>JARHVA010001915.1:1512500-1622500 GCA_037957365.1 Torreya grandis | reverse complement strand
TGGATAGACCTAACCATACTCATAAATATCTCTTATTTTCTAGTCAAATCTTGTTGTCTCTTTTTTTTCATCATTTTATAAGCTTATTTTCACTTATTTGGTTTATCTTTGGTGAGTTGTAGTATAAGACCTTAGATACAACCAATCATTTCTCACAAAACATTCTTATATTTACTCTTCATTTTTAGACTTATTTTGGTTTCTCTTATATGAGTTTTAGTGTAAGACCTCAAATAGGACCAGGCTTCCCTAATAAAATTTTCAAAATTCTTAAACTATATTTAACTAAGTGTTTTTTGTAAATAATTAAGGCAATAGTTTAAGGATTGGGATTTCATAATCTTAAAATCATTTTTTTATCTTTTGGTAATGACTCTAAACAAAACTATTTTTTCATGTCTCCATACACTTACACTACTTATTATGATATATAATCATGCTTACTTACCATTGTATCACTTTCATATTTTCACATTTTTTACAATATGAAGTAATTCAATTATTTCCATGTTCATAGTCATATTTCCCTATCTTTCATTCTAATTTGGACACACCAAGGTCAATTTCAAGATAACATTCTTATTTAACATACAAACATAAGTCTTAGACACCATTCTCTTTAATTTATTTTTCTTAGCTATCAAATTTTAATTTCCTAGCGATAGTCATTTCTAACACCCATGTTTGGTTTTTTGAATCCATATGGATGAGGAATATAAAAATCCATTAAAAATTTAAAAGCCAAATAATTTAAAAATAAAATGCAATGATGAAAAGGCATCTATAAATTCAAAATTCAAAATCCTATAAAAAGATGTGATTATCAAGCACATCTCTTATTCTAGTCAAGGATCAAACTCCATAGTTGGCCTCATGATAGAACCAAGGTCCGTTTGGGTGAGGTAGGCTAGTATATTGGGATAGGAGGTATAAAAATTATCTATAGTGCTACCTAATTTCTCACACAAGTATCCAATCTTCATAGTTGAATGATGACTTTTTAAGGGGTCCTGAGGAATGAGGAACACATTATGGGAAGGTAGGTCCATTTTAATTTTCATATATATAGCATTCAAGGGATGATATTTATATTTCACTAGATAAGCCGAATTTATCTAGCTAAGCCAAGTCCTCTAGATTCCTTAATGTCAAAATTATTCTTGTGTTGATAACTTGACTGGAATGTCTTTTTTTTATAAATATTTTCTACCCTGGTACCACCTACATTTCCACCACCACCCATTTCATATTCCCCCTTGATAGGTAAGTTTGTTTCTAAATTTGTTTCCCAACTTCTATCTTCCCTATTCTTCATTTATTTTTAGACATGTTCATAATAGGTTTGCTTTAGTTTTATCCATATTAAGAACAAAATTTGTATCTTTGAGTGACTATGAATTACTTCTTTAAATCATTTCCTTATTCTTCTCAAATTTTCCTTGGTTATATTTAAATTTTAAAATTTGTTTGTTACCCTTTTTGCAAATAATTTTGTTCTATTCACTTTTTCCAATGTTGATTGAGTTTATATTTTTACATTCAATTTATCAATATATATTACCTTACATTCTTTTTCCATTTTTTGCTTAAATATGGTTTGTTATATCTTTTACATTGGTGTTGGATCTTTTATTTATGTTTTCATGTGTCCTTGGTTTGATTGGATTTATTACTTTTATTAATTAAGATATATTTATTTGGGGTTTTTGTCATTTAGTAGCCTTGTCTTTATAGTTACCCAATTTACTCTCATTTTATCCATTTCTCCTTGGTATTTTTCTTTTAACTTATAATTTGTCATCCTATCTTACCGATTTTCCAAGTGACATATTTAGTTATGTAAAGTTCATCTATTTAAATTTCCCTGCGATTGTTTGTTTTTAATATTTAGTTTTGTATCCTTAAGATTTGTCCAACGAAATTAATGCACCATCCACAATCAAAACTAAAAATATAACAAATAACCATTCAATGTTAAAGGTAAGTCAAGGTATGTATGTGATACTTTCATTTATTTACAAAAAATCATTACATTTATCTCAAATTTAAATTTTCAATTTATGATTTTTACTACAATTTATTATCTCAATATTATGCATTAATATGTTCTTTCTTGAAGCACCATCCCATCTTACAACTGAATGATACATGATGAGGTTTGAGTGGGGCATATGTATACACACAATATTTTTAAACTTTATCATTTACTAATGTTTTTTCTCTTGTAACAACTTGTCAAGTATTAATCTCTCTAAGTGCACGCCTTAAAGGGTATACTAAAAAATGGGTGGGTAGACCTTTGGTGCTTCACAATATTTTTGGTCCCTATACCATTGCTTAAAACCATTACAAATTACATTTATCTAACTCCCTAAGTAATTAAAATCCGCTTATACACTCCTCTAATAAATTCATATTATAAAATATCACCTAACTAAGAATACTCCCCTTTTTATTCATTTTATGTCTATGTTAGATTGGTTGATCTTGTTGGGAATTTATTACACATTACATAACTACATCACCCTAGTTGATGTAGTTTGAGGCCTAACAACTATATTTACCAACAAACAAGATTGACCTAGCTGACCTTGTTAGCTATATTCTTGGGAGGGTTTAAGGTTAATACTCAGCTATAAATACCCCTTTCACTTCATTTATAAAGAGAGGAACATTCAATTTCACATTTATACAACTCACAATTCTATTATTTCTACATTGGATGAGTCATTGCTCAAGGTTTTTACCTTGGAGGGAAAGATTCGTGTCTTGTGGGAAAGTCTTAGATGTAAATTAGGAGTCTTTTAGCCTAGCTTTGATTTTTATAGTGTAATCCTCATAAAATCACAATAACCTCTTGTAAAAAATCATTCCTAATATTGAGGAATGACAAGTTCAATTCAAGAAAAGTATTCATGAATTTTACTTTTTCATTTTGTATATTAGATATTACACAAAGTAGTAGGATGAATGTTGTATCCCTTGCTTAGTTTAAATCTACATTGACTTGAGTACAATTCTTGTTGCATATTTTATTTTATTTTCTATTAACTATCCCCCTTTATGCCATAATCTTTAGTTAGAATTAGATTAGATTTATTTTATGTATTATAGGCCTAGCTAGGGTTATTGCATAATATCATTTCCCTAGAGGCTTTATAACCCTCTCTTTTGATGTTGTGTGGTAAGATATCCCTTAGTTAAGTTTAACAGATCCAAATTTGTCATGTCTTGATATAAATATCTAAGCAATGAATTATTTTGATAAGATTACCTTATTCAAGCTTGGAATACACTAAGTAGTATAAGTTTTAGATACATTATAATTCATTGCATATAGTTTCTATTTTCTTATACATATATAACTATATAATCAAAAACATATTTTCATACACAATTAAATCTAATTTCTTAAAGTAACATCCTACAATCATGATCTCTATCGACTACATCAATGTATACACCTTTTCATTTTAGTGCATTTTACCCTCACATGTTTCTCATTAGTATATTTTGAGATTTTTTATCATGAATATCACATAACCTACACAAGGGAGAATAACACCTAGAGTTTTATCCTATGCATTATACTAATTATACATGTATCATAATAACATGCCATATTACTTTCATTTTGTGCCTTATTACATTATTTGAGTATTTCATTCTATTATCACTATTTATATATTAGCATTTCTTTATTCTCATATACACTATTACCTTGATTATATCTTCAACATCGGTGTATATTATGAAATTTCACCCATGGAATAATTTTACCCATGCATTTTTATTGTATACATTGGCACTCCATATTCTTAGCTTCAAACTCTATGAATTAAACATCACATTGATATATGATTCATTATGACCACTATATCTTATTTTTTTGAGCAATTTTACATTGGAGGCCTTTGCGATCTTCCCCATTTACATCATTATCATTATCTTGGAATTTAATTTATTTTTTACTTTTCACATAGTCAACTATATCATATGATAATAGAATTTCAATTTGATTATACACTTAGGGACATATATTACATATTTGTCTTGCACTATTACATAGATTATGATACTTAGTGAAATTTGCATACACTTTACCTCACTATGTTTATTATGTTTGATACATATGTACCTCATATTTTTCCAATCCAGGGACCAAAACATAGAAAATTTGTTAATATACAAATTTTAAAAACATTGAAAAGATACAAAAATTCATAAACATAAAAAAAATTAAAATTAAAAAATAGTGAATTTTCTTAAAAATTAAAATAATAGAATTTTTTGAAAAATAATCAAAAAAATTAGTTTATATAGGTTAAATGTTTATGTATGCTATAGGTTTTCATTATCCATGGTTTAAACATATGATTTTCATGGTTTTATCTTGAGTAAGTGCTATGAAAATTCACATATTACATGATATTATATTTCAAACTAAATTCCCAAATCTTGGAGGTTCAATTCCATCGATAACAAATCATGGTTTGGGAACATTTCCATTTCAATGGATTCCTACATGGTGATATATATCATTCTTATCCTTTATCATATTAATCTAAATTATATCTTCTTATTGTATCATCATCTCTTATCACATGGATATTCATTATTATAAATTTTATAAGTTATGACATTGACTTTTTGTTTGTGAATTAATTTTTTGCATATGCATGTATTTATTTATTTGAGATTCCTTATTCTTATATGATCACATTATCATCAGGTCTTATGTGAGTCAAGTATTGGCATGTTTTGTCATCAAATTAGGTGTGGTCACTAACATTATGTGGTATTAACTTAAGTGTACTGTATTACTATACTATGATTTTACCATGATTTTATATCAAGATTATATATCTATATTTAATTATCTTTGTTCCATGCCTATATTTCTATAGTTTCCACCATTCAATTAATTTAGATATGCTACTTGTGTGTTATCTAATTGCTTTATATAACTCATATAGGGGTTTTCATATGACATTTGGGGGAATCATGCTTGTTTCCATTTTAGTTTTTGCAAAGGGGGGCATAATTAGCATTAGCATTGTATTTGATATGATATTATCTTTACTACACTAGATTACACTTTGCACAATTTTATGTGACAACGAAATGAAAAATTCAAATTTAAAATATGCAAACTCTTAAAACCATTAGAATTATGGAAATTATCAAATTACATATGTTTCTAGGACTATAAAATTATTTGGTTAATTTATGTTTCCTAACATGTGATCTATTAAAAATTTTATGGTAATGTAAAGATTTAAATTCATATGTTTCTAAAATTATGACATGTTTTGGATAATTTATGTTTCCTAACATATGAGGCATTTAACATTTTATTTTATTATAATTTATTGAAACTAAATTTATTCATCCATCACTTCAAAATGAGTACATATATTATGGAATTTATAAAAACCAAAATCTTCAGTGTGACAATGTGGCAAAGTGGAAAATTAATCTATTTTAATTAAGAATTATATTGGTTTTCTAAAACCTCCCTTAGAATTGTTGGCTATGTTTCAAAACCTATTAAAATCAGTTTGAGTGTATAATTTGGGGTGATAAAAATAAGTGAATTCATGCATGTTCTATTTTTTAAATTAAACTATCAAGTTTTAAAATTTAAAAAAATTAAACCATATCATGAGCATTTGACTAACTATTGCATTTAGAGTTTGTTTCAAGTAGATCAACTATATAGTTATGGATGTAAATTTAGCTTGATTGTTTGATTAAAACCTTTAATCATCTATAGGTAATTTAAGGTGCGTGTTTCAATTATTTACATATATACTTCAACACACATGTGCATTTTACTCACATATCCACATCAAAGAGGGGGCATGATGTAAACACCTAAATTTGGCATGTGACCCTTATTCCAAAATTACATTATATTAAAAAAAATACATTTTAGAATTTTATAGGACTACCTAGTCCCCATTATAAGTCTCAACTTGGTTCATTGAACCTAAAAAAACCTTAACACTTGTATAATTTTTATTGTTAAATGCATCTAGATTATTTCTCAAATGTTATCTTAGATCAACCTATATATACAAGGTCTAACCAAGAAATTTATAATCTATAAGAATTATAAGGCATATATAAATATAAATATCTAAGTGACATTGATGCAAGAACATCTTAGGCATAAAGGAAATCTTGCACCACTAACGATAGCTAATTCCAATTTTGTGAAGGACCCAATGTAAGGGCTCAATAATATAATGCATAGATTATTTGGAGATATAATTTGGAATGAAAGAGATAAGGTCAAGGTATATGCATCAGGTTTTGTCCATAAATTTTTATAAAAGTGAATTTTTGATTCACATAAAGTAATCAAGTCACACACTTGTGTATAAGTCTTCCAATCATAGGCACAATTCAATAAAAGGTGTTTAACATGAGTGAAAAGTGCCTAAGAAGGCATGGATGAAATATATCTAATCAAGGTCCCATAAACAAATGGTTCACAAAATAATTTCCTTGAATTGAAATATGATTGAATAAATTTCCACATGGACCTATAATAAGGCTATGTAGACCCTAGTGTGATTGCATGAAGTGAAAGTTAGTATAAAAGGTAGAATATTGAATATGATTTTAGGTAGAAACATCCTAATAGGAGGTTGAGAATTATATGAAGAGATATATGTAAGTTATAATGGACCTAAATCAGGCTCATAGACCTATATCAATATTACATAAATATCGTCTTATTTAGTAAATGTTGTTAGAGATTATGTGGAAAGAAAGATAAAAAAGGGCCTAAATATTTTTAGTAACCTAGATGGATCAACATGATATATATAGAGGTATAAATAAAGGTAAAATATTTATCATTTTGAAGGTGATTTCAAAGATACCAAGGTAATAAGTGAGAGTGAGGAGATAAATCTAGGTTAATGGGAGATTCTACTAGATCATAAAATATAGAGTAAGCTCTCAAAGAAGGCTTATTTCTTGAAATAATTGCAAATATATCTAATAAATCTAATTTTGTAATTAGTTGTTTACATGTTTCAATTAATAACCTAATAAATCATGTAGTTATTGCCTTGGGGATAAAAATTATATAATCTTACCTTATTATTAATATAAAAATATAGTTTTTGTTTATTTATAGTTGTGTGTGTTTTAAATAGAAAAGAGTGTGTTTACATAGGCTACATGGTGTTACGTGAAACTTCATTGATACCCTTGAACATAATTTCATCATTTAGTATGAGTTAAGGTTGAATCCTATAAGTAGTAATATTTGAGAAGGAAGTTAGTACAATGTTGAATGTGAGGCAACTAGTTGAGTGTTGTTCTCCATTTAGAAAGGGTGGATGGAGGAAAAAAAGATGAGAAAAAAGAAAATAGTCTAAAAATAAAAGAAATATGACACCAAAAAGATATAATAAAAGAGGTTAAGTTTTATCAAACATAGATGGAATACTTGATGAAGTATTAAAATATTCATTTTGGGTAGACATGATTAGATGGCATTGATGAAGATAGAAGGCACAAGTTCACACAAAGGGAAAAATGAGAGATGTTGAGGATGAATATCAAGAAAAATTTTCCAAATAGAAAGAAGATGAGGAGGAAAAAATGGATGCAAGTGAGATAATATTATTGAAGGAAATATCATGGATTGGAAAAGGCATGAAGGTGGATGTGGCATGATTTTTGGGATCTTTGAACCCATAAGAGCTCATTTATTTCTTCACGAATATGGAATAATATTTTTAGTTAAAGGATATTAGAAACCTATAATTCATGAAGGCGGATCAGAACAAGTTAAAGGGTTACATGATGCTATGATGGATGAAAGTAAAAAATGAACATTGTAGGAGAGAAAAAAAGTAGATAACCTAATGGGATTATATGGCTATGAATATTAAGGTTAAATTATTTATCATAGATTATAAGATGGAGTTGGTCAAGATTTTTTAAAACCTATGATAGAAGAATTTATCTGTCAAGTAGTATACTAAATAATTCTAAAAGATAACCATCAAGCGAGTTCACAGTGACTTTAATCAAGAGAAAGTCACAAGGTACTTGGATATGATGAAACTATCCATTAAAAAGTGTTGTGTATTATGTGGATAAAACCATGGAAGATTTATATCATTTTGTGTTAAAGGATGAAGACAAAATTTTATGCAGAAAAAAAGTAATGTATGAGGAAGAGGAAGATTCACATGAGGATGATGAGGAATCATAAGAAGAAACCTATAGAGATAATAATAAATTAGAACTACATGAATTAAATAACATGCACATGATTGAGAATGAGCATGTGGAGTTGATAAAGATAATGCAAAAATTATTATATATTACTCATCCAATGGAGAGGAATATTTGGTCAAGGGGAAGATGATTCTAAATACATAATTTATATGTATATAATCTAGACATAGGACATAAAAATTCCCATAGATGTAGGGGGAAGGTAGCATTCAAAGGATGAATTATTTTATGCATATCACACTAGAATATGTGGTGTTGGTTCACTCATTAGGACATTATAGAGATACAGAGTGCATATAATACTCAATGATGAAAATGGTTTTGGTGAAACTACCAAATGTATATGGTTAATTTTGCAAAGGACGTGCCTCTTTAGTAAAATATGCAAGTCAAGAGGAAAATTTTATAAGGTGATAGTCAAAAGTGGCTGTAGAAACAATATAGTCTCATATGAGATGGTGGAGAATTAGGTTGGAACAAGGTGAGACACTCAAACCTATAAAAGTTTTCATGATTACAAAATGACCATCAAGTGTTGGTGAGGAAGTAGTACCTTGTGAAGTTCAACATAACCACATACCATGATGAATTTTGGTGTGATGTGATTTTGATGGACATGTGTTATGTATTTTTAGTGAGGACTTGTAAGTATTATATAAGGGATATGCATGATATAAGAGAAAACATGTCTCACTTGGATAATGATTATAGGAAGTTCACATTAAGTACATTGAAGGAAAATAAATAAGGAGAGTGTAATAATGTTTATTCATGAGTGTTATTAGTGTCAGGAAAATAATTCCTAAAAGTGGTGGAAAACGAATATAAATGTTTTGTGCTTATGCCAAAGCTAACATAGGAAGGGCATAAGGGAACCAATAAATAAAATGAATAAACACTTCCACATGAAGTGAATTAGTTTTTAGATGAGTTATATGACACTTTTTTGAGTGACCTACCATTATGATTTATAATAATTAGGAGTATTAGTCACCATATGGACCTAATACCTAGAAAATAAATTCAAGAAAAGGATGCATACAAGATGACACCTAAGTAAAATAAATAAGTTAAAATTAAATTACATGATTTTATGAATAAAAGGTTGATTGGAGAGATTTTGACCTTGTGCATAATAATGTAGTATTAGCTAAATGAGGAGAGTGGTGCATGTGCATAGTTTCAAAGGCCATAACCAAGATCATGATCAAGAATAAATTTACATTGTTGTACATGGATGATTTAATGGAACACACACCTTAGAAAAGAAAGGTATTTATTCAAAATTTACCTTAGATATCACCATATCAGGATTAGACAAGGAGATGAGTGGAAAATAGCCTTAAATATAAAGGAGGGATTGTATCATATCATTTGGGATGAAAAATGCAAAAAGAATGTTCATGAGGTTAATGAATGAACATATAAGTCATGCTTTCATAAAATATGTCATAATATACTTGGAATATATTATGATGTTTATAAATATGAAGTAGGAACACTTGGTACATTTACAGAATGTGTTGTGAATGTTGTGGAAGGATAAATTCTTAATAAATGTGAATAAATTTACATTTATGAATGCATGGTTAGTATCTATGGATTTTATAATATCACAAAAAGGTTTAAATATGTACTTAGAGAAAGTGTGTGTGATAGGGGATGGCCATCACCAAGGAGTGAATTTTAGGGATGAATTTTTCATGGTATCAAAATGTTTTATAGTAAGTTCATCAATAACTTTACCAGGATATGTGAAACAACCATGGGGGTGTTTAAGGGAGATTGAAAAACACTTTAATTATAAAGTAAGCTGATTGAAGTTACCAAGAGTTGAAGAAGAAAGTGATTGATTAACCAATGTTGTCACTATCATATTTCAACAAGGTGTTCTAAGTGGATTGTGATGTGAGTGGTGCATCAATTAAAGTATTTTTAAGCTGAGATGATAGACCCATCACATACTTCACTAATAATTTGAAAATTACAAAGAATACATAATCAATATATGACCAAATGTTTTATGTTATCATGTTGGCACTAAAGAAATGGAGGAAATAGTTTTTACCAATATAGTTTGTATTTTATACAAGCCACTAAGTGCTATAATTTATCAATGGAAAAAGGAAATTAAAAATGTTACATATGAAGTGGGTAAAATTTATGAAAATTTACACCATTTTTTTAAAGTATTGGAGTGGAAAAAAAATAATTTTGTTGATGTGGTGAGCAAGAGAGCACTAGTGTTAAATGAGATGTGAGTGGAAGTCATAGGTTTTATAACTGTGAAGGATCTATATGTCAATCATGGATATTTTTTTCAATGCAAAAAAAAATTGCTCAAATTATACAAGCATAGATAGGACATTATGGTTAGAATACCACATACAGGAAGGAATCTTATTCATGGAAGCACAAGTATGCATACTAGGGGGTCAATGCCTTCAAATATAATAAATGAAAAGCACACTAAAGGATTGAAATGATATTTTACAAATGAAAATGCATTTTCATAGTTATAACAAGGCTATTATTCACCAATGATGAGCACATATGTGTGTGAGTATGTAAAAATAGTAAAACATTTTCCAATTGGAAAAGGGGAAGAGTCATAACATAGAATTGTATCGACCATCACCTTTTCCAAAGAAGGCATGGATGTCCTTGGCATGGATTTTGTGTTAGATTTATAATAAATTAGAGGGGAAATGATTGCACCTTTGTAATGGTAAATCTAATTTTGAATATGGTGGATTTTATTGCATATAAGAAGATATCCAATACAATTAACACTGTCAACTTGTTATTCATAGAGGTAGTGAGGTTGTAAGGTTTGTTATAGATCATAGTGTCTAAATGAGTTATAAAATTTTAAGCAATTGATGGTGTAATTATGGAATATATTAGGGATAAGTTTAAATTTAAATTCATTATATTATTGGTATACTAAAGGAAAAAATAATATGGTGAGCACAAGCCTTTGTAATTTTCTCAAATGTTTAGTAGGGTGCTGGTGTAAATAGAGTTCACATAAAATAATTTGGTGAAATGGAGCATAGTAAAAACACCTTTCCATGTGGTAAATAGAAATAACCCAATAAGATTAGTGGAGTTCTAAGACATCAATGAGGCACATGGAAGGAGCATAGGATCTAAATACTACTTCAGAATGTATGATCAAGTTATAGTAAGAGGTGTGAATAATGTTGGAGTACAGTAGTCTCTAGTACAAAGAGTGTGTAGATGAGAATTATAAGAATAAGTTTTAATTAGGACACCTTGTGGTTATTAATTTGTGCAAGGGTTAGTTTTTAAACTGGGCATATATGAAGTTGAATATGAATAAGATATAACCATGTGATGTCTTACATGAATTCTTATCAAAAACTTATGATGTCCTATTCCCATAACGAATGGACATATTGCCTATATTCAATCTGGAAAACTTTAATGAATTCCATGAGAGGTAAAAAATTAAGGAGTTAAATCAAATGGAAGAATGATTATCTAAATAGAAGGAACATATACCATAAAATGAAAAATAATAAACATATTTTGTATTGGACTCTACGGCGGTAAATAGGATATGTGGGAAATAATACAAACAATACTAGATGAAGCGTAATAATCATGCATTTTAAGACTTGACATGGTTGGATCTCATAGAGCTTGGACATTATGGCCATACTCAAAAACACCCAAACTTGTGAGTAGTATCTAACATTTTAGTGACCTAGGGTGTTTGATACAAAAGCATACCAGGAATAAATACAATAGTACATTGTTAAGGATATTTAAGTCCAATTTACAAAGGACTCTACATAAGGGCATAATGAGAAAACACATATTTTTTATAGGTATAACTTGGCATGAAATAATGAAGGAATATGTTGAATAATTTTTGGTCCATCAAGGTGTATATAAGATAAGTTATTATTAGTATAGAGTAAGCAATGTGCATACTTATGCACAGGTTTTCCAAGAGCATGTAAGATTCAATAAAATTAAGTTAGCATGCATAAAGAGTATGAAAAGGTATAGAGAAAACACTCTAAAATCATGGTCATGTAAAGAAAAGGAACACAAATAAATTTATTTGAATTCAAATAGGATTTAATTTGATGCCACATGGACCTATTAAAATCCTATGTAGGGCTTAATGTGGTTACATCATGTACAAGTCAATGAATAAGGTGGGACATAGTTAATAACTACATGAAATCACGTATTAATAATTAGTTTAGATTCAGATAGTGAGATCCTTGTAGGTCCCTATATGCACCTTAAAATTACACAAAGCTACATTTATAATATAAATTTGATGATGATACAATAACCTCTTATTTTGTGCTCCAAAGGGAACTCTCCAGCTTTAAACCCCCTTTTATGATTTCACGTTATTATTTTGACCCCTTAAAACCCCTTTGATCATGACCTTCCTAGTTATTTATTCATTATTTTAAAAATTTAGCATGAATATCCAAACTATATCCTAAGGTGACATAACAACCCCATCCAATTGTGAAACCACCCCTTAATTTCCACAACCATCATGATAGTTATATAAAATAAGAGGGAGGTTCACCATACAAGGGAGGTTATGCATTAAATTATGGGTGATTTATCTATCTTATAGGGTAGTTTTGAAAAAATAAGATATGGTTCTACAACCACCCCTATATAAAGTGGTGATTTCATCATAGTGCAAATGCCTCCTAAAATTAGCTTACATAACTCCCATTTTTACTTGTTCTTCATGATTAGCTTCATGTTTCTTATTTATAACACTTTTATTCACTTAAAATAATTCCTATATAACTCACTCTTCTAATTTTAACCTTATTCAATTCATCTCATGTTGAATTCACTGTCACACTTAGTTGAACTCTCCCATGCAAACTCCTTTCTCTTCCTACAAGAAGGCCACTTTTGGCCTAATTTTAGATCTAAAAATTGCCAATAGAGATTATTATCAAGAAGAGTTTTCAGCCATAGTCTTGATATAATTTAAAATAGATTCATCCCCTAGAATTTTTGAGTCATCTACATAGTTGTATTGGAAGAAGTGTAATTGGTGAGAGCAACATAGACCTTGCAAGACAAGACATTAACTAGCCTTAGTTCAACTGCTCTCTTTTTTATGAATTGTTTTTTCTCCCATTTTATATATTTTTTCATAGTTTTTTCATCCCTTAGATATAAATTTTCTTGAATTTACATAAGAGCATATAGATCTATCATGCTAAAGATTCTTCTATCAACACACTGCTTATACTTTAGCTGCTTTATTCTAAAATCAGGTTGGGATTATTTTTATTTTCCAATATTTGGTATTTGTTATATTAGATTTACTATAAATTTTTAGTTTTTAAATTATTTTCTAATTTAAAATATAAAATAAGTAAAATTTATAGTGAAATAAATCTACCTTTCATTTGTCTTTGCTATAATATATATATATATATATATATATATATATATATATATATATATATATATATATATATATATATATATATATATATATATATATATAACTAGTATTGATTTATGCTTGCATTCAATAGATTAGTTTCCTTTAAAATTAACAATGCCTATTGTAAATAATTATAAAAATATATCTTAGTAAATATTCAATTCATTTCTAGTCAAGCAAACTTTTCTTAATTCAAGATCTAGACAAACTGCTTACACCAAAAATAACCACATGGGTAAACACATAAACATAGGCAACTGTAGGTGAATGTATGAAGGTTATGGATTATTAATTTTGTAATTTTTAATGTGATAAAATAACTGTGATTTATTTATTTCAAAATATAAAATCATAACTTATATCTTTTCTTTTCATCATACCAATTCATTAGAAAAAGATTGTTTTTAGTAAGTTAGAAAGGTTGAGAAGCTAAACCTAGTTTGCTTACAAGGACGATTAATAGAATGTGTTTCACTGATATTGTTTATACTAGATATATTATCATATTACTTTTTCAAAATATATTTAATTCATACATTTAGTCCATGTCACATAAAATAATCAAAAATAAACAAAAACATTGCATCTAGTTTGCATGTAGAGAGATCTAGGAGAAATCAACATCTTGCATAGTAGTATAAGTTTCTTCCCTCTCTCATTTGTATGCATCCAAAATATTGAAAAGGATAAGAAAGAAAGATTTTGACTTTCAATTTTTTTTATCTCTATTATTCTTTAATTTTTGCATTTTTTTTATCAAGTTTTCATTTGTTAAAAAACTATAAAAGCCTAAAAACAATCAGCAACAAAATCCTTCCCATCCTTGTAAGCAACCACACAAAAAAAAATCCTTGCCATCTATGTAAGAAATAAAATCACATCAAAATAATTTCACATATATGGAAGAAAAAATATATACAAAATCCTTTCCATCTATAAAATCAATCACATCACATCAAAATCCTTACCCATTCATGTAAGAAACCATATAACAACATAAGCCTTGCCATTCGTTCAAGTAATCACATCACATAAAAATCCTTGCCCATATTTTATAGAAAACATATCATACATAAGCCTTTATATTCATGTAATAAATCACATCACATCAAAATACTTTCCCATCCATGTAAGTAAACATATCTTATATAAGCCTTGTCATTCATGAAAGCAATACATATCAAAGCCTTAATTCAGCATTCCAATAGACATACCTCACAAGACATTGACTAAACAAGCTCATACACTTTTAAATAAAATTTTCCTAGTTTATTTTGAATTACCCTTCCCAAGTCATGATATCTTATATAGCACAACCTATTCCCTAGAGTTAGAGCACCTAGTCCCAACATTATCATACATTCTAACATTAGTATTGAGTTGAGATGTGAGGCCTTTCAATCCACATGAATTCCCCACTTAATCATAGATTCCTTAGCCACTTTATAAGAAAAATAGTTCATCCTTGATCCACCTATAATTGTTTTCCCATAGAATAGATGGAATTAACACAATGTTTTCCAAGATTAGTCACACATCCATACCATTCTTTTTCTCCTCAGGTCTAGCCTCATCTTATATCATTCACACTTAAGGGATGACATTAGTTTCATAAATTCAACATGGTATAACAAATAATATATTATGAGTCATTTAACCTAATCTACCTCATTTATCTGAGCCTAACATTGACCAAGAAGTCTACCTTATTGTGATATCAGAGACTAAATGGCCTTGGAGCCCTATCTCCACATAGCTTGATGTTGTCAACAAACATTGGGACACTATTGAGGTCTTCTAATTCTACCTTGATAATCCATTAACACAACCTATCATGAATCCCATCCCATTCAAAAAAAAAACCCCTAGTACTTCCATTACATCATCTAACTTGACCAGACTTTGGGTAGTCAAGTGTATAGATTAGCATGTGCTAATTTATGTGCATAAAAATTGGTGAACCCAATGTGAAGGACTTCATCTTTTACATATCCTATTTTTCATTTTCTTCTCCTTGTATTTCCTTTCTCCTCTTCTCTCCTTCCACTAATTCTTTAGGTATCCATATACCCCCATAATATGTCTAGGCATGACATTAGCATATCTCTTGGCCTAGAGGGCTATAGTATAAGCCAATTTAGCTCTAGTAAACCATCATTGATGAATTGAAATAACTTGAACTTTGATTTAACATAAAACACAAAACATATGACTACTCCCTTCCTAACATTTAGGTAAGGAGTGGGGTTATCATTTAAGAACTATGTGATGTATTAGAAACTACATGTAACAACCCCAACTCCAGCACCTTGAATCTTACAATTAGAGGCCTAGTCATTCATCGCATGGCCACTAAGCCATCTATTATCTTGAAAATCCCAAACATGAAAAGTATCACCAAATATGATCACTATTTAATAAGTATCCATCATTTAGAGGATAAGGTCAATCATATGAAAGCCATTGTGCATCCTCCTGGTATGAATTATGATGCCTCTAACTCATTGATGACCAAAACCAACACTAATCTTAGGGATAATATCCAAAATCAATCCCCTCAGATGACCTCATCTCAGGAATCTACCCTACCTACATAAAATACCAAAGACTCCAATACCAACATGGGGATTTTTGAGAAGTATTGTTAGTTTCAAGGTTGATGTCATTAATGCCAAGGTGAAACAGGTAAAGTTGCATGGTGAGTGGTCTTTGAGGTATGAGCTTATATGCTTGATGTGATAAGGAAGCCATGTGACAAGAGAGAATTTGAAGGAAACTAATGTCTCTTTTATTGATTTATGTCAAGGTTTAGGTTAGCTTGAAGCTACCAGTATTATCACAAAGAGGTATGATAATCAAGTATGAATTAAAACATGGTTATGAGGATCTAGGTCTACATAAAGTCATGAAAGAATATTGATCAAAAAGATATTATTGTAGTGTTATCAAAGTGTTGTCTCAAGAGTGTTATTTTTTGATATAATTAATGTAAGCATGTTTGAGTACTATTTCTTGAGTATAAGGTGTCTTGAGAAGCCTAATCTAGATCATGTGAGAAAGTGTTCATAGTGATGTTTGGTGAAGTTAAAAAATATTATGATATGTTTTTTGGAATTATTTAATCATTTAATTAAGGTGAAAATACTGTTAGAAGTGTTTCAAGGTTAGTTGTCAAGTTTCAAGTGTTTGAGCCTAGTAGTGTCTTAAGAAGGTATGTGCATAGGATGGCTAGTCTTGTGCATGAAGAAGCTTGGTTTCATGGTGAGATAAGGTTTTAGAATTATGTTTGACATTGTTTGATCATATGATATGTTTTTTGATAATTTTATTAAATTATTGAGATATTGAAAATAGGTTTGAATGTTAGTTCAAGGCCTAATGAGGTGTGAAGACTCAGGTATAAAAAGTAAGGTGGTGAGAGCATGGTTTAATAAAGCATGAGGTTTAGTTTCCAAGGAAATCATGGATAGGTGATATTTTTAATATGTGTGATATATTTTCTTAGATTTTTTCATGAATTTTTAGGTCAAAGTTTCAAGTTTAAGGCAAGAAAAAGTGCTTTGAGGTCTCTCGAGTGCATAGAATGAAGGATGTTCAACCTGAGAAGAATTTTCTTATGCTCATTATCTTATCAAACCTTTGCATGAGAAATTAATATATTTATCTAATATTTGGAATGTTACTAGATTAAAATTTGAGGCACTAGTTTTTGGATTGAGGGGTTATGCTTTATGAATGATCATTAAGAATGGAAACAAGTTTAAACCCTATTAGAACCCTAATAAGGACCTGATTTTGAAGTTGTTGATCAAAAATTCAAAAAATAGATTGATATGCTTAGTTAAGATATTTTATATTATATTATAATCTCCCAAGTACTTCCAAGTGGTATTGGTTAGAGAGAGGAGAGAGAAAATATTGAGTTATAGACTTATTCCTAAAGACATTGTTGTAGTTATCAAAAGTTGTACTAGACATAGTAAGAAAAAGGATAAAATAAGAAGGTAGGGACAAATGTTTCATGTAAATAAAGGATTTTTGATAGGCTATATCCCTCAAGTGTTCTAAATTTCTCATCCAAGTTAGCTAGTCACTAATAGGCCAAGTGGTGTAAATAGTGAAAAACCCCAAGCAATAATGAGAAGATGATTAGGAATGTGTTATTAGGATAGAATGATGAAACCAAGTTCATAAAGTTGTTTTTTGGGACTGGTATTTCATATTAATTATTTTTATAAATATTTTAAGTTAGATATATTGATGAAAATGATGAAGCCAAAATAGCTTGTCTGACTCAATGAGGTCTGTGTGTAGTGAGGTTAATAAATTGGTTTGTAATAACAATAGTTAACACTAGACCATATGATGATTATAATTGAATATTGTTTGTATATTTCATATATTCATTTACATTCATAATAATTCATTTAAAATCTCTATACAAGAGTTTGGAGGTCTGAGTCACCATGACTAGTCTTTGTGGAAAACTAGCAGTTCTAAGTGAGCAAGTTGTAGGAGTGTTTTTGAGTCTTTTTCCCTTATGTGATGAAGTATAATTTACTTAGTGAAGTTTTTTATATATTTAAGGTTCTATTTATGTGATTTATTATCATGGTTATTTGACTAAATAATATGTTATATTCAATTGTTTAAGACCGACCTTTTTGTGTGTGTGAAGGCCTAATGTGAATAGTACTAATGGTGTGATTCAAATGGTGGATGGAGATATAAATTATCATGGACATAAGATGAGATTATTAGGGTTATATTTTAGTGGTATGTTAAAGGTACAATCATTTAGAGGTGGGGGTGAATCATTGAGCTCAAGTAATCCAACTTCAATTTTAATCTTTATGAACACTTAACTAGTTACCACAAGCATTCATGAAGCATACACAACATTCATGGTAATGAGAAAGAGAGACAATGCAAGATAAATCACATAACACATGACATATGTGGGAAACCCTCTTGGGGGAGAAAACCCACTGGAACCTAAAATTAGACTATTATCCTTTAATAATAAGAACTAATTTAGACTAGTTACAATTGATCAAGGAACTAAAATCCCTATATAATGAGTCTATAGTCCCACAAGGTGTTATAACACCTATCTAACTAAGCTACAAAAATAACCAAAACTTTATCAAGTTTCACCTTACAAGGAATATGTAACTCCCTTAGATGCCAAGTTACCATAACAACACCTATGAACACATCCACCTATGAACTGATGTCTTCAACACTTGATGATGGACCTTTGATTATCACTCTTCACCTTCACTCATACTTAATCAGCAAGAGCACTATTTTTTAAATAAAATTATGACTAATAGGTCAAATAAATAGTCCTTAATCTAATATGCTCATCAACTCATCTACTAGGAACTTTACATCTCATTTTCTCCCTAATTCACACACCCAAACCTCTCTCAAATCTCTCCTAACTCTCTCACTCACAAGTCTTACAAGTCTAGAAATCACCATCTTTGATTTCACTATTTATAGATAAATCATGATAACCACCATCTTAGTTAGCCATTATGAATGATTTAACCCTTAAGTTAATTATCTTATTTATACATAACTTAATAAAATCTTCATAGGTTGGCCATAGCATCTATGGGTCACCCTTAAGGAATGACACCTTGCAATTAGGCCCTTGTAGTCCTTATAGGTCTCATGTGAACCCATTCACTCTTTTAGCACTTCATCAAACAAAAAAAGAACACAAGACCACTTCTAAATGCATGGACCCATTATATATGATATATAGGTCCCCTTTAAGCTCCAAAAACCAACATAGTACCCTTTTGCTTAAGCATAATTTGCTCAAACAACATTTTATACACATATTTATTATGAACAAACACACAATCACGTTATAAACCATTGTTCATAGTGCATACAAATGTTCAAACCTTCATAATTAACATATAACATCCTCATCAAGTCTAAGACACTCCCCAATAGATAATTCATCATAAAACATCAAAACAACATCTATAGTGGATAGTCAATGGGTTGAATAAAGTTAACAGGAAAGAGGCATTGGAGTTATTCTTTGATAAGGAAAGCAATACAAGGGTGCATTTTGTGAAGATTTTACTTAATAGGTTTAGCATCTTGCTTGGTGATAATGTTATAAGTGATGATAGAGGAGTTGATACTAGGCATGTCATTATAAGACCGAGTGAGGCTTTGCTATAGTCATTAAGAAATATGGCATAATAAGCTTGCTTAGAGGAATCCAAAGACTGGCCAATTTTAAGGACATGAGGGTTATCATGAGAGTGTAAATTAATGTCAATGTTTGATTCATTTAACATAGCCTACATTTTGTATGGGAGTGAGCATTGGATATAGGAATCATTTGCACCCATGTATGTGAGAATAACATCATCATCTTGACATTGGATAATGTTGATAGTGGGAGAGTCTTCATCAATCATTTTAGGATGAATAAGAGGAAGAGACCTTATTTCCTTACCCTAGTGATAGGTGAGGGGCCCCAAATTGATGGTATTTATTGAAAAATAATTAGGAGGTATAGATACCTTCTATTCGATAGGTGATGGTGGATAAGAGGGTGGAGAAGGAGAGACTGGCTCTTTGATAATTGGTAAATGAGAAGTTTTGGTGAGTTTAGTTAGTTTGTCATAACCCACTCCATGCCTCTTTTTAGAATTTCCAAAGTTTTTAATGGTGGGATATTCAATGGGATTATGAACACCCTGCTTGTAATAACCCAAACCAAATCCTTTCTAGGCACACCTATAAAGATAGGTGTGAGTGAAACTAGGCTTGCTCAGGAAAAAGAAGTCACAGGTAAATAGTTGTGGCAAAGAGGATGGATTGATGACAATAAAAGCCTAATCAATTCCCCCATATGTGAAATTAGTTCAAAGTTTAGGGGTCTATAAGGGATGACCATCCCAATACAAGGATCATAATTTGGGTGCAGATGAAAATTTCCATACTTTTGTGGAGTATGAAACATCTTGAGTGTAAAAAAATGATATTCTTCGAGTGACAAACATTTGAAATTTTCCTCCATGACGTCTTTGTTACGAATTTGTATTTCAGTATCTATGTAATCGAGGTAGTGGAGCTTATGGAAGCTTCAAAAGTATCATGCAGAGAAGATGATGTCTTTAATGGAATGAGAACATCATTGGGGCTATAAGTCATGTTGCATGTTTTGAAAGGAGGTGGGTTGGTAAGAATAACATGCACTTGCCCACTATGTTCAAACTTGACACAATGGTGCAAATTTGAGGGCACACATGCCATAACACATATCCAAAGTTGTCTAAGTAGTATGTTATATTGGAACTCTCATTTTA
This sequence comes from Torreya grandis, assembly GCA_037957365.1. Taxonomy (NCBI): domain Eukaryota; kingdom Viridiplantae; phylum Streptophyta; class Pinopsida; order Cupressales; family Taxaceae; genus Torreya; species Torreya grandis. The sequence goes on along the minus strand of JARHVA010001915.1, from coordinate 1,601,410 downwards.
CAACATAGGATAGCTCAAGAATTATGCAGGACCCCCACATAGACATGTAAGATAATAGTGCCCACCGTAGTAGCTATGGTATTGTTAAAAGAGTCAAGCATCGCGTCAGTTTGAGACATACAATTATCGGGAAGAGATAGTTGTGTATAGGCATGGGTAGAGATAATATTAATACTAGCACCCCCATTGATCATGACTCTTTTAACATGAGTTTGATTAATATATGTGGTGATAAAAAGGGAAAAATCCTAATCTTTAGGGTGTTGAAGTGGAATTTCTAAATCACTGAAAGAAATCAGGGAGATGGAGTTAAGAGAGCTGACCAAAGCTGAAAGAGGTTGGGGATCATAAGGTTGTACCTAAAATGCTTGCAAAGAACTAATCAAAACTTGATGGTATTGGGGTTAGTTTTGTATTAACTCATATAAGGAAATTTTCACAAGAGTTTGATGAAGCTATTTCACCATCAAGATTTGAATAACTTTTGAAGATGTTGTTTTTGAGACACCTAAGATGGAAATATTTGGATTCAAAGGAGTGGCTTTGGAGAAGGGATGAGACCAAGGGATATCAACCTTTTCCTTACCTTTATCCTTTTGATTTTGTGATTGTGTGGCCACATTAACTATGTTGATCTAAAACATAGATGAAGGAGGTGGCAAAGGGGGTATGACAACATCTTTGGGTTTGAATTCAGGTGGAATAGTATGAGACATTATGGATGCCAGAGGTAGAATAGTAAGAAGGCTAATGGGAGTATTAACAAAGAGAGTGTCAACATCAAAGTGTTTCTAAATGACTACTGTGAGAGATTTATAACTCTCAGTATCATGTCCAGGTGAATGATGATATAGACACACTTATGTATCATCAAACCAAGATGGCTTTGGTCTAATAGGGATATAAGGCTTAATGGGAGGAAGATTTATTATGGAATATTGCAATAACTGGCATAGGAAAAATATCTAGGATCCTATGAGTGGGCTATCACTTATTGTTTTAATAGGAGTGGCCACCTTCTTTAGTTTAGGAGTCACAGGGGTGATTTTTCATGGCACCTTTTTAGGTGGTAGTGGAGTCATGTGTTTCACTGACACTTTATTGGTATTAGGATCATGGTGTCAGATGTGAAAGACCTACTAGGTGGTAGAGGTAGTAGTGGAGGTAACTTATCCTTTTGTTTTGCTTGGATTGGTAATACTCCAACTAAAATAGAGGGGTATGGTCATAAAATTAATGACAAAATTGAGGGTATAAGAGGGAATAATCGATGAGATCTATGAATCTTAACATTTTTCTATAGTTCAAGATGTAAAAATCCAACTTGTAGTTGGAGAGTCAGATCTAATTTCACCTATGGATGAATTATATTAGAGACCAGACATATGCCTAAAGACCTAATCTAATTTAATTTGGTAGATGCCTATGAGGGTGAGGGCTCTGACATAGAAGGATGAGCTTTTGGTAATTTTAGTGAAGAAGCTTTAACTTTGTCAAATACCTTGGGGTGAAGGGTAGTGAGAGGGTTAGAGGTAAAGGTTGACACTTATTATATAGAACAAGGATTTTTAGGTTGATCCCAAAATGCCGCATGATCTAGCTTTGTGAAGTCAAGAAATTCTAGACTTTTCACTAACCGTGAGAAGGGTTTAGATGAAGTTGATGTAGGCCTTAAAATTTCGTCTTTATAAGGTTGAGGTAATTGATAAAGAGGGAAATTTTTGGTCTCTACTACCTTGGGCCAAAGATGAGAAAGATTCACAATAGGGTTTTCTTCAATAGAGATAGGAGAAGAGGCATGGTCTTCCATGAGTGAAGGAGAGGTAGGCAAAGAAGGCTCTTCAAGTGGGTAGAGAATAGTTATAATTTATCCCTCAACATGTGGGTAAGGGGTAAAGTATGATCCTCCATAGGTAAAATAAGTGGTAAAATTGGTTGAATCAGAGTAGGTACAATAGGTCTCTCATCTAATGTAAGAGTAGATAACACTAGCTCTTCTAGGTATAAAGGAGGAGTGGATGGGGTACTACTTGCTATCAGTGTAGGAGAGATAGGTGAAGAGGGTTCCTCAAGAGGGTATAACATAGGAATGATATTCCCCTCTAAATAGTTACAGAATGGGTAAGGCATGGTCCTCAAGTGGTAAGAGGATAGGTAACATTGGTGCAAAAGGAACTGGTAATATAGGCTCCTCTTGTGGCAAAAGGAGTGGTAAATGAGGATCTTCCTCACATGGGAGTGGAATGGGTGAAGTAGGATCTTCTACCTAAGGAAGAAGAATGGGAAAAAAAATTCCATTGATTGTGGGGGAGGAATAGGTAAAATGGGTGCCTCCTGTTATGGGAGAGGTTGGATTGGAGGTAAAGGAAAGACCATATTAATTGTATGGATATTATGATCACATGCATTATTAGTAATGGTTTGAATAATATTTTTATTGGATGAATGGATAGGAAAAGGATATTTGAACACATCCATATTTTGATTAGTAGGTTCATTAAGGTTATCTAAGATGAGATCACCCCTGTCAAGCATGTCTTGAATAATGTTCTTAAATGTTTTATAATTTTTAGAATTATGGCCTTTGATTCGATGGTAGTTTCAATACTCATCCTCCTTGTACCAAGTTGGAATAGAGTAGGAGGTGTCAAAATGTATAGGAGGCTTTATTTGAGTAAGTATTATGGCTCCTTATTGTAATAGTTTTCCAAAATGGAAGTATATGACTCCCCAATGGGAGTGTATTGTCTTTGTTCATACTATTGTTGGAATTGCTTGGTCAGATTTTGGGAAGTCAAGGAATTAGGTTGGTTTTTGGTTGTGGAAGAATTTTATTTAATGACCACTACATTGGTGAAGCATTTATATTTTTCGTTAGAAGGAGAAGTTTTAGAAGAAGAGGAGACATTCAATTTGGAATTGGCATTCTTACTGCGTAACTTTACTCTGTCTTTGTTTATATCCCAAATCTTGAATTTTTGTGCCATTGTAAAGGCTTCATAAAATGTACAAAAAGTGTGTACTCAAAGTGTGGATGAAATGTACTTAGCACATGTCCTCAAGAAGAGATCAATAAACTCAGGTTGGGGTAAAGAGGAGAGTTGATTGATTAAGCCTCTCCAATGAGTGACAAAATTTATGATAGACTCATCATCAAATTGTCTAATAGAATAAAGGTCTATAATATAAACCTTTTTAGAAATGTTAATAGAGAAATGGTCTAGGAATATTTGTGTAAGTTGGGTAAATGAGAAAAAGGAGTTCCAAGTTATAGAGCTATACCAATACAGGGTAGCACCTAAAAGAGACATAGGGAAAGTGTGAATTAGTAATGCATCATTGTGCCCTATTAAATAACAAGCATGTCTAAATGCTAAAAAATGTTATTATGGGTCCTCTTTACTCTATAAACAAGTAAATTTGGGGATTTCCCATTAGCTTGGATAAGGGAAAATAGGCATAGAAGGATGGATGGGCTCATTGCATATTTGATCATAAGATAACACATTATTTGAACCTGACATAGATGTTTCTATATTAGACATCTTGTCCATCAGCATCTTAATGAGGTTTGGAGGAGCATTGGTTTGGAAGATACCCCCTAAGTTATAGGGAACTTGATAAGAGGTAGAGGGAGCGTATGACATAACTTGCTATAATTGTGTTGATGTAACATAGGGATAATGAGTCATAGGCTGGGGGCAAAAACAAAAGGGGCTTGTTCCATTGGGTTAGAGACTATGCTTTGGTTGGATGTTTTTATTATAGGTTGGGTTGTTGGCATGGTTATACTAGATAAAGGGTGAGTCATAACTCATGAAATTTATAGGTGTAAGAGTAGATGGGATGGGTACCACCAAATATTGAAATGGGGTTAAACTTAACTAAACTGCTTGTGGTTGTGAAGGCAGGGAAGTCATGCTAGGGTTTAGGTGGGATTGGGTGGTTGGTGATGCTAAACTTTAGACATTATTTATGGTTGGGTTACTTGTCAAAGTAATGGTTTGAGTAACCATGGGGGAAATAGTGGAGATAGCTAAAACTGAAATTATCTCCATCAGATAAGTTGTCATACCATATAGTGGGTCACCTAAAGAACTATGGGTTCATCTCATGACAAGGTAATGTTGAAGGGCTGCCACATTATGATCAATAAATTTAGCAAAATCTTGATCTCCTTTAGGCACAATGGGAATTTGGTTGGGGCTAGGAGTATGCTATGTATCTAAAGTATGTTCCATGATAGAATCAACAACAAGAGGGGAATGTGGAACTGGTTACTAGCTTGCGTAATCGAAAAGAATTTTGGCTTGGCTTCACATCAATACCATGTAAAAAGGAGTAAGTCTTAATACTCTATATTAGTGACAAAATAAGGAAAAACTAGGTTCAAGTGTAGGTAAGTAGGTTGTTTTAGCTTGTTATTTTGAGTAAAATGAAATTACACAGTCATCAATGTTGGTCACTTGACTGATGTCAATAGGTTAAAATATACCAATGTCGATGGGATTAATTAATGTCAGTCACTATGATATCCTGGGAGATGAAAAATTGAATGTTTTAAAAACCTAGAGGAAAGATCTAGGTAAAACAAAGGATGCAAGAGGTCCATATAAGGAGAATGAACACTCATAAAATTTGATATAATAGGTTATACAACCTAAGTATTATAAATGGTGTTGATTTATAAATCAATGGAAAAACATCCTTACCAACTCCAAAATATAGAAGGCAATAGAAAAGTAGAAAAATAACATACAGCCACTAATTGTTAACTCCTAGAGATTAATTTTAGTCTCATGTTGGCTTATTCCTTAATCAGATGGTGAGATGAGAGTTTGGTTACCAAAGGTACTAAAAAGTAATCTAGAGCTGGTTTCAAGTTAGTTTTGGTGCTCAAGAGGAAATTTATGTTATACCAAGTATGTGGCTTGCTATAGGAGCTTGTTGCCTACACTTCATGGACCTAAAGCCAAGCTAGGCCTCTTAGCCAAAATATACCTTCTTCCTAGAGTTTATACTCCACTAGAGAATAGAGTGGGTTCTCCCTTTTCTCCCTTTGGTGGTGAAATCTAAGTAGGATAGTTTGGTAGGATAAGGTGATCCACCAGGTGATTAAATATTGATGGGCCTTATCTCAAGTTAATTTAAATGTTAGTTTTTATGAGTGTGATCTAGTAGTGTAACATGGGTGTAATATGATTCATTCATAATACTTGTAATTAACTAGGTGAGCTAATATGTGGCAAGAAAACAATGAAGTGTAGTAAGTTTTAAACCCAAATCTGAAGTGTTTTGATTCGAATGAAAATAATGATGAAATAAGATAAGAGAATGAATTTCACCATCCTAATGTGCATGTAAGAAAGAGATAAATAAGAGATTCTTTTAACTTGCAATAAAAATGATAATTTTCTTTTAGCGGCAAAAGTAAGATAAGAGTGGCAAGGAAGAAGAAATTTCAATTTATTGCCTTTAAATAGAAAATAAAATGTTGAATATTTTGTTTTGAGGGAAAAGAGAAGGATAAAGTGCAAGGAATGAAATTTTCACTATAATGCACCTAAATGAATTCTTAAAACAAGCAATGAACCCAAGGAAAATTCTAAGGTCCCACCGAGCATGTTAGAAATGTTTCACTAAATTTTGAATCTATTTGATGTTTAAGGAGAAACAAAGATGAAGGGTAGGGATTAGAGATTAGAGAGAACCTAGATTGGTTGCATGTCGTATACAGATGATGTTGAGCACTCCTCTTTGGCTAGGGAGGACTGCCTATGAATAAGAAATTACTACTACCAAAAATATTTGTTAGCAGATAAATGAGTGGGTTGCCAAGCTACGTGCTTATTCCTAGAAGTGTCAAACTTATTTAGGGATGACAATCAACCTTTTGAAATAAAATTGGTAATGAATAAAAAAATTAAAGAGAGAGTAAGAGAGAGATATTTATACCATTCTTGTAGTCTAAGTGCAATAGAGAGTGACATAGTACAGGTAATGTGAGTTGTTGATGTTTTTGGAAGTTGTTTGGGTAGGTTCAGGTGGGTTAATGAAAATACATAGTCATTGACATTGGTTAGGCTACCAATATCAGTAAGGAGATATGGATGATGTTAGTTATATTGTTGATGTCAGTTATGTGACCAATTTTGGTAGGGGTAGTAGGTTCTCAGGGGGTTGCATGAGACTTTTTTGAGTTGGGAGGTGGATGTTGGTCAGGTTTATGAGGTTGGGAAGAGTTGTAAGGGAGTGTGTAAGATTCAATTGGGTCTAGATAGAAGTTTGGTATGTTTGGAGTAGAGGAAAAATAGGTGAAGTATTTTTACAATTCCTTTGTAGGGAGAGTTAGGACATTCATAAAATTATAAATAATATAATGTAAAGTAATTATAAAATGATTATTTATAAGAATTACCAAAACATAGAGATATACTTAGCTGATGAAATGGATGAACCATGGGTGCTGAATAGATGGATTTGATGAGGCATGTTGAATAAATAGGTGAAGAGAAATACAAGTGTGTGCTACTAATTTAGAAGAATACAAGCTCTTTGCAGTATATCGATTCCTAATCTAGACTGATTTATGTAGAATAACAATAAGCCTGGATGTAGAAAGTTGAATGCTAAAGCTTGTATGTGAATAACTAAGTTTTTATAATTTCTATTGACCTAAAAACTAGATTGGAATTTGGCTTAAGTAACTGATGTAGGTGATCCCACTAACATCAACTGTGGGTTGACCGATGTTGATAGCATGAGAATAGTTAAAAGGGATAATTTTAGCCTATTTTTTGTTCTTTTTCCTACCAAGTGTGGTATCCATTAGGAAATGGTAGAAATTCAAGGTTAAGAAGGATGTAGTTAGTTAAGAATTTATGTATGGGGTGAGAACAAGTCAATGGTATTTAGGATTAGGGGACTAAGTCTCGAGGTGACTCAGAGGGTAAGAATTAGTCTTAGGATGAGGTGTCTAGGTAAGGTGGCATAAGTAGTTTTTAATTAACTTAATTAAATATTTTAAATTAATTAAATGTGTGAGGAGTGAAAACATGGGTTAGGAAGGTTAATTATTAAAAGGGGCTCAAGGGGAGGTTCAACAAAGTGATTTACACACGTTTGTAACATAATTTTGGTGTCTATAAAAACTTAGCAAGCTTGACCTTTGAATCTCCTGCATAAATGATCTACATTTTGTCCCATATCTCTTTATAAAATTTACAATGGATTAATTTGGTGAACTTAGTCTCTGTATGCCCATAAGTGATGAAATTCATTGCCTTAGAATTATTCTCAAACAAATTCTTATCTAGAGCACTAAATAGAGAAGTAGTAGGAGCAACATAACCATCTAGAACAGATTTCCATACATCAAACCCTAGGGACATAATGTTTGTCCTCATCCTTGTACTTCAAAAAGCATAATTGGATCCATTGAACATTGGTGCTTAGTAGAGAAAGCTCCTTGATGATTACCCATATTGTACCTTAGATCACCTTTAAGTGGTTAAGCTTTTACCAAAAGACCTACTTTGATACAATTATTAAAGGTACAATCACTTAGAAAGGGGGGTGAATCAGTGAGCCCAAACAATCCAAATTCAATTTCAATCTTTATGAATACTTAACCAGTTACCACAAGCATTCATATCGATGAGAAAGAGAGACAATGCAAGATCAATCACATAACACATGACATATGTGGGAAACCCTCTTGGGAAAGAAAAACAACTAAAACATGCAATTGGAATATTAACCTATAATAAAAAGAAGCAATTTATACTAGCTACAACTGATCAAGTAACTACAATCCCTATTTAGTGAGACTATAATCCCATAAGGTACTATAACACCTATATAGCTGAGTTGTAACAACCAAAATTTTAGCAAGTTTTACCTTGAAAAGAGGCTGAAACCCCCTTAGATTTTGAGCTACCACAACAACACCTATGAACTGATGTCTTCAACACCTAATGATGGACCGTTGATTATCACTCTTCACCTTTGCTCATACTCAATCTACAAGAACACTATTCTACCAACAAAATTATGACTAATAGGTCATAAAAATAGTCATTAATATGATTTACTCATAAAATAATGTAATATTAACTCTACCTCTCCTTCTCTCCATAATTCACACACCCAATCCTCTCTCAAATCTCTCTCAAGTCTCTCGCTCACAAGTCTAGAAATCACCATCTTTGATTTCACTATTTATAGAGAAATCATGATAACCACCATCTTGGTGAATCATTAGGCATGAATTAAAATTTAATGTAACTATCTTATCAATACACATATCATTACTATCTTCATAGGTTTTCCATAGCATCTATAGGTCACCCTTAAGGAATTACACCTTTCAATTAGGCCTTTGTAGCCCTTATAGGTCTTGTGTGAACCCATTCACTCATTTAGCACTTCATCAAATAAAAAAAGAACACATAACCACTTAAAAATACATGGAACCATTCCATATGATCTATAAGTCCCCCTTAAGTGCTAATAACTAACATAGTACCCTTTTGCTTAAGCACAATTCGCTCAAATAACATTCTATGCACATAGTCATTATGAATGAACACACAGTCACCTTATAAACCATTGTTCATACTGGATACAAATTTTCAAACCTTATAATGAACATATATCATCCTCATGGAGTCTAAAACACACCCTAATATCTAATTCATCATGAAACATCAAAACAACATCTACATAAGCTCAAATACTCTTCTCGAGTCACTTGCAGAACAAACATGAACACATAGTTAACTTTAAACCTTACTATATTTAACTATATACACTTTAAGATATTAAAATAAGGTTAATTAGATGAATCATGGAGTCCTCTTCATCTTTTATTTTTATATTATTATCAAATTCATCTTGGATGAAAAGTTATGGGTAAAATACCATAGACTAGTTTTTCCCTCTGTAAAATTCAAATATTTGAATTCAAATGGTCACAGTTAAACTTCAGACAATATTCTTGCAGCTCATGTCCTCAAATATTAGATCAATCATGCACCATTGATATTGGTTTATCTTTAACATCATTAAATGACTATCACTTTGACCATTGACTCCACTCACACCATTAGATCAATCTGTACAAATACACAAGAACCATTTGATCTTTATTCTTCACCTTTGCTCAGAATTAAACATCATGAACCTATCCTCATCTCATTTATTCCTAAAATATTGGATTAAATTCACTTTTTTTTTTATATTCATGGTTTGTTCCAACTTTAAATTGTGCAAAAATGGCTAACTTTGCATAGTCATATCTTTTACCTCGCTCACTCGCATGATCAAAAATTTGGACCATATGATCTCCTCACATAAGATAATAAATCCCTATGAAAAAATTATCCTATAAACCTCACACTTTTTATATATAATTACATTAAAATTCCCACTCATATTTTTCTGCCACAGAACCAACTATGTCAAAAACTTGTCTAGAAGGCCAACTTTGAACATGCATATCTTTTACCACACTTTAGAACTTGACCTAAAAGTTAGTATAAATAAACTAGGTAAAAAAATGAAAAAACTCATATGATAAAATTGTCCTTAAATTTCCACATGTGTGAGATATTCCACCATCAAATAACTTATTCAGATCTTTCTTGCCTGACATAAATTTGGCTATGGGAAAACACTATCAAAATGCAACGGAGCCCAACTTTGCACTTACATATATTTTGGCATGATTAGTTGCATGACCTAATATTTATTAAATAATATATAGGGACTAATTTTACATAACCATATGATCAAATCCCCTTGACTCATCCATATGTGGTAACTGCCTACTCAAAGTTTCTGCCACTAGACCCAAAGTGTCTAGATGAGAACTATGGATAACCAGATGAATTACACTTATGCACACAAGAACTAAAATACTATAAAACATATTAGGGAACTATTTAATATCTTTAAAACACCATATTCATCCTTGAACATCTCTAACCATGCTAAAATAGAAGATCAACCAATCATACTTCAAGCATACTAGAATAAGCACATTTCACACTTTGTCATTGTCACTTAGACTATCAAACGACTTCATCCACTCACCAGGTCACCTCCATGACATTATCATGACATAATTTATAACTCTCCAACATGGTATATGAGTTTTTCCTATCATGTGTGAAGTTTTAAAGTGTTCTAAGGAGATAAAAGGGTAATGTGTACTAATGAAGGCCAAATTAAATTAGGTCTCCTTTAAGGCCTAAAAAAGGTTTTGTTATTTTAAGTTGAGGACAACATATTATAATTATTAATTAATGTATTAAATGTTTTATAATACCTATTTTAATTTTAATACAAGTGTGTGAGTGTGTATGGTTGACTAAGAGGTGTATGAGCTAAAGCATTATATAAGAATAAGGCCTAATAGGCTTAATTGATCTGTTAGAGGATAAGTGAGTGAAAGTGAATGAAATATCACTTTTAAGAGATGAAGAATGTATTTTATACCATAAAAGAGTTATATATATATATATATATATATATCATGAAGTTATAATAGGGGTATTGTAGATGAATATCAAGGTCATATGACCTAATCTGTATTTAATCTAAGTCAAGATAATGTTTCTCTATTATCTAAGATTGAATCTAGAAATTTTATAGAATAAAACAAAGACAATTTTTTTATAGGTGATATGAATGAGGAGTTAAACCAAATAGAGAAGAATAAGACTTGGGAACTAGTTCTTAGGCCTAAAGATAAGAATGCCATTAACACAAAATGGTTGTTTAGAAACAAGTTGAATGAAGATGGAGAAGTCACTAGGAATAAGGTTAGATTGCTATGCAAGGGATATGCACAAATTTAAGGGGTATACTTTGAGGAGACATTTTCACCAATAACAATATTGGAGGCTGTCAGATTGTTTCTAGCATGTGCAAGATTCAAAGGGTTCACGGTATACTATATGGATGTAAAATCTACCTTTTTCAATGGGAATTTGGAAGAGGAGGTATACATAGATCAACTTGAGGGTTTCTCACTATCAGGTGATAAGGAATTTGTTTTCAAATTGAAAAGGTCTCTTTATCATCTAAATAAAGATCTTAGACCTTGGTATGCTAGGTTGGACAGGTATCTGTTAGATCAAGGATTTAAAAGAGGAGTTGAAAATAGTAATCTATACATATAATTAGAAGATGGCCATCAATTAATAGTAGTTGTCTATATGTATGACATCATATTTAGTGGAAAAAATAAAAACATGACCAAGGACTTTTCATAGGTGATGAGAAAAGAGTTTGAGATGTCCATGCTGGGAGAAATATCATTTTCTATTGAGTTTCAAATCACTCAATCTAAAAAAAGGTATATTCATTTCAAAAGCCAAGTACATAAGATTCATGTTTGAGAACTTTGAGATGGAATATTATAAGGTAGTTAGTACATATATGATCATAGGGTGTAAGTTGAGAAAAGAAGAGTCTTCAAAGGTCAATTAGATGTCATATAGTTCAATGATTGGAAGTTTGCTATACAACATTGCCTCTAGACTTGACATCATGCAAACAATAGGTCTTATGGTAAGGTTTCAAGTAGATCCAAAGGAAAATCATATACAAGTAGTCAAAAGGATGCTCAAGTATCTCAAGGGGACTATGGAGTATGATTTGTGGTATCTAATGAGTAAATATTTCAATTTAATAACGTATACAGATGTAGACTAGGTAATAAGTCTAGATGATAGGAAGAGTACTAGTGGAGGATCTTTCTTCTTAGGTGGGTGCCTAGTTTCATGGATAATCAAGAATAAACCATCATTATCATTATCTACTTGTGAGGATGAGTACATTCCAGTAGATTCATGTTAAACTTAGGTCCTATAGATGAGACAGACCCTATAAGACTACAAGGTGGAGTATGATGGTCCTAACCCTATCTATTTTGACAATACATGTGTCTCAAAGAACTTTGTAATACACTCAAGGACTAAACACATTCCCATCAGGTATCATTTTATAAGAGAGTAGGTAAGTGAAAAAAGTTTCAAACTTGAATATGTTTTACATAGTATCATATTATAGACATTTTGACTAAACCACTTCCAAAGGTAAAATTTGAAAACCTAAGATAGGAATTGGGTATAATTCTTACCCTTAACAATAATTGAATAAACCAAGTACTTAGGGGGAGATAATCATGGGTTTAATTATCTCTAGGAGTAGGTGAGTTGTTACAAGAAGGTATGCATGGAGATATGGGGAGCATGTTTGTATTATGACTCATAAACTCATATTCCTATGTGCTGAGTAGTTTGGTTGTAAGGAGTGTGATCCAAGGATTTGCAAACATCACTTTGTCATTTATGTCAAAGGGGGAGAAAGTTTAGAATGAGGGAGATGAGAATGATCAGCTTGTAGTATGTTTAGAATCAATGACAAAGGGTTAGTTTTTAAGAGGTGTTGTCATTGATGTCATGGTTGATGTCATTAATGCCAAGGTGTAACTAGTGAAGATGCATGATGACGGGTATTTGAGGTACGAGCTTGTATGATTAATGTTACAAGGAAACCATGTGACAAGAGATAATTTGAAGGAAAGAGAGAATTTTAAGGAAACTAATTTCTCTTCTATTGGTTAATGTCAAGATTGATGTCAAGGTTCAGGTCATAATTAAGTTGTCAATATTGTCACAAAGAGGTATGAGAGTCAAGTAAGCATTTAAGCATGGTTATGAGGCTCTAGGTATACATAAGGTAATGAGAGAATGTTGATTAAAAATATATTTTTTTAGTGGTGTGAGATTTTTTTTTATAAAGAGTGTTCTTGTTTGATATCATTGATGTAAGCATGTTTGAGTACTAGCTCTTGATTATAAGGTGTCTTGAGAATCCTAGTCTAGACCCTATGAGAAAGTGTTCATAGTGAAGTTTGGTGAATTAAGTTAGCACAAGATTTTTATATGTTTTTTGGAATTATGTTATCATTTAACTAAAGTTTAGATACTTTAATAAGTGTTTCAAGGTCAATTTCAAGTTTCAAGTGCTTCAGCCTAGTAGTGTCTTGAGAAGGTATGTGTATAGGATGCTTAGTCTTTTGGATGAAGAAGCTTGGTTCCATGGTGTGATAATGTTGTATAAGTATGTTTGACATTGTTTTAATATATGATATGTTTTTTTAGAATGATATTAAAGTATTAATATCTTGAAAATAGGTTTGAAGGTTAGTTCAAGGCCTAATGAGGTGTGAAGGCTTAGGTGTAGAAAACAAAGTGGTGAGAACATAACATAATGAGGCACAGGGTTTAGTTTATAAGAAAATTATGCATATGTGATTTTTTTTAGATGTATTTTAGGTTTTTATAGGTTTATTAATTAATTTTGAAGTCAAATTTTAAAGGTTAAGGCAATAAAAAGTGCTTTGGGGTCTCTTGAGTGCATAAAATGAAGGATGTTCAACCCGAAAAGGATTTTCTTCTACTCATTAACTCGTTAAACATTTGCATGGGAACCTAATATATTTATGGTATATGGGGAAGGGTCATATCTCAAAATTATAGGAATTATTTTTTGATGAAGGGGCTATGCTTTATGAAAGATCATTAAGAATGGAAACAAGTTTAAACCCTCCTAGAGCCCTAATAAGGACCTGATGTTGAAGTTGTTGATCCAAAGTTCCTAGAATGTATTAGTATGGTTAGGTAAGATATTTTAGATTATATTTTACTCTCCAAGGTACCTCCAAGTGGTATTGGTTAGAGAGAGGAGAGATAAAATGTTGAGTTACATGCTTATGCTTGAAGAAGTTGATGTAACTATCAAAAGTTGTATTGGATATAGTAAACAAATGGATAGAGGAAGAAGGTAGAGGCTCATGTTTCATGTCCATGAATTTTTTTTGGATAGTTTATATCCCTAAATTTTTATAAATTTATCATCCAAGTTATCCAGTCGCTAATAGGCCAAATGGTGTAAATAGTGAAAAACCCAAGTAACAGTGAGAAGATGATTAGGAATGTGTTATCATGATAGAATGATAAAACCAAGTGTATGGAGTTGTTTTTTGGGACTATTATTTCATATTAATGCTTGATATAAATCTTGTAATTTAGATATAGTTTTGAAAATTATGAATCCAAAATGGCTTGTCTGACTCAATGAGGTTTGTGTGTAGCGAGGTCAACAAATTAGTCTATAATACCAATATTTACCACTAGACCATATGATAATTATAATTTAAGATTTTTTGTAGATGTTATATTTTAATTTAAATGAATAATAATTCATTTAAAATCTATATAAAAGTGTTGGAGGTCTAAGTCACCATGACTGGTCTTTGAGAAAAATTGGTAGTTCTAAGTGAGCAAGTTGTAGGAGTGTTTTTGAGTCTTTTTGCCTAGTGTGATGAAGTCTAATTAATTTAGTTAATTTTTTGATATATTTGAAGTAATATTTATGTGATTTATGATCATGTTTGTGTGTCTAAATAATATTTTATGTTTAGTTGTTCAAGACTGACATGTTTATGTGTATGAAAGCCTAATGTGAACAATACTAATGGTGTGCTTCAAATGGTGGTTGGAGATATAAAGTGTCATATACCTAAGATTAGATTATTATGGGTATATTTGAGTGGTATATGAAGTTTTCCTTATGTATTTTCATTTCTAAATTGTTCCAAGGGAATGGTAATGTGTACTAATGAAGGCCTAATTAAATTAGGTCTCCTTAAGGCCTAAAAGAGGTTTTGGTATTTTAAGTTGAACATGACCTATTGTAAAGATTGATTCATGTGTTAAATGTGTTATAAGACCTATTTTAAGGGTAATAAAAGTGTGCAAGTGTGTATTTATGACTACAAGGTGTATGAGTTAAAAGATTATATAAGAATAAGGCCTAATAGGCCTAATTGATCTATTAGAGGATAAGTGAGTGCAAGTGAAGGACATAACACTTTGAAGAGATGAAGGAGATATTTCAAAACATCACAGGTGTTTAGATAAACTATAATGAAGATATAATAGGGGTAATATAGATGAATGTCAAGCTCATATGACCTAATCTGTCTTGAAGAGACAGTTGAGAGAAGAAGCCTAGAAGGCAATTTGAGATGGATAGAAGAGTGAGAAGAGATAAAGAAGGTGATAATCAGCTATTGTGTGAGAGAAAAGTTTTTTTGAAGGTGATAAATTTTTTAGGTGGCTGAGTTGGTGCTGATTAATCTAGTGGTTTGGTGCCTCCTTGTAGGTTGGTTTTTGCTAAAGTTGAGTTAAGTGGGTGATTGACTAGTTGGGGTTGGTACTCCATATAGAGTTGGTGCTTCACTAAAGATTGGTTTTTATCTTATAGGACTATATTCCATTTTTATATATCATTGGGTTTTATTCCCATTTATGGTTTCCCACATATGTAATGTGTTTCATGATATTATATGGTTGCATATGCTTTGCCAAATGTTCATGCTTGAATGAATAGTTCTTGTATGATTAAATGGAATTGAATGATTGTTTTTAAGATACTAGTTCACCCCCCTCTTAGTGATTTTTCTTCCAATAGGGGAAGAATCAACTCATTATCACCTTGGTGGGTTGTATCCATGACTTAGAAAATAATAAATAATCTCTAAAATAGGGGATAAGACAAAGCCTCATTACACCAACTCATCCCTCATCCTTCACCATTCTAATAAAAAATCACCCAACATCACAACAAAAAACTTACACACTCCTACCATTATAGAATTAAATACCATAATAGGATCATGTCTCTCATCATCTTCTTGGAGACATTCTCACCCATGGGGTTCCCAACCCTAATGTCTCAAAAGCTTATTCATCTTACCAAATACCAACTCAAACTCTAGCAGGAGGTGTATACAAGCATGATCCACCACTACCAAATAATGTAGTATAAAATAATATATTATTTCCTATGCCTTTAAGTTACACACCTATCATATATGGTCACCTTTCACAAATAGGATACATCCCAACCCACACCTCACTAGGTCACACATAGACAACCCATATGCTATCACAACAAACCCCAAACACTTTTATGTAATAAGGAATGATGATTTTCATTTCTCATAGTGTCCCCTCATACTTTCACATGTACTCAAAGTTCACTCAACCAAAAAATTATTCCCTGGCCTACTTTGTGCCACCCTATAAATTTTTTTCCACACCTCATGGTAGTTATCAAGCTAATTTATATACTACCCCACCTCTTCTTACTAGTGTCATCATAATAGTGATATATTTTAATAACATGAGATCATATTCTAACTAACTTAAAGAACATTTTTATGCTAACATACAAGGAGTTCTCCTCCCATGTCCCCTACCAAATCTTCCCAAATTCAAAGGGGAAGGGGATCCTAATGCACATGTAAAATCCTACGCCATCATGATCAAGGAATTTATGCCTTTAGATGGGGTTGTAGTAAAGATATTTCATAAGAAACTTGAAGGGATAGCCCTTGAATGGTACTATATCCTCATCAAAGGGTCCATTCACTCCTTCTAATATCTCATGGTCAATTTCATCAAAACTTTTGACATGAGCAAACACCTAAAGACTAGCATATGAAAGTTCTTACATATCAAATAATAATACAATAAATCAACTTCCTATTTTATCACAAGATGGTTGTAGTTCCTATATTCCTCTGTCATTGCATCAAAAATGGACCAATGAGAGTTATATAATCTTTTTCTCCATTCCCTTAATAAATAAATGGAGGAAGATGTCTAAAATTTCTTGTACCAATCATATGAAGAGGTCCTCAAAAGTGTATTCTACATTGATCAAATAGTCATTAACAATGGATGATGAACTTATGGAACCATTACACATATCATCATCTAGAATAATGTGCAATCTCAAACTATGAAACCAAAGCCTAAATAACACGAACAACCAAAGTCCTAATATCTTGAAATATAATAAGACTGCAACTACTAATGGTGTCACTAACCAAGCCAAAAAACAAAACCTTACAAATAATGGTCAATACTCACCTTTAAATAATATCAACACTAACACCAAAATAATATGAGGTAGGAATTAGAGTCCTCCTCCCACCATCCATATGGTTGATTTTAACTGAATGTCAACTTATAACACACAATATCAAAACCAAAACAAAAATCAATATCATTTAAACTAACAATACCCATAATTCTAAAACAAAAATTATTACTCGCATAACAACCAAAAAGGATTCAAGCAACAAGGGTAGAATATGAGACCTAGGGATTATGACACCAACATCTAATGCCTCTTCCATAGTGTCATAGGACAATACACTTAGGGTTGTTGGGAGTATAAATTTTTTATACAAAGACTCCCAGAGGATCAAAGGTAGAAATTCATAGATATGTTCTTAGTAGGTGCACATACAAATACCCAAGCCCTTTTGAGTGGTCATATCACTCCCCAAAACTAGAATTTACAAATTTACCATAATCCTTTCCCTAACCACCAAACTCACCTTGCTCAGGTTCAACAATAGAATAAATAGTCAAGTCACCCCATTCAATACAACCAATCCATGACAACAAGAAATAATGAGGTTGAAGACTCCACTTTTGTGATTCCAAACACTATTATGGCCCCTCAACTATGAGTTCAAATAAAAACTTAGATGATAGGAGTCATGAAATTAGAGGACAAAATGGAAGAACACATTATATCTCACATTAAAGTGGGTCAAAATATCATTGGAACCAATATCCACATGGTTAAAATATAAGAAAAATAGGACACCCTACCTAATGACCCCCTCCCTCTTACACATGATCAATGGACCTTACATTATGATAGAGCCAAATTATACCTAGGTGTTAGAGCAAGAGTCATTATCCTTTCCCCTAAGGGTTAAGTCATGGATTTTAGATTCAAACTAGATTTTGAATGCATAAATAATAAAGTTGAATATGAAGCCCTACTACTTGGTATGTTCATCACAAAGTGCCCAAGTATACATAACATAAAAAAAATCCAAGTGGATTCATAATTAGTTGTAAAATAACTTTATGAAGTCAACCAAACCAATGCCGAACACCTCCAAGTGTATAAGATCACAACTTGTGAGGTCACCAAGGAATTCAATTTTTTATTTATTAAATTAGTATCTAGATAAAGTAACTAGCTTATTGAATCTATGGCTACCTCATCATCATGTTTCATCCCCCATCCAAAAATCCAAAAATCATATTTTATAGTCTTAATTAGGATGGGGCCTCTTATATGGCCTCTAATGACCAAATATTTGCCCACATCAGGGAAGATGAAGACCCTCTTGTCCTTTATCTATCTAATTTAAAATGATGAGGCCATCCTCGAGTTCCTACAAGATTATGATGACCTCCCATATTTTCATCATAAAAAGGGTTTCTCATTTACCTGCTATCCCATATTGTCCCTTGCGACTAAGTTTGATGAATCCTACTACCACATAGAAGATTACCTCTCCTCTAATAATGAGCATGATGTATTCAATACTAAGGATGAATACCCTAACCTTCTCCTAACTCTTGACATATTTAAAGATAGAAAGACATCCCTCATTGAGGAAACTATTGACATCAATATTAGAACATAATGTATCCCTAGGCTCCTCAAACTAGGATCTTTCATTGTTGAATAGGAAGTGGAGGACCACTAGGAACTCCTCATAAAGCTTTCCAAGGCCTTCACTTTATCTTACACTAATGTGATAGGCATTAATCTTAATGTAGTCATCCACATCCTAGTTACAACATCTGATACAAAACCCATTAAACCAAAAGCTTAGATCCATCAAGCCCAAGGTCATGTTAATGGTAGAGGAGGTTATTAAGCTCCTAAATGTGATTTTCATTAATCCTTTGGAATATTCCAAATGGATGTCTAACATCATCACCATCCTCAAAAAGAATAATAAGATTTAAATATACATCGATTTTCAAGATATCAATAAGGCATGACCAAAATACAACTTCCCCCTCCCATCCATAGATGTCACTATTAATACCACTATAGGTTATGAGCTACTATCACTCATGGATGGTTTTTTGAGATATAACTAGATCTGCATATCTGATGAAGATCAAAGTAAAAATTTATTCAACACACCCTAGGTAACCTTATATTATGTTGTGATTCACATTGTCATAAATAATGTTGGGGAAATGTATCAAAAGGCCATGAGTAACATCTTCTATGACATCATTTATAGGATAGTGGAATTATACATAGATGACCTACTTGGAAAAAAAAGTGTTGATGCTAAAAAATATTGCTTTAGGTAAAAAACTTTCTATGGGAAGCTTTACAGATGTGGGAATCAAATGTAGTCTATAAAGCAACCTCTGAGGTTTTAGAAGCCAGATCTTCAAATTAATTTGGGGGTTGAAATGGATAAGAAGAAAATATAGATAAAAATAAAATAAACTAAGGTGATGTGCTAAGATCTTTTAAAGCATTCACCTATAAATTCATAAAATAGATTGAATCTTTAGATGTCATAGATTATTAAAGGAGCATATGCATAAATTAAAGCCTATAACATAAACATGAATCAATACTATAGAAGTAGAGAAATGGAAATAACAAAAAATTATAAATATTCATTCAGTTTGACATAGAAAATCACATCCTCTTCATTGTTGGGTAGAAAAACACCATACAAAAGGCCTCAAGGGTACATATATAATATTCAATCCTACCCATGAGGGGCACCTACTAAGGTCATAGAATGAAAATGATAATTATTGCTATTTCAATCCTAAAACTAGACTATTACAAATGGCTAATCTCTAATAATATTAAAAAATAATTATTCATCTACCAACCCATTTATAAAAGAAAATAAATCTAATTATATAGGCACAGTGGCCTCACAAGGAAGTGACACTTGGAAACTGACAATCATGCTCATGATGAAGTTGTAACTGAATGAGGAGCTTTGGCTCATGAGTGTAGTTGGTCTTTAGGATCCTAGATATGGCATAACCACAACACCTTATGATGCCCAAGATGCTTAGGAGAAGTGTGATGGTGACACGTGTCTACATTTGGAATGCTTGTTAGGAAAGAGGGACCCACTTCTCTCGTCCAATGGCACTACTTGAAGGTCTGACAGGAAATGTTTCTTCTTTAGACAAGTGCCATAGTGCCATATGGAAGTTTCACTTGCTTCTTGTTACAACTACTTATCAAGCCATATCCATTACTATATTGGCTAATCATGTAACCCTAAGTACTGATGAAAAAAATTTGGCTTCCAAGGAGCATCATGATACCATGTGGTGAGATGGCACTACTCCTAGAGAAGCTGAGCATTCCTTTGTAAAAATGAGCATGGGGGTGACATGAGGAAATTCCATGTTTCTCTTGGTAACTACATAGTGGGCCCCTCCCACCATTATATCAGCCAATGGCACCACTTGAAGTTTTGACAATAATAGACCTACCTTGGATGAATGCCTGGATACCATGTGGCAAGCCAATGCTACTCCCAGTAGAACTAGGAATTTCTTCATGATAAATGAGCATTGGGATATCATATGGTAGTAGTGGAAAGGATCTGACACTTAGAAAAAAAATACAAAAGGGGCCCTAGGAAAAGAGAAGGTTGAAACACAACTACTGAACCTTGTAGACACACCCATGACCAAACACTAATTGATCCAAAATATCAAAATGTGAATATGATCTATAGTTTTGGGTGACTTGTAGGGAAATCTACATATAGATGGAAGAACCCAAAAATCTAGTTTCATAGACAAGTTGAAACAAAATTTAAAAAGGGTCAGGCTCACAAAACTTACAAGTTTTCAAGATCAGCCTTTAGAGGCATCCATTAGTACTCCTTTGGTTGGGTATTATTCTTTAGAGCCTAAAAAATTATGTCTAGGTAGATGATCTCATTAAAGGAGATGTTTATCAAGCCATGAACTATTACCATCATTTGAAATTTTAGTTGGGCAAGATTTTGCAATATGGGCTCCACTTTCGAGACACTTGGTACTTGATCAAGAGCCATGGAGACAGTCTGGTTATTTTTCTTCTTATCCAATAGTTCTTTTATTTTTTCCTATAGGAGGATGGTGTTGTCTACAAGGAATGGAGAGGGGATTCCCAACTAGACCACATATTTAATACACCCCTTCACATATTGGATTTCTTTCATTAAGGCATTGAGAAATGCCTTGTATTTTGTTACTTCCTTAATACAACTTAGAAACTCATTTACCTTTACCATCATCTACCTTTGATCAGCCACCCTGACTACTTGTAGTTTCTCATCCATTGCACTATAAAGCTTTTGGATAAGGAGATGTGAGTCTTGAACCTTAGGGGACAAAAAGGCAAGGACCTAGTTTATGAATGCACTTATCTAGGAGTTCAGTCACTATGAGTTTGTGATGAACCTAAGCATTGGATTCAAGTTAGTGGATGCATTATTTATTATCTCCTAGTAAGATATATACAAATATTGAACCATGGGGAAGATTATTATGGTATGAGAGTGGGTGGTGAGGTCATTTTTCAATTGCATGATGTCTTGGTCCTTGGCAAAAGACTCTTGTTATATTTTATACTATAATTATTGATGTACTCTTATAGAATCCATGAGAATTTGGTGGGTTTATGAAAGATATAAATCCTTTTCCTATAGATTATCTTCTATGGGCACCTTTTCTTTCTTTAGGCCATTAACCTAGGCCTTCATCTCTACAACTTGGATTTGTAGTTGGGCTCTTTAACTGGCTTCCATTTGGAAGCTCTCATTATTGATATAGCTCTAAAGGTCAAACCTCATTTTGGTGAGGTATAAATATTTTGCCTTAACCTTAGTGTTGAGGTGATTTATTTTAGATTTCACTCTTTCAAGTTTCATCTCTTTCTTCTCCAACCATCAGCTAGCCTTGATATAGTCTATAGTGATAGACTTCTATGTTTCCTCCATAATTTAACCCTATCAGTGGGTCTAGCCTGGCTGAGGTTAAGGCCGATGGCATGTATTAAGTATTCCCTTAGCTACATATATTATTGGGTCTTGTTATTTATGTTTTGGGTTAAATATTAACCACATGTGAGGCACCACTAGGGCCTTGTCTTATTTTCCTCTTCTTTTCTCTACCCAAGCCTCTCAAGTTTTTTTAGCAATCTCCAAATACTGATGAAACTTCTCCTATTACTAGATTAAATCCCTCATGAATGGGGTTACTTGTGGAAAATTTAAGGGAATGGTCACTTACTTCTATGAAGTATCAAACGCTATTCTCTAGGGGATAAGTGGGTGAAGGGTCAGGGTGGAAGGAGAGAAAGTTGGGAGACCATAGATAGGGGTGTGGGAAGATTATGCCATAATGGATGATGATGTGGATGATGAGGTGGAGTGAAAAATATTGTAAGGGAGGTGATAAAATACATAGAGGAAGGTAGCACAAGTGAAATGATAGGTTGGGAAGTGGAAAGTGGTATGAGTTCAGTGAAAATTATGGAGGGTGAAGAGGGAGTGAAAAAATGAAGCAAAAGTGGAAATAAGGGGATAAAAAAAACATACCTTAGTTTTTGGGGGCTTAGGGGAAGGACTGGAAAATTTTTCCTCAGATCATCTAAGATGAGATGACCCCACCATGAGATGTCCCAAAGAGGCCTGATACTATTATGGGGTAGTTGGATATGGGTACAAAGGAGGGGGCCAGGTTAATGTCCTATTAACCATAAAAAATTATTCTTATTTATTTTTAGGGGTGTCCTCCTCTTCCTTTGAAGGAGTAACACCCTCTTCTTCTTCTTCTTCTTCTTCTTTGATAGAGAATTTTCCTTCTACAAAAGCTTCCACCTCATGGTTCTCATCCCAAAGGTTTTTAAATTGCTCGTCAGTGTCAAAATCATAAAAATTTCACTTCTGTTGGCCAATATCTTACCTATATTTCCAATAGGAATCTATATTTTCCTATATCTAGTCCTTTTTGATGAGCTATTCCCTCAAACCCTTTGTTATTTTATTTATGGGGTCAAACTCTTAGACTACTTGGTAAAAGGACTCCCATAGCTTATATGTGTCTGATGGGATCTTGGATAGATCCATGTAATACTTGATGTCATTTTATATTGGTGACATTCACTATTTGAGGTATGGAAAAGCTCATTTTTGAGTGGGGTCATGGTATTTTAGGTGGATATATGGTCAATCAGGTCATAGTTCCACTAGTCATCAATCTAGTTGAGTGATGTAAAGCTCATAACTATGTCATACATTGTCCTTCCTCAATGATCACTTCCTTTTATATGCTATATATCTCCATTAATCATGTATAAATATAAGGTTATCCTAACTATTTTATTGTCTTGAGGGTAATATGGTTCTATAAAAATCATGAAATCAAACACAACTCATCTATTCACCTCTATTAACACCTAGTTCTGACTCTTATAAACAAGTTCATTCTCTACCATTACATGTAAAGGGTCTTTGATCCTTTATTTGACTCAAAAATTCTTTGTTTATAATATTATTCTTAATACCTTATTTATTTTCTTTGTTATCTTATTAAACTCATGCAACCATTAGTTAATCCATTATCATTCACAATCTTAACCTACGTAAGTCTACTTCCACAACATAGTCCTTATAGTCCCTTTTGTTTAATATAGCCCATACAATGGAATATGGAATAACCAAACACTTTATTAAATACTCTCCATTATCCTTTTCCATTATATGATGTTTAGTGTCTTGACTCATTCACTATTTAGGACACTATTAGGTCACTACCTAGGCCTATTAGGTCTTTATATGTCTTTATCTCAAACAGTCACTGTTAAAGGTATGGATTCATACCCAATAAAATAATGTAATTAAAAATGTTTTATAATATCATAAACCATATATATTCACCAGAAATGAGAACTTTTCCATGGTTCATTCCCTCAAAAACTCAAAATTTGTATAAAACCCTAAAAATAGGGTTTGTCTCAGTTTCATCAGGATGAGAGTGTATAAATTAACATATAATGAACATAAAATGGTTTAAAATCAAAATATTTTTTAAATTATGTCATTATAGGGATATAAAAACTTTATCTTTTAGTGATCAGGTTCTCTCCACCCTTAGAACATGCATTACAAGAATTCTCAGTCGAGTAATATTGTGTTATATCAGTTAAGAATAGGGTTATGTATTCACTCTATCTTTCCTCTTATAGAGAATAAAAATAATTAAATATGGTTATTAATACCTTTAATAACTATTCAATTTCCTTATTTTTTACTTTGTAATCAAATTAGGATTCAATGCACTAAGATAGTGTACAGGCTTTTGGTTGTCTAGACTGTATGGGTTTAATGAACAACACAATGATCATAGTGTAACTTATAAACTATGGACCATATATAAAGCGTACCAAGTTAATTTTAACTCAAATTACATGTTTTATTTCATATAACTCCTATGGGAATAGTATATTACACTCATTTTTATGACTTAGACTAAACTGTGAAATACATGTTCTGTAACAAGTTTGTAGACTTATTAAAAGTGAGTAGTTCTCCAATCCATTAGCATTTTTATATATCATAATAGAAAATATAATTTTATCATGTCAAGATCACAAAAATTTAAAAAAAAATCACTACCAACTTCATTCTCCATATACATTATATACGTTGTTTAGGCATGCAATTTGCTTACACACAAAATTTGGATAACATAGGTAGTTTTCACTTCAACAAGTTTTTTTAATCTATTATCATTCATCAAAATAATTTAATGTGATGTGTGGATTCCTTAAAAAACTGATTCAATAACTCCTATATAATTTTCATAACTGAATCTTGAGGTTTTTCCCTCCAAGAGGTCTCTTTATTCACATGGTACTATTCATGTTTTTGCACAATATGACCAATATGACACCATGACATCAGATTTATGCAATTTTTGACCCTTAAATATCATCTAAACCTATTAAACATTTTTATGACACATGAACACATTTAAAAACATAGTAAATTTATTTACAAAGGATTACCAAATTAATTTTTTTTTTAAAAGTCCTTTTGGCGGGAACCATGAAGTTTGAATTTTAAAGAACCTAGTCACCTAATAAAGACTCCTATGAACCAAAAACAACTCTAGGACACTTCCTATAATATTTAAAACAAAAAACATCTTCATGATGACATCTCTAAGGGATTCCCCTATATCATACTACCAATCTAGAGAATGTTTCCCATATGCTCTTGTAGGTGTACTTGGTTGATGCTCTTTGTTGATTTACCTCCACTTGTTTCTCATAGATGTGCACATGCACCTAGGCCCCACATTTATACCTCCACTTGTTTATATTATTTATGGATATATCTACACAAAACATAATGGGGTTAAAGAAAACTTTTTCCTTACTACCTTGGGCTTGCTTTGAAGGCTTGTTGCATCTTGTCTTGTATGCCATTTCCTCAAGTTCTCTACATACTTCATATTGTGGTGAATAATTAACCTATTTCTCATACCCTTTGGTGTATTACTTCTCTTACTTTAAGGGATGTTTGTTCAACTTCCTTGTTTCATTATCTTCCTTTACAAATTCTACCCCTACTTCATTCTCTTGACTCTTACCTTATTGAACACTATCTTGTGATTCAGTTTCTTGCTTTTCTTGGACCTATTGTCCACATATCAGCCCATTGTACTATTCTTCTTCTTAAAAAATGTTTATAAAATCATTGGCCTTATGCATAAATCCTTATATATATATTCCTTGATATAAATGATTATCAAATGCTTAGACAAACTTTTAAATATCTGATTCACATACTCACTTGATAAAATTGAATTATGCCATAACTTGTCACTTTCTTCTTGGGTTGCAACAGTTTATTTTGAATGAATGCTTATTTCCAACTCTTTCTCCTATTTTACCAACTCCTTATGACGTAAAATCAACACTCTTGATGTTATACCAATAGCATTGCCATATTATTTATGCTTACTTCATCCATCTTCTTCAAGTTATCATGTACATTAGCAAAATCAGAATATTCAACAAATTGATTTACCTCTTGAGACCCTTCATGTTTGCTTGGGTTCAACTCTTCCTTCTAGATGCTTTCAATGAAGCTTTGAATTTCTTCTCCTGTCTTTACCATGTCATCTAACTATTTACCTTTCTTATGATGACACACATTTGTGTTTACATATTCATTTTCCAATTCATCTTTCTTGTCTTCATACTTCTCAAATCCTTCAATCATCTCCTCTAACTATTGTATTATATGCATAATTGCCTGCTATATTTTTCTATCCTCCATATTATCCTAGAATCCACAATTTATCATCTTTTTGATCTTGATACTAAAATTAATTTTGTATGCTATCATCATCTCTTTAATTATTTCTTCCATAATTTTTATCTATATTCTCAACTCAACAGTTTCTTTATCCATATCTATTTCTTCATCTTGTACTTTTTTTTTCATCTTTTTGTGGCAATATTTTTACATCAAGCCCATCATTTCCTTTCCTTTCTTTCCTTCACTCTTTCTTGACAAGTTTATTTTCACACTTGTCTTATTGACCTCACTTAGGTCACCTATCTTGGAATCTCACTTGGAGTCTCCTCTTGTCCTTTCTTGGGACTATTTACTATCTTCTTCTCAAGCTCTCTTTATGAGTTTCTCTCTCTTTTTAGCTATCAATAGCTCTCTTGTTCTTTTCATCCTTCTTTGGATTTGGGTTGAATTTCCACATAATTTCCTTTCATTATCTTTATGGCAATGTATTACTTCCTTTTTCTCACATACACCTTCATCATCTTCTTTCCATGCCTATAATATTCTCAAAACAACATTCACACAATCTTTTTTTACAATATACAAACTAAATCAATCGATCCTCAAACATACATTATCCAAATATTAACCTACTTTATTCTATCTTGAACCTTTTCTCCTTGCCTAATTTTTCACTAAAATATTCAAAAAATCTTAAACAACATCAAATATTTATCATGCATGTCCATCACCTACCTAAACCCAAGGTATCTTGTTGTTTTGATACCAAAATGATGTAGATCTCACAACTATGTCACACTTTATCCTTCCTCAATGATCACTTCCTTATATATGGTGTATAACTCCATTATTCATGTATAAATATAATTTTATACTAACTATTTATTATCTTGAGGGTAATATTACTAAATAACAATCATGAAATCAAACACAACTCATCTATTCACCTCTACTAACACCTAGTTCTAACTCTTACAAACAAATTCATTCTCTGCCATTACATGCCAAGGTTTTTTGATACTTTATCTAACTCAAAATTCTTTGTTTGTCTTATTATTCTTAGGACCTTTTTTATGTTCTTTTTTATCTTATTAAACTCCTACAACCATTAGTCAATCCATTATCATTCACCATCTTAACCTACATAAGTTTGCTTTCACAATACAATCCTTATAGTCCCTTTTTGTTTAATATGATCCATAAAATGGAAAATGGAATGAAAAAACACTTTAATTAATACTCTACATGCTCCTTTTCCATTATACAAAGTTTAGTTTCTTGACTCATTCATTAGATGACTAGTTAGGACACCTTTAGGTCACTGCCCAAGCCTATTAGGTCTTTGTATGTCTTTATCTCAAACAGTCACTGTAAGTGGTCTGGATTCATACCCAATAAAATCATGGACTTAAAAATATTTAATACTATAATAAACCCTATCTATTCACCAAAAATTATAACTTTTCCATAGTTCATTCCCTCAAAAACTCAAAATTTGTATAAAACCCTAGAAACAGGGTATGTCTCAGTTTTATCAAGTTGAGAGTGTATAAATTAACATATAATTAACCTCAAATGGTTTAAAATCCAATTTTTTTTGGAATTATGTATATATATGGTTTTAAAAACTTTATATTTTAGTGAGAAATTTCTCTCCACCCTTGGAATAGGCATCACAAAAATTCTCAGTCCAATAATATTGTGTTTTATTAGTTAAGAACAAGGTTATGTATTGTCACTCTATATTTCATATTATAGATAATACACAACCTTAAATATGGTTCTATAAATAAATATTCAATTTCCTTCTTAATTAATTTGTATTCAAATTAGAATTCAATGTACTAGGATAGTGTACAGACTTCTAGTTGTTTGGACTGCAGGGTTTTAATGAGTAACACAATGATCACAGTGTAACTTAAAAACTATGGACCATCTAAAAAGTGCACCAAGTTACTTTTAACTCACATCACATGTTATATTTCATATTATTTCATATAACTCCTATGGTAATAGGATCTTACACATAGTTTTTTGACTTAAACTAAAAAGTGAAATGTATGTTCTATAGTAGGCTTGTAGACTTATCAAAAGTGACTAGCTCTCCAATCTATTAGCATTTTCATGTATCATAATAGAAAATATAGTTTGATCATGTCAATATAAAAAACATTAAACAAAACTCCTTGTGAATTTCACTCTCCATGCACACTATAGACTATGTTCAGGCATGCAATTTGCTTACACACAGAATTTTGATAACACAAGTAGTTTTCACTTCAACAAGTTTTTTTTAATCTATTTTCATTCATAAAAATAATTTAATGGGATGTGTGGATTACTTAAAAAACTTATATAATAACTCATATATAAGGTTCATAACTGAATCTTGACATTTTTTCCTCCAAGAGGTCTCTTTGTTCAAATGGTACTATTCATGTTTTTGCACAATATGACCAATATGACACCATGACATCATATTTATGCACTTTTTGACCCTTAAATATCATATAAACATATTTAAAATGTTTATTACACATGACCACCTTTACAAACATATGAAAATTCCATACAAAGGCTTACCAAATTTATTTTTTTTTTGAAAAAGTGCTTTTGGTGGGAAACCGTGAAGTTTGAATTTTAAATGACCTAGTCACCTAATAAAGACTCATATGGACCAAAAACAACTATAAGACACTTATTATACTATTTCAAACCAAAAATGTCTTCATGATGACATATCTAAAGGATGCCCCTGCATCATTGAGGCCAAGCTCTGCAAGCTTGAGCGTAAGTAAGCACTCATTCTACCTCTTCACCACTGTGATGCCTCTTCTTGAGAAAGGGACATCATCAAGGTTAATTTTAGTGATGAATATTTTTTAATTCATGAATATTCAATTTTTATGATTTTGGTTTTAGTGATTTTTAAGGGTCGATAGATGGGGCTGGATCATCAATATGTGTGTGTGTGTGTGTGTGTGTGTGTGTGTGTGTGTGTGTGTGTGTGTGTGTGTGTGTGTGTGTGTGTGTGTGTGTGTGTGTGTGTGTGTGTGTGTGTGTGTGTATTTATGTATAGTAGATCCCTTGAGAAACTAGCCAAGACAACAAGTAGAACCAAAACTGGAGGAGAACAAAACTGAACCATAATAGTGAATGAAGAAAATGAATGACAACACTGAATAACAAGCCAGATGAGGATCACATCATCAAATATAAAGATAAATTATATCATTAGATGTTAGATTCAAATGATAGGTCTACATGATAAAGCTTAATGATAGAGCCAAACAACATATCTAAATGACAACACTAGGTGATAGAGTCAAACATCAAATCTGGAAGCCATCGATAAAGGAAAAGCCTGGTGACATAAATGAAAAACAACATTGAATGATAGATCCAAGTAAGAGAATGGGTAAATTAGATATGAAACCCTACTATCAGATGATAGTATCGAATGGGTTATGGGAGTATTGAATGATATAGTTGAAAAACATAGGCCATCATGGCATCTAGTGGGAATGGTAAAAAAAGGCCAATCATCAAGGGAATCATCCATATTATCTTATTTTAAAGATATAGCTATAAATTCCACACAATCACAATGCACTCAAAATCTAAGTATTTTTTTTCTAGTTTCTCATAAATTTGACTTTAACTATTTAATAATATTACCAAAAAAATACATGCATAAATCTCCACTATTATCTCACAAGAAAGAATCAACTAGAATAACATATCACCCCCTAAAGATTTTTTTCATGATGACATACCACCACTCGAAGATGCTCTTCTAGTTTCTGATGAAAATGATAATGATAATCAAGTGGTAGAAGAGATTGGTGGTTCTTTCCAAACACAAAGTTTAGCTGAAACCTCCACTCAAAAATCTTCCTGAAGGAAGAGAAGTAGATGGACAATTAGAAGGTCCTTTAAGGTGGATCGGGCAACAATATTTACCTTCATATAACCTATAGATCCTAAAAATGATAATGATACTCCAAAATAATGTAGATGTACAATATATAGTTGGAAACTAGGAAAAGAACATAGAATGCAATTGAAATTGGACACAATTAAGAAATATTGTGGAAAAGTATATGAGATAATGAAGCACCCAAATGGACTGATAACAAGAACACATAGGTGGAAAAATATATAAGAATGCATTCATGTAAGATATGCATAGGAGCATGAAAATGATAAAAAACATCAAAAACATCTTGTGGAGAAATGGGGAACAATTGAAGAAAATTTTGGAAAAGTGAAGCAGTCCCATCTCAAGGTGAAATACATACAGTTCTCTACTATATACCATATTTTAAAAAAAGGTAGACCTATTTCTAATTTTTTAGATTATAATATTTTTTTTCAACATAATATATTTTTGGATATTCCATAATCATATTGGTTAAATAGCAGTGCTTGGAAAATGGAAAAATGTCTATCAATGGTTGAGATTGAAGATTTGAAAGAAAGTGTTAAGAGATCACTATTTATCTCACTATCCATTGATGAGGTCATAGAAATTGACAACATAACCTAGGTTTGCATTCATGTGTATACTTTTGAAAACCATTTAAGGAAACCTCATCTAGTATCAGTTCATAAAATGGTAGAAAACTGCAATGCAAAAAATATTCACAAATTGGTTGTATCAAATTTGAAAGATAAAGCTGGAATGGATCATTATGCAATAGCTATGAAGCTAGTGTTATGTAGGGTCATATAAATGGTTTGTATGTTCAACTATAAAAAATATTTTCCCCATATATGATTCCAATTCACTGCATGGCTCATAAGATGAATCTTACATACAAAAAGGTTAACAAATTTGCTAATATGGTCAAAGTGGAAGATCTTATTTGTGACATACATGATTATATGTCAAGTAGTCTAAAAAGAATTTTAGAGTTCCAAAAAAATTCAATAGGTGTGATTGATGGTAAGAAACTATTGAAAGATGTTGATACAAGGTGGATTTCTATGTATGAACCTGCATGCCAAATTTTTGAAGAATATCCATCATTGGTAGGTTTTATGTATAAATATCATAGAGAAATTGACAAGGCAAAATATTTATTGTACCATTTAACAGATTTGGAAACTCTGCTAAATTTATGTGGAATTCTTATAATGTTGAAGGAAGTGAATTTTATAATGAAACATGCTCAAGATAGGTCTATTTATATTATGGACTTCATATCGTTGATAAAATGAGTATGTTTATATCTAGACATACTATAGACTTCAAATGAAATGTTTCAAGGCCTTGTTTTTAGCAGTTGGTAATGTTTTACTAATTTAAAAAACCCTGTCAATTAAATGAAGTTGAATATTAATGATCATCTTTGTGTCATTTTTAATGGCAAGGAGATTCCAATGCACAATTTCTACAAAAGACCTGATCTTATGGGATCTAAATCCAAAGAACTGCCCATAACACATATTCTATATGACACTATTATATCTAAAACTTGGATGAAACAAAGTAGAGTTGCCTAAAATTTATCTATGGAGATCAAAGATCATTTTGAAATGGATGATCTATTGGAGGCCATGGCAGTTGTGAATCCCATTTTATGGAACAGTAATACTAGTCAAAATATGGTTAGTAATTTATTTCACAAATACATGGGTTGTCTTGTAATTCATTTTAGTAAATCTGTAGAGGTGAATGGATTATAAATTAAAGGTATTTAGGGAAAGGATTTAGTGACATCCTAGTTGATCCATTTTGGAATTACAATTTTTGAATAATATCATCTTTTAAGTGAACCAACATAAAATGGGGTAATTACAAGACCGTGGAAAAAACTTTATCCTAGTAGTATACTGTAGAAAAGTATAAGTGAATATTTCTGATTATATGAGTGCTATCAAACAATGATTTTGGAATTAGAGGAAGATGAAAGATTATTTAGTGAATTATCCTTCATAAAGTCAAAACTTTGAAATAGTTTGGATAAAAATTTAGAAACCTATTTGAGATTATGTGTTTCATGTTATGTAGTGGATATGTTTGCTTATGAAAGAGCTATGGTAACATGGAGTTCTCTACTAAAATAATATGTGTTAGCAATACAACAAAAAATAAAGAGGATGTAAATAATGACACTGAATATGGCACTAACATGGTTGATGCAAATGTCACTACCGATGATTAGGTTTATGTAGGATTGTTTCAACTACTAGACTATTAGTTTTGAGTTTATGAATTTTAATTTCATATAATTTTATAATTTGTTTGTAGAGACTACTATTCAATGTATTCATGTTTTAATTTATCTAATTGTTTAAGTACTTATCAATTTGTCACATGTTTATCATAAGATACAATAATTATTATACGTTTTATGAAAAGCATTTCCTTGTTTGTTGCTAAATGTTGAATGTAAAAGATTTATATATTATGATTGTGTTAGGTGAAACACTATAGGTTAATATGGTTTGTTTATCTTTATGTATTTGATACATATTTTTTATAAATCTATTTTTTCCCTACATATGTGATGTATTTATTGTGCCTTCATCGTACGTCATATGTGATACAATGGGTTTGATGTTCTTATTATGTGTTTTATTTGGACTGATTGTAGCTTGTTATGTGCCTTCAATGTACTCATGTTTTACTTTATCTAATTATTTATAAGTAATTTTCACATATTTATCATAAAATGCAAAAATTATTATACGTTTTCAATTGTTCAAAAACTATAATAACTATGCCAATGCCAAATCAATTTCATGAGGATTTTTAAAAACCTATCCAATTTTTTAGAGTCCTTAAAATTGATTCTTCTCAAAATAAATGTGATCAAATAAAATATAATCTTTGAATCACATATCAATGATTATGAATGACACTCATGCCATATAGAATACCTGTTCACATATTTGTAAAGACCTTACCTCTTGTTTATACCAATTTTCATATGAATAAAGATTATTTCATGAGTCCTTATCTATCTAAACATCCTCATAGCATTAAACAATCCATTAACCTATTCTATAGTTCATGATCACAATCAATCATGCATATTTTTAAATTTGATGAATCCTCATTATTAATGAATATCAAAAATTACAATATTATCTTCAACATAGACTTATACCAAACATGAATGTTCTTTTCTAATGGTCTCAAATGCATCTCAAATCATGATTTACTCAAGAAATAATCCAAATATAATAAATAAGATATATTCCATAGAAAAAAACTCACTCTTTTATCATAACATGAAATAACTATTATACATTTTCTGAAATGCATTTTTGTGTTTCTTGTTAAGTGATGACTATAAAATATTAATATATCATGATTTTGTTAGGGGGAACACTGTATACAAAAATATGTTGACATTAATCCATTTATATTGAGATGTGAGTTTCACAAGTGCATCACAAATATCAAAAGGGGGCCTAACACCATACAATTTTACAACATCATAAAGTTGAAATTGAAATTACAATATGTGTGGCTCATCTAGTAATTAAAAGTTAATAAATTGATCAATGAATCTACAAACTTGAAATTGTCATTCATAATATATATTTTAAAAAGAAACATTGTTTGCAAATATATTTAACAGATTGTCAACTACTCAGCTAGTTTCTCAACCACTTTCTCAACTTCTTTCTCAACCACTTTCTCAACCACAACATCCTCTATGCCACTATTGTATCAAGATTTTCCCTATCTTCTTTTCTAGCATCTCCTACAAAAAGTAGACTTGGATCGATAACTGTCTTCTACTTAAATAAGGCATCATGATCTCATCCTTGATCCTTAATGATTTTTCTTAGTGTTTTGTTTTGTTTATTCAATATAACAAGCTTCTCCTTGAATTGAATGACAAATAATAAACTTTTACCTGCATTTTTTAGATGCACATTGAGGACCTCAGCTTCTTTTATCAAGTTCTCATAGTTTGCCTGCATTTTAAAATGTAATGAATTAGATGTGAACAAAAATAAGAATGACATGAAATTTGATTAAAATGAATATACATCACCAGATATTTTTCCTTCTCTACATTTGAAATCATAATAAGGTTGTTGTCTTTTGCCCATTTATTATAATATGCCTAGGCTTATGCATTCAAATTCTCCAACCTATTAAGCATGATAGTCAACAAATTATCATTATAATTATTAGAAATAGTAACTGACCCATATTTAGCTTTGGAAAATAAGGCATCAATATTTGTGGGTTCTTGTTGCATCAATGCAAACAACTTATCTCACTCGAAGTGGTTGTGATAATGGGCATTTATTTATTTTACCAATGCCTTCACCTATATCTCCCATACACACAATTTTTTCAATTCATTAATTACTCCCTCCTAGAGATTAGTAGTGATAACATCTACTACCAAACTATTTAGTGCAAAATAATTAATGGCATCATTAGATAGCATAACATTCTCTATTTGGGAATGACTATCTGGTGAACTATGTGGAGGTTCCTACTCAGCAGTCACATGAACATGTGTTGCTTCTCCCTAGATAAAATCATGTGGATTGAAAGAAGTTTAAACATTAATGCCACTTTCAAACCCCAGATATTCCTCATCAAGTTTCAATTTTAGGCAAATAATTCAAGCCTCGTGTACTCGATAAACCTCTAACAGAGAAAGAGGGGAATTAAGAACATGATAATTATAGTGTTGTAGTTCATTATAGGGGTTGTAATGGAAGATCCTTCCCCCTTCTATGAAATTATTTCAAGGGTAGAGGTGACAACATAATGTTCCTTATAGATAAATGATTGCCTAACAAAATGTAAATTATTTTAGAAAATAAATAAATTGGAAAAATAAAGTCATATGTTACTTTGACATTAAAAGTTTAGTACTTGTATTTGGAGATAGTATATCCTCTAATATATGTAATGTATTGTGAGTGATAGGGGTGTTTTGAGATGGTACATTACACAAAATTTTAGTCTAAAAAAATATAATAAAAAACCAACAAACAAAAAAACAAAATATACAATGTAAAATACCTTCCACAGAGGGTCGAGAAGGCATAGGAGATGTTACTATTTGTTGCAGTGGTGGTTGTTCCACCATCTAGATTATTATCAAGTCAATTGCAAGAATAAAAAAAATAACTAAAATAATGAACTTGAGTCTTGAAAATTAAAATATCATTTGAAATTTTTAAATATCAAACCTACATGTGGAGACAACACTGAAGAAACTCATGGATATTTCACAAGACAATAGGATTGCAAGGATGATTATGCAGACTTTGAGGCTATATATTCTTCAACTACATGTTGTCCTTTTGAGGTAAATTATTTTCACTGTCAGGGGATCTCTAGCTCTACCAATTAGAGCACAATTGATTACTTTCTTATATGCAATTAAACACAGAATTATACCAGAATGATAAAGTAGCTAAAAACTTGAGACAACAAAGAATTTGAGAGAAAATACACACTCTTGTATTAAATACTACTAGAAGAAAATACAATAAGGAAGATGCCACTTCTTCCTCCACCTCAAAGGCTTGCCACACCTCAAGACCTTCTTCCCTCTCTCTCTTGCTCAACACAACAACTCTAAAGCCTGAGTTGCTATCCCTCCTTGAATGCTTCAGCTGATCTCCTTGACCTTACACCTGTAGATCTCCTTGACCTTGCTTGCTTTAATGCTTTTACTTGCCTTCTTACTTAATTACAATACATGCCTTATGGGTCTATAAATAAGATCCCATGCTTACAAAAATAGAAATCTAACTACTAAAATTAGACACACAGCCCGTGACTTAAATTAGCCCCTTAGCATGCAAACACTCAGTTCAACTAACTAACTGTTCATGCAACGAATAGTTCTAGACTGCACAGGCGACCGACGCCAGTCCCTGCTTGTCTAGTTCTGCCAACGTCGGCCGACTCTCTGTCATCACCGGTTTCCTTCTCCACTGTCTGTGATCGACGTCGGTCATGCTGCCAATGCCAGTTCCTTTGGTTCTTCAGCATCCTCTTCTTGTGTGTACAAATAGTTGAAGCTTTTAGCTCCACACCTTAATAATCTCCCACTTGGAGATAAATAGATGCAACTTGTACCTGTACCTGTACACCATCTATTTTGTTCCTTAGGCTCTGTATCCCTCTTCAATGTCACTCTTCAAGACCAACCACCACGTAAACCTATGATGCAATACATGTATCTTATGCCAAAAGAATTTTGTTGCTCCCAAATTCTCCATGACATACTTCTGAACTAACTCTACCCTTAGCTCAGAAAACTCCCTATATATGAAACCCTGCAACAAGTAACACAATACAGTAACAGGATAATGTAGCTAATATTATCCAACCTAGTAAAGATAAAATACAATGGTCAAACCTCCATTGTTCTGTAGCAAAATCAAGACCATATATCATAGCCTTCTGTCTCATGTGTCCATCCACTCTCTTCTCTAAAACGGGAATCCATCCCTCTATCCAGTGCTTCCTTCCAGCTGACAACACTACCAACAAATACCTGTTTGGTTCTCCAAAGACTCACACTCCTCATCCATGCCAAGCTCCCACTGTTTCTGGATTCTACCTGCATTGCTTCTTCCATCTTCCTAGTTCGTGACTATCAGTAAGCAATATAAAGAAGGTGAACAATGAATATGAGGTTCACGTACCTTTCTTGACCTCCACATGGGTGTTTGAGACTTATTAAATCACCCAACATCCATTCCAGTGACCGATCTAGGCCATCTCCCAGTCTGCTCTCGACCGATGTCGGTTCCCTGCACTGATCCTGACTACCAACATCATTTCCCTGGCTGACATCGGTGTCCCTCCTGTCAACATCAGTCCTTATGACTGACGTCAGACTTCTCCTGTCTGACCTACCGACCCTGCTGGTCTGCACATGACCGATGTCAGTATCTGAATGATTGACGTCGGTGCCAAGCGACCAACATCGGTGTCTATGTGTTCCTGTAAGTGATGAAATTTTCATCCGTGAGCTCTTCTTGGATCAAACCTCTATCCATGCTACCCTGCTCAGATTTATTTAGCCCTTGTGACTGATCTCTATCCTTCATCTCCTTCGTAAACACCAAGGCTTCTTTGTTCTTATCAAAAGCATCAAATTTCCTCTTTCTGCAATGAACTGTATCTGTGCTTTCCAAATTTGAACACATACCTTTTGAATCAAGAACTTCCATTCCCTTCCTATTCTTGTGACCAAGCCTATTAGGCCACATATTTGAATCTACACCAGAAGTAGAATCAGTAATACAAGTAGACAGATAAAGAGTATCTACTTTCTTACCTCTTGCTAGAACAAGTGCTCCCTTGGTAACCTTCCAAGAATCCGCTGTGAGGGTTATTGTGCACCCCTCATCTCCCAACCTTCCTACAGAAATCAAAGTCTACTTTAGAATTGGAACATGCATGACCTCTTTCAACACCCACGTGTTGCCAATCTGCAATCTCAACTGCACTTTCCCTTTGCCAACTATCTGACAAGGCGTACCATCCCCTAAGTAAAGAACTCCAAAGTCTCCCTGTTCATACTCATAGAACAAATCTCTGTTTGGGGATGCATGAAAAGATGAACCAAAATCTAAAATCCATGATCCTACTTGACTATCTGAAGAAAGTATGAGAGCATCCTGCATCACAATATTTGCATCCTTTGCTTCTTACATACCTGCATGTTGATTCTCTTTATCTCTCAACCAACACTCCTTCTTTGTATGTCCTTTCTTTCCACAAAACTAGCAGGTAATACCTTTGGACTCGGATCTCCTTCCCAACCTTGATTTCCCTTGCTTAACCTTCTCCCTTTGCCTTTCCCTGCTTTCTGCACTTAGAGCATTCCCTGATGATTCACCTATGCTTCTCCTGTGTATTTATTCATTCAAGATCACACTCACAACATCATCAAATTTTAAGATTTTAGAAGCAGATGCAGAATTACTTACTGCCATAACCATACCATCCCAACTTTTAGGCAAGGAACATAAAATCAAGAGAGCCTTTACCTCATCATCAAAAATAATATTGACTGAAGCTAATTGGTTTACCAAACCATGGAAATCACTGAGATGAGTATGTACCGATCCACCTTCCTGCATTTTCAAAGTAAATAGCTGCTTCATAAGATATACCTTATTAGAAGCCGAGGGCTTTTCGTATAAATTATCCAAGGACTTTATCAACTCTTCCGTTGTCTTGCACTGTGATAAGCTGGAAATCACAGATGATGCAAGGCTCAACCTTATGGAACCGAGAGCCTTTCGATCAAGAATGTTCCATTCTTCATCCTTCATATCTGTGGGCTTGCATGCAACCCCACCCAACGGTAAGTACAAATCCTTCTGATATAGATAGTCCTCAATCTGCATCCTCAATTGTTGATAATTCTTGCCGTTAAACTTCTCCATTCATAACCTGCTTTCTTCTGCCATTGCTGAACTCCCACTCAATCAAAAAACCCTGTGAATGACCTGTAATCAAAAACAATACCCTGCTTCCTACAAACTGTAGCTTTGATACCACTTGTCAGGGGATCTCTAGCTCTACCAATTAGAGCACAATTGATTACTTTCTCATATGCAATTAAACACAAAATTATACCAGAATGATAAAGTAGCTAGAAACTTGAGACAACAAAGAATTTGAGAGACAATACACACTCTTGTATTAAATACTACTAGAAGAAAATACAATAAGGAAGATGCCACTTCTTCCTCCACCTCAAAGGCTTGCCACACCTCAAGACCTTCTTCCCTCTCTCTCTTGCTCAACACAACAACTCTAAAGCCTAAGTTACTATCCCTCCTTGAATGCTTCAGCTGATCTCCTTAACCTTACACCTGTAGATCTCCTTGACCTTGCTTGCTTCAATGCTTTTACTTGCCTTCTTACTTAATTACAGTACATGCCTTATGGGTCTATAAATAAGATCCCATGCTTACAAAAATAGAAATCTAACTACTAAAATTAGACACACAGCCCGCGACTTAAATTAGCCCCTTAACATGCAAACACTCGGTTTAACTAACTAACTGTTCATGCAACGAACAGTTCTGGACCGCACAGGCGACCGACGCCGGTCCCTGCTTGTCTAGTTCTGCCAACGTCGGCAGACTCTCTGCCATCGCTGGTTTCCTTCTCCACTGTCTGTGACCGATGTCGGTCATGCTGCCGACGCCGGTTCCTCTGGTTCTTCAGCATCCTCTTCTTGTGTGTGTAAACAGTTGAAGCTTTTAGCTCCACACCTTAACAATCACAAGGCACACATTCTTTCCTATAATTTGTAACAAACAAAGTTTAAAGATTTATTAATATTTAACTTGGTAACTGTTTAACAAATTAAAAAATATTAAACCCTAGATCAACAAATGAATATATAAACTAACCTCCTACTCATCCACAGACAAAGAGTTTGTCATCATATTTAGATCAAGCACAACTAGACCCTATTCTATTTAGAGGTCAAATTAGGCCTTATATTACAATGCTAGAATAAAATTTGAATAAGAAACAATGGAACTGGGATTGGTAGAAGCATAATTTAATTCAAGTCTTATTCAAGCAGAAATAAAAGAGCACCAGTCAAATTTATATTTGAAAAGAGTATGAACAATGTAAAATAGTGCCCAATATGGAATATCTATTGGTCTTCCCTATAATACTATTATGGATTGTAAAAATTGAACCATTTATTTAAAAAAAGGGTAAGTAATGGATTCAACATGGATGCCCCTCTTCTGACTATCTGTAATGAAAGACAAAACAAGGATTTTAGATTGAAAAAGTTGAATTTTGAAAATACAAACAAATTTATAAGTACATACCGATTTGGCTAATATGCAAATTAAAATTTATCACCAAAAAATTCTTATCTTCATCTGCCAATATTGATTTAAAACTCACTAGGGTTACATTGTGAAATGGAAGACCTGTTAGATTGTGAATATCCTCTAGCAAAGTACCGAAGGTAAACATTTTGTAATCCACTTTCACTATGAATATCTTCTCATTAGGGTCATAAGAATACATGAGCATTTTCAATAGATTTGTGTCTATGTCATAATAAGGTATGTAGAGCAGGCCAGTAAATTTGGATTCTTGAATCCAATTGTTGTAAGCATTTGGTTGCTACATGAGACTCAAAATGTCTAGGCATAGTAGTTTTTTAAAAATGAATTTTCTCTCCACGATTGCAAAGGGGGATGAGAAATCAGTCTATAAAAATGTTAAAATGAGGGTAGGTGTGAGTATTTATAGATTAAGGGAGCTGATTAGGAAACTGAATAGTAAACCATTACACAAGTCACCTGACAACATGTCTTGATCATTGGTTATATCATCTAGCTATGTCATTTGATCTAACCATTCAGCTCCATTATTCAACTATGCCATTTGGTTATGTCATTTGGATTTATCATTCATCTAGGTCATTTAGCTATGTCATTTGTCTATGTCATTTAGTTGTGTCATTTGACTATGTTATTCAATTATGTCTTTTGGCTCTGTCATTCATCTATGTCATTTGATTTCATTGTTCATCTATGTCATTTGACTATGATGTTTGTCTATGTCATTTAGCTGTATCATTCATCTATATCATTCAAATAGGTTATTTGGTTATGTTGTTTGGTTTTGTTATTCATCTATGCCATTTGGTTGTGTCATTCATCTAGGTTATTCAGTTGTGTCTTTCATCTATGTTATTCAGCTATGTCATTCACAATTTGGCTTTATTATTTAGCTTGGTCATTTGGCTATGTTTTTAAATTGTGTCATTCATCTCAACCATTCAAATCCATCATTTAATTTAGTCATTTATATATGTTATATAGCTCAGGTATTATATAGGAAAAAACATTGATAGAAAAATTTACCATCACCCATAGATGATTCACCATACCAACAAATCAAATTTACCTAGATTCACCAAATATTTACAATAGGTTTTCTAGTAGGGCCTCTTAAAATTAACCCTAGATATCATATAGGTCCTTTATCTTCTAGATCACATCGTATATTGAGTTTAATACATCAAACTAGTAGGATAGCTCCAAGGCCAGGGTTCTATCCATGAGTAGGTATGTGAGCTGAAATGGCTTCTTCTAAAATTTGTGGGTCCAAATAAAAATGAAATGGGACCAAAAAAACCAATCAAATAGAATTTTTCCATTAGTGAACCATGATCCCTAGTTGTCCATCATCCTAAATGTGATGTCCTCCCAACTGATGTCAATTAGGACTAGGGATAGGAAAGATTCTAAAAACTCATAGTAATCTTGCATGATCGACAAGATGTAGGTCCACATGATGATGGGGATCATCGTGTTAGGATGATTACTCATCTCAATGGATTTTAAGGTGATGTATGAAGATAAAAAGTGGGATTTATGATACAATATTAGGTGGAGGAGGAAGGAGGAATACCTAAAGGTATTTTTTTTGAGAAGTTTGTCAGCTCATTATGCATGGTAGTGATGATGGCATCTGTAAAGTCTATCCTATAAAATTTATCCTTGCCTATAATCTTCAAAAGGAATATCACCCCCAATTATAAATTAACAACATGATCATCTGAGTCCATCCTAAAGATAAATTCCAACATACAAATGATGTCTTTCATGTCTTACATTATGAAGTTTATGAGGGTGATGGGTAGAGAGGTAATTTGGTGTAGTTGATTTAGAAGAGTAAATTTATGAACTCCATCTTACATACCTAGGTGTCCCAAACATTCTATAATCTCTCCATGTTATATATGTTGGTATTGGGGTCACTCAAGACTCAGAGCATATCCCTTATTGTATCAACACTAACATCTACTTTTAGGTGCTTGTTACCTATAATAATTCTAATGCTTGCATCATATCGATATGCACATAAGGTCACAATATCTAGACTTAGGTGTACAAGAGGCACCATGTATTGGGATAACATAGAGCTCCAAATCTTATACTCAAATTAATCATAGTCATTTCTCCAAACCTTTTCAATCTTTTAGGTGTGGGTGCCCTCCCTTAGGCTCTTTTTTTATTTGCCAATTTGGGAGTGAAGATCCCATATGCATAATCTAAGATAAATGATGGGTCCCTAGAGTGCCCCTTGGTGATTCTCTTTACATTTCATAATTTGGGATTCAACTATGCGAAGGTAGAAGAGTATGATTTTATCATTGCATATTATGAGGAGATGTCTCCATGACCACCTGACCCATAGGTTCTCTGCTTCCTCAGATGCCTTCTACTACTAGATGAGGATTTATAAGTTCTGATTTTAAAACTCTTTATAGTAATTTAATCTAATTTGTTTGAAAATTTTATGAAAATTTTGGATATTGGTTTCCTACTCATAATGCCTTGTGATTCCTTTCTCAATTCTCTTCACTCAAAATGCTTTGCTCAATTGCTTAATTCTATTGAAAACTCTTAGGTGCTAAATGTTTGGCTTGATTGGGAAAGAGATATTTATAGGCTAAAACTTTGAGCATGATCATCATGCTATTTTTGATTTTGGGTGCCCCATAA
Organism: Torreya grandis; assembly: GCA_037957365.1. Lineage (NCBI taxonomy): Eukaryota > Viridiplantae > Streptophyta > Pinopsida > Cupressales > Taxaceae > Torreya > Torreya grandis. The sequence continues at coordinate 1,558,608 of JARHVA010001915.1, read as the reverse complement.
ATTTTAAGGGAAACACACACACTTGAGTAATAATTCACAAGATATTTTACGATGATATTCATGGGGAATCATCCAATATGGAACATCTATCATTAATGGTAAGGGGATTGGGGTAGATAACAGTATTTTAGAGGATGTTTTAAATAAAAAAGGCTACGGCATAGACACTTGGTGATGGGATGAACAACTTGTGCCAACAACACTTATTCTCAAAGGGAAACAACAACAAAACAAGAAATAACAACAAAGAATGGAAACTAACTATGTACAAGGGAGAACTGTTAAATAAATTAAAGTGTTTTAAATTCATTTCATTAACTAAAATACCTAATGTATTTCCATCTTCATCTTCCAACTCAAATGTGTTACCCTATTAATTACCCATGATGTGTAAAGGCCCCTTCCTTAAGGAGTTAAACTTTGGATGTTGTCCTAGCTTTACAGCCTTTTGGTTGTACTTGGGGACCAAGTCCCTTGGATTTAATCCTAGGTTAGATGCCTTCCTGTTGAACCATCACTTGAATACCTACTATCAAGTAACCTTATCATTTCCATCTCATTCTCTCTCTTATTAGATCTTGAGCAATTTTTCTAGCCTAACCTCTATTGCTCCATTCTCTTCTATCTTGATAGATTTTAAAAGCTTTAAGGTGGTAATTTTTAATTATATAGGCATCATCACTTTTTTCATATATACTAGATTATATGAGATGTATTTATAATTTACTTGGAAGTAGTTTAGTTATCCCACACAGCCATTTTTACATGCATATGCCACTCCTATTGCTGGTTGGTGCCCATCCTTTTGATCAATCTGATGACATTCTTATTGGTTGATTAAGCCAACCCATTCCCTTATAGGTAGTAATTAGATGAAGTCTTTAGGAAAATATCATTTTAGAGTGCCAATTCTAAAATATTGGAATCAAGGAAGGCCTTTCCATTGTCTGATATGATTATATTGGGAGCGTCGAATCTTGCTACTAGCTCCTTCAGTAAATTGAGTATCATGTTTTCAGTCACCTTTTTCAATAGGGCCACTTCGGTCCACCTGGTGAAATAGTTAGTGGCCATAAGTATCCACTTGTGTCCTATGTTAGAAATAGGATTGATCATCTTGATGAAATCTAAACCCCATTATGTGAAAGGTTCATTGATTATAATTGGATTCAGTGGCATGGTTGAATTCTTTCGCTTGCCCATGAAGAATTGACATTGTTGGCACCTTTTAACTGCCTAATGGCAATCAAAGAACATGGTCAGATAGTAGTATCTTACATGCATGATCTTGGTCATGATTGTCTTGGTAGATAAATGTCCACCTGGAGGGGTGAAATTCATATCATGTATAATTTTGACATCTAGGTGATCATCAACACATCAAAGTAGTTACCCATCAAAATTATTATTAAATAGGACTGCTTGGACTAGTGTGTAGCTATCCCATTATAACCTATAAAACCTCCTTTTTTACATGGGAAGGTTGTCTAGGTATCAAATATTTTTCATAAAATGGGTCCTCTTAGCAACCCATGGCTCATTATCCTCATATTGGTTCACTATAATGGTTTTCGATGTATCTTTCTCTTTTATTAGGGCATTTATGTATTGGGTCAGATACTCACAAATTGCTCTTCCTCAGATCACCTTGGTTGGCTTAAATTTAAAATCAGATTCTAGGATCTTGGTGATCCAATTGGCCCATTTGTTTATGATCTCTCCTTCCATTATGTATTCTCTGATGCTAGAATGTGCCATATATACCATTATCTTGCTCCCTGACACCAAGTGTCTGAAATTTTTGAGAACCTTGATGATGGCAAAAGCTTGATTTTCAATGAAATTATACTTGGTCTCATAACTATGTAAGGTTCTTCAATAGAATTCAATTGGGTGCTCATTTGTCCCCTTTTCTACCTTTTGAGTTATCACAATTGCTAAGCTATGTTTTCTCCCATAGACATACATGATGCAATATTTAGAGAAGTCAAGGTTGAATAAAACAAAGGTAGTGGATATTACATACTTAATCTTATCAAATGATATTATTCCTTCAAGGCTCCATTTGAAAGGTTGATCTTTCTTCATCATCAATGTGATGGGCCTTACCAACCTTGTGAATTTGGCTATGAATCTACTGATGAAATTGACTTTTCCTAAGAAAGATTAGACCCCCTTCTTATTGACTAGAAAGGTCAAATCCATGATAGTCTTAACTCTACCTAGATTGATAAATATTCCTTCTTTGGATACCATGTATCTAATTAAATTACCTTGTGGGACTCTGAAAATGCATTTATTACGGTTGAGAGACACCCCAAATTCTTGGCTTAATTTCTTCTCTAGATGGTCGAAATGGTCTTCCTTCTTCTTAGAGAATACAATGAATCATCCAAGTGAATGAGGATTATTTTGTTTATTAGGCCTTGAAAGGAAATTTCCATGGCTCTTTAGAAGGTATCACCTGTGTTAGAGAGGCCAAAAGGCATTTTTACATACACAAAGGTCCCCCACTTTATAGTAAAAGTGGTCTTATGTTGGTCTTCTTCATTAACCCATACTTGGTTTTACCCTAAGAACCCATCCATTAGAGAGAGAATTTTTGTACCCATTACTGTCTGAGTTATCTATTCCATGGAAGTAAGGGGGTAATGTTCCTTTAGAGATGCTTTTTTCAAATCTTGAAAGTCCACACATAGCAAGATTTATCCATTCTTCTTCCTCATTAGATATAGGTTTTACACCTAAGTTGAGTGCTTGCTCAGGTATATAATTCTTGAGTTGATCAGTTTTCTTAGATCTTGGTCTATAAAAGACTCAATTCTTAGATTAACTAGCATTTAATTTTGGTATACTAGCTTGGATCCTTTGATTAGGTCTATAGTGTGATGGATGACCTTATAGTCATGTCCTCTCAAATCATCATAGGTCTAAGCTATAACCCCTTCATATTTATTGCATAAGGAGACCAATCACTCCTTATCCTTCTAGGAAACTTTTTTTTAAATTTCAACTTCCTTCTATCTCTGATGTTTAGTTTAGAGTAGTCACCCTTATCTATGACAAACTTCCATTTGTCATTCTTTACATCATTAGAATAAAAAATATTCTCTAGTATGATCAACCCCTTTGGGAGATTGTTGGACGTTAGTTGCATAATTTATTCTCCATAAGCTTCTTCAACCTTTGGTTGTAATTGATCTATGAATTCACATGACTATTGAAGGAACATGGAGATCTAGGCATCACTTTCAAATACTTTTCAATTTTGATCATTATTTGGAATGATGGGTTTGATAATTACCTACATTTCTTGTTCATTAGTAAACAAATCATTTATTAGATCAAATTGGGAGCTGATCACTACCATTCTATCTACCTCTATATTCATAGATCTGAGAACAATGTGGAAATTAAAGGCTTGAAATGCTTCAATCAAGTCCCATATCCAATATTGGTAAGACTTGATGTAGACATTTTTCATAGTTGCAACCCATCTTACTTTTTTCACTATTAGTTCAAAATTGTCGAACACTTTTAACTGCTTTATGCCCATGCACTAGGCAAGGTTGAGGTCATGGACTAGGGATTTATATTCAACTTCATTATTCATAAAGGCAAATTAGAATTAGAAGGCCCTAAGAGTTTTTGTTCTAGAAGGAGATATTAATTATATCCTAACTTCAAAGTTGGTCTTGCATTTTTCACCATCAAAATGCATAATCTAAAAATCAAACTCATTTTTGAGTCCTTTATTTTGATCTTCTTCATTCTTCATCACCTCAAGGGTGGCCTAATCTTCATCATGAATCACATAGGTCCTGAGTTTAGTGGTATTAAAGTACATAAATGGGTAATTTTCAATGAACTCATTAATGAGGACTTCTTCCTCTAGGCTCCTATTGTCTTTCACCCTTTCTTCTTCAAGCATCTCTACATGGTACATATCTTTCTTAGAGAAAGAAGTGTGTGGTTCTTCAAAATTTACCATAGCATCATTTGTTATGTGCTCTAAATGCAGTGGCTAAAAAAACACCTTAAATTTCAAGCCATATTTGATCCTTAAGATCAAGTGGGACCAATCCAAAGATAGGTATCCACTTATCTTGGCTATGAAGTCTCTTGATAGACATAAACCAAATACTGGTGGGATGTCTATTACTACAACTTCTTGGGTGACTGTGATATTGGGAAAAGATTAAAATGTTAGAGGGAGATCCCTAATAATACCTATGCTTTGAATCTTCTTCTCATCCAATTACATCACCCCTTTATTCAAAGGTTCATACTATAATTACAATGCATTTGCAATCTGCTTGGGCATCACTATGGTGTTGGCACCAGAGTCGATCATGTAATTGTGAAATAGTTTATTCCCCACAATGAGGGTTAAATTAAATGGGGTGGGTTTTATCTTACTTACCCCACCTGAGAGTTAATGAATATTGATGGTGCATCAGTTTGTGTACTACCACTAGCTTCCTTTCCTTTATCTCATGTTGGATTCGTAGCTAGGATAGCTTGTGCAGGTTTCTCTTGATCTTCCAATGCTTCTTTCAAAAAGTATTTTTGTTTGGGAATATATAATACATTCTAGAGAGAAACATTAGAAGGAGCCTTCCTTAGTTATTCCACTATGTTGTATGACCCTTACGGTTAAATATCATATCCCTTTGGCATATTCTATATTGTTTCACTCTATTTTTGATATGTTAGAGGTGGTGGTTGGGGTCTTAGGCTATTATTAAAAGTCACTTTGGGCCTTGTGAAAACTTCTTGGATCTCAACCAACCTCCTCTTAGATCAATGAAGTAATCTAATTAGACACATGGGGTCTTTAGTATTGGGATCTCTCTTTCATAAACCACATCTTCTCCCTCCACCTAGGAGAAAATCATGTGTTCTGGGGTTATCTCCCCTTCTTGCTCTAAAGACATTCCTTTCATTTGTGCCATTAAGATAACATTTTCAACCCCTAGGGATTAGTATCCATAAGAATATGAATTAGGTGCATTCCCTTATCTTCATTATTTTCTAACCTTCTACTGTATATTACCTCTCAGATAGCTTCAAGGCATATGTGTGTCATTACATGGGAAGCACCATGAATTTGAATCATACATCAAGTTATTTTAGCTAGCAACCAGTTTCCTATTTAAACTTGGTGAGACCATTTGCATAGGATCAGGGACCATGACAATTTGATTTGAGGGTCACACCTGGTGATTTGGCATTTGATAATTTGGTGCTTCATGATTTGACCTTTACCTTTATTGGTACTAGTTTTGTTGATATGGCACCCTCCCATTTTGGTAGTTTTGGATATGGGAATCTAGGGGAATGCCCTACTACTTTTGGGTATGGCCTGCTACCTTTTAATATTTATGATCTCATGAGAGAAGTTTCACAAGATACTATTCATGCTCATATTAATATCTAGTGAGGATGAAGAGGACATACTCACCTAAATAGGCAGATATACATACATGGAAAGTAGTGATTGTGAGGTTTTTGATGCTTCTTATGATGACATTGATATTTAAGGGAACATTAGCATCAGTGGCTTTAAGGGAAGCTTCTCAACATCTATTAAATTGTTCTCCACTCTGATGGCTATGTCATATGCATCTGGACTCCAAGAGATTGAATCATAATATCTTTGTTTGAGTTGAAGGCCTTGAGGTAGAAGACAATAACCATACTTGTTAACAAGCTTGAATTTTTCACTATTTATGACCTAATAATGGGCCTATGGCTCATAAGCTTTGGCTTCTAGTCAGGTAGACTAGTAGTCATGTCCCATCAGGCATGCTAGAAAAGAAAAATGTTGATGCCTAAAACTCTTGCTCTAGGTGAACATCCTTTTATGGTAAAATTTATAGATGTGGGACTCAATTGTGATCTATAAATCAACCTCTAGGTTTATAAGCTGGCTCTTTAAATAAATTTGGGGGTATAAAGGGATAAGAAGAAAATATAGATAAAATTGAAATAAATTAAGGCAATGCACTAATATCTTTAAAGTATTGACCTATAACTACATAAAATAGCTTGAATCTTTAGACATAATAAACTATTAAAGGAGCATATACATGAATTAAAGCCTATAACGTAAACAAGAATTAATACTATAAAAGCAAATAAATAGAAATAACAAACTATAAATCTTTACTTAGTTTAACATAGAACACCACATCCTCTTCATTATTGGGTATAAAAATACCATACAAAAGTCCTTGAAGGCATAGTATGTAATATTCAATCCTACCTATGAGGGGTACCTACTAAGGTCATAGAAAGAAAATGCTAACTATTTCTACTTTTATCCTAAAACTAGACTATTTCAAATGGACACTCTTTAATAATAACAAAAAACAATTATTCATCTACCAGCCCCTTCAAAAAACAAAAGAGCTCTGCTTATATAGGTATGGTGGCCTCACAAAGAAGTGACGCTTGGAAACTAGTACTCACACTCATGGTGAAGTCATTATAACCAAATGAGGAGCTTTGGCTCGTGAGTGTAATTAGTATTCATAATTCCAAATATGGTGAAACTATAGTGACTTATAATGCCCATGATGTTTAAGATAAGTGTGATGGTGACATGTATCTACCTTTAGAACTAGCTTTTGAATGTTTGTCAGGAAATAAGGACCCACTTCTCTTATCTAATGGTGCTACTTATAGGTCTGCTAGGAAACATTTTGGTTTATATAAGCACCATGGTGCCACATCTAAGTTCTACTTCCTTCTCATTATAACTACTTGTCAAGCCCCATTTATTACTATATTGGCTAATTATGCAACCCTAAGTCCCAATGAAAAAACTTTGGATTTTGAGGAATGTCATGATGCCACATGGTGAAGTGGAATTATTATTAGAGAAGTTAAGTATTCCTTTATAAAAATGAGTGTGGGGTACCACATGAAAAGTACACATTTTTATTTATAACTACAAAGTAGGCCCTACCCACTACTCCATCGACCAATAGTATTTCTTAAATTTTTAAAAATAATAGGCATGCCTTGTATGAACACCTGGATGTCATGTGGTGAGCTAGTGCTACTCTTGGGTGAACCAAGAACCTCTTTGTGATAAATGAGTGTTGGGCTACCATGTGGTAGCAATAGAAGGGAACTAAGACTTAGCCAAAAATACAAAAGGGTCCTTAGGAAATTATAAGGCCAAATCACAACTGCCAAACCCTACCGACATGTCTACAACCAAATGCTAACTACTCCAAAATATCAAAATGTGGATATGATCCATAGTAAGGTAACACAAAGACCACATAGGGGTATTATTTATTATCCTTACATAATTGATAAAAGATAGAGTTACCCTCAACCTTGAAAAATGCATGTTCAAAGTCACTAGTGGGAAACTCCTAGGATACATCATCTCCAAATAAGGGATATACATCAACCTCACCAAAATATGGGCTATCTTAGAAATAAACCCCCCCATGGATGAATCCAACATCAAGATATTTTTAGGAAAACTAGGAGCTATTTGGTGGTTTGTTGATGACATTTCCTACATTGTGTATCTCATAAACAATCTACTCGAAAAAAAATTGGACTAACTTAGATGAATGATTATTAGGAAGCATTTGACATAGTGAAAAAAATCCTCCTATCTCCTCCAAAACCCATGGCACCCAATCCAGAAAAGACTATCATACTCTAAAAAAGGGTGAGCAAGGTGTCTCTCATAAGTATGTTGGATCAAGAATATGACATTGATAAGGAGAGCTCAATTTATTTCATTAGTTGAACCCTTGTCAATTATGAGATGTGATACACTCAGGTAGAGGAGTGTCTAACAATAGTGTTTATAGCCAAGTAGCTATGGAGTTATATGCTTAATCAAGAAATAAGAGTTGTAAGATTCCAATCCTTGTGTAGTTTCCTAACCTAACTAGACCTCTCTTGAAAAATTAGGAATTTCATCATGTTGTTGAGTGAGTTAGAATTGACTTATATCAACCAAAAGTCCATTAAGGGGAAAATCATTATAAATTGGTTGGTTTTCTCCCTATTAGAGGTTAAAGACCTCATGGATACCAATTTTATTGATTAATTAATATGACATATATAAAAACCCACCATTTATTCCTCTCCTTAGTACTCAGACATCATCATTTACATTATTGACCAAACTTACCTTGAAGATGGCAATTCATAATAGAAGAGATGTCTTCATGTTATCATATCTAGGTATGTCATATTTGACACAATATTTTATCACAAGGATTTTAATGGTGTCTTACTCCAGTGTGTTAACCAAGAGGATTCAAAAAAATTCCTCTTCCATTATCATAGTGGCTTGTGTGGTGGACACTTTGGTGGCCATGTGATCACTTGAAAAGTCCACAAGATGGGATATTTATAGCTCACCCTAAAACATGATGTCATTGAGTATGTATGAAAATGTGAAAAATGCCAACATTTTTCACATGAGATACCTATCCCCTAGGGCTTTGAAACCTATTGTCACTATGTGTCCCTTTTCTACTTGGAGCCTAGAATTAATAGGTAAGCTCTCTCTTGTTTCTTCAGATGAACACCATTTCATCATCACAACAGTAGAATAATTCACTAAATGTGTAGATGAAATTACCTTGATAACTATGACCAGATCCATTATAGTAAAGTTCATCCTCAACTAGATTCTTTATCAATTTGAGATCCAAAAAGTCTGCATTACTGACAATGGATCCCCCTTCAAGAACCTTGAGGTTAACAAACTATGTGATAAATTAAACATATCGTACCACCTATCTTTCATATATTATCCACAAGCTAAAATTCAAGATGAATCCATCAATAAAACCCTAAATTAAATCCTAGTCAAGACCATCAAGTACTCTAAATAGGATTGGCATATGTCGCTCTATCCAGTGCTCTAGGATTACAAAAAACTATTAAAAGACCCACATAAGTAACCCCCTATTGATTCATATTTAGGTATGAATATATTCAACACTTAGAAGTATAAATTCCTATCCATTGCATCTCCCTTCAAGGCCTCCTTGACAAAGAAGAATATAGAGAAGGATGTCTGGCCATGTTAGAAATTTTAGATGAGCATTGGATTGTAGCAACCAAAAATCACATCACCTACACCAACCACATATGTAAGAAATACAACAAAAACATCTATGAGAATCCAATTCATTTTGGAGACCTTGTCCTTAGATTTGATATTCAGATCACTAAAAAGGAAGGAGAAGGTCAAAAATTTATACCCAATTAGCTAGGCCCCTACTAAGTAACATAATATTTCAATAATAGAGCCTATCGATTATGCACTTCAGAGGGTGATGAGTTTAGTGTGTCTATAAAATCCTTGCATCTAAAATGTTTCTATATTTAGTTCTCATGTGCCACACCATTTTCACCTATATTGCATTTTTGTGTGTCACATATCCAATAACATAGTAAAAACATTGTTTCATTATTATTTAGTTGGTCATTTTGTATAATACAAAGATTTCAAAAATATAGCACATGACATTCACCCTATTCTCATAGTCCTTCACCACCTCAAAATTAGTTTATTACATTGATATTTATCCTAGTTCTTATGCTCATATTACACCTCTTACCTTACATCTTCTTGCATAATTTAAAAAAATGATAGCCTATAGTGGAGTCTAGAAATGTAATTATCATAGATTCCCCCTTTACAATTCCTTTGAAAAATAAAATATTAGCATGCTCAGATATAAGGGACTTTGTTTTCATACCTTGGCCCTTGGTGATGAGCCATTGTATCTTACTAGTTACATGGGATAAAGGTTTGGGGTTAGGAGCCTTACAGAAAAAAGAGGGAAAATAAAGAGTATATATGTATACTCCTATGAAAGTTAAAAGCTTATGCAAATATAAAAGTTAAAATCATGCATCTCTCACCCTTTTTTAACCTTTGATGTTGAGCCCTTGCATCTTACTAGTTGCATGGGGTTGACATTAGGGGGGAATGCCCTTACTTACCTACATCTATCCTTTGGTGATGAGCATGTGTGTCTTCCTAGTCACATGAGACTAGGTCTAAGGGGTTCAACAAAGAAATATAAGATAAATTCAAAAGCAATATTAAAATAGAAAATAGTGTCTATAAATAAATTTCTTCAAAAAGGCTTGTCTATATGTCTATGTTCAAAGAATTTAATATTTTCCCACTCACCATCTATATCAAATCAAGCTCCTTTTATATGAATCCTATAAAGTTAGTATTTTATAGGTTTTACAAGAAGTACACATCCCCATTTTATCATAAGGATGAGGTCATCTTCCTCTATCCTAAATTTTTTTGAGTTAGATTTACGTCACATCTATTTTATTTCCCTCTTTACATCCCTCTCTAAAAATAGGAATTAATGTATTGTGTGAATAAAATAATCAATCAATCCCCTGCAAAAGTAAATATTAACATAGTCATAGTCACATATGAACATCTATCATAATGAAAAAATCTAAGTACATTCTATTTACACATAAACATAAGAATTTCCCCCATATCACATAAAAAATGAAGAGAAAATACATATATCTATACATGCTCACATGACTAATCCTCTACAGTGCATAAAATGAAAAGTTGATGTAAAAGTAATGAAATCACATCACATAATTATTAATAAAGAGATATGCCAAAATAATATCCATGTTTTTGTGTGTGTGTATGCCATGTGGGTTGTCTATTTTTTACAATAAAAATATCTAAATACAAGCACCTTTGTATAGGGCCAACATGCCTCAAGGCATCTAAAAATTTATTAGATATACATTGATGTGCCAAAACAATCTATAAAACAAATCTAATAAATCCATCCTCCTTTGAGAGGATATTGAAGTAGTATAATGACCAAGGATGTTGCCCTGATGGTGCATCTTGTTTGTCTCTCCTATCGCTCCTCCACCCTCTACTAGTATGTGTCTAGGAGGGTGGCTCTTACCTGATCCTCCCTTGGAAGCTATCTACCTAGTCCTATGACTAGAGGTCCTGTTACCTCCTCCCCTCACCATGGTATCCATTAGGGCCTCTACTCTCCTCACCCCATCCAAAAATGTATTTTTCTCTATCCTCAATCCCATCATCATAACCGAGGCATGGTATGTTGGGTTAAATACATAAGTGTGTCACCTATTCCCTGAAAGAAGCCCAATATCCACTAGTAGTTGATCCCATATCCAACTACTGTTAAACTAGAATAGATTGATTAGGGTATCCCTAATCATGCTCCCCATGTGCCCATAATATCTAAAATCACAAGGCCCACAAGATGCATTAGATCCAAATGGCATGAAAAAGATAAAACATATATAAAATTAGCTAAGCAACTGGGATAATATAAAAAAATGAGCTATAATCATGAATGAACAAAAATAAAAATTTACTTGGATCTTCCTCATACCACTCAGGATTAGATTCATCACCTTCATCCTCCTCCTCATCAATATCCAAATCCTCCTCTAGCTTAACATAAACTAGACCCTCACCCTCTCCACCTCCTCTGTTGTTCTTATGTAGACCCATACAATGGTGGCGGTGGTGGTGGCATACACATATTCTAGTGTTAACATTCACCAACCTACCCTCATCCTCCTATAACTACCTATAAAACATGTCAAGTGATGGGTACTCCCCTCACCATTGGATGTCATGAAATTTATCTTATACTTCTAGTTCTTACCTTAATATTCCACTTATACATAAATCTGATAATGAGGAGGTTTCCCTCATAGGAAATACCAAATTATTGGGGCATTTGATCCATAAGATGTACCTTCAATTTAAAATAGTCTATCTTGAACCTATGTAACTCTCATAATATTTGAAAGGTAGGATGCCTCATTATCCCATTGCCCAACCATGTCCTGGTAGGGTAGGTCAATCAAATTAGTCATTGTTAAAGACCCCATAGTCTAGGGAAAAGCATGAAAAGATGCCACATTTGCCCACCTAGTGGCCTTGATGTCTCCTAGTGCCCTAACTGGTATTCCCTTCTGATAGGGAATCATCCTATCATAAACCCAACCCATAATTATAGTTAGGTGGATGATGGAGAGATATCCTTGGAAAGCCACTTGATATAAGTCCTTATAATTCTATGTCATCACCTCCTTACCCCAAGCATAACATTATACTCTCTCCTTTATACACTAAACAATCAATGACCAACTATATAAAAGCCTATCAATAATCTTGTCCCCCACTAACTGAGAGGCAGGGATACTAATTATGGCCTTCCTTAGGGTGAGGATCATTGATATCTACACTTTATAAAGCATCATGTCCCATTTCACACCCAAGTTAGGTGCATTAGCATCTCAAAAATTATCCACCCAACCATGAGCTTTGTGTTGATTGTAAACATCATAAATAAACACCAAAATCTTGATCATAAGAAGACTAGTGATTCAGTATACATATACGATAGTAATAGTCCACTCTTATAGGGATTGAGGGAACATGAAGGTATTATAATCAAGGTCATAATATGCAAAAATATTTTATAATAATTGACTAAAATAAGGGGTGATCCCTGCCCACATAATATGAAGAACCCTATGTGGTCAAATAAGGCCAACTCATTAGTCTTCAGAAGTGATAAAACTCAAGGGAGACACTCTTGCTCTTGGGATCTACTCCATCATATATAGTCCCCCTATAATAATCAAAGAGACCCTGCATCATAAAACTAATCAATAAAACCTATTTCCAAATCCAAACAAGTCCAAAAAACTTTACTTCCTTCTATACTTTCAAAATTGACCCTATTTACAAGGTTAATTTCAAAACCACCCTTTAGTGGTTTTGAAACCACCTCAAGGTGAAAATATAACAATCTTAGGTGGTTACATGATCACCCAATAGAAGTAACACTGTGATTGATCTGTAGTGATTTTGAACCCACTATAACGGTTATATAACTACCACTTGTAATAGGCAACATTTTTGTAACCCAAGTGGCAGTTCCACAAGCCATCCATGAGTTCCATAAAACCCATCAAAAACCCCTTAAATCCTAAAAAATGTAGTAAAATCCTAATCTACCATCCCCCATGGTCATCACAAATCAAATATTTCAAAATTTGACTACAAATTAGCTCAATTTTGAATAAATTTCTAAAATTGGGGCAAAAATGAAAAGTTAACAAAAACTAACTTGATTATGCCTAGTTCCGCCTCCTACTAGTACATTCTACATCCTCTCATCTTCTCTCCAATGATTATTTTTGTGTTCGAAATGGTCATTGGCAATGTAGGGCTCAAAAAGCTCCTTTAACTTAAATGACACAAATGAATTATTTTTGGTAAGTTTTTGAATATATTGGGACCTAAACTAGCCATTGTATTTCAAAAAAAATCCTTTTTGGCATCATCTCATGAATTTTCATTTATTATTACATACATATGTGTTATTTATATATATATATATATATATATATATATATATATATATATATATCAAATCAATGATTTATTATTGACATTTTAATGACATCCCTATTTTGTAGCACATTTGATAGTTTTTAAGGTATACATAGCTTCGCACCAAGTTCAGTCCCCTGACAAGATAGTCTAGGTAGTATGATTCTCCCCCCACTCTTATTACTTATTATTTCATTATTTCATTATTTTTATTATATATCCTACTTCCATTTTTATTTGAAAGTTGCACTTGAATCGTATCTTCTATCTATAGGTAGTATGGGGTCCTGATAAGTTTCATTCCTTTGTATAGGTAAGGTAAGTATATCTAAAATTCCATTTCATTTTAGTATGCCTTGATCAAGACTACACCTTGTCAATTCATGACAAGGTTCCCTCCTGATAGGGCAATATCTATGCACCTAAAAATTACATACTGCTACATTTTTGATAAAAATCTAATGATGATGTGATGAACTCTTATTTTATGATCCATAGGGAACTCTCTAAATCTAACCCTCTTCTATGATTCCACATTCCTCTTTTGACCCATTTTAACCCCCTCAATCATGACCTTCCTAGTCATTTCTTCATTTTTTTAAAAACTAGCCATGAGTATCAAAATTGTTACCTAAGGTGATAGAACCACCCCATCTAGTTACAAAACTTCCCCTTAGTTTCCATAATTTCCATAATGGTTATGTAAAATAAGAGGTAATTTAATCATTCAAGGGTAGTTATGCATAAAATTAAGGGTGGTTTAGTCATCTTATAGGGTTTTTTTGACAAAATAAATAGTGGTTCTATAACCACCCCTAGGTAAAGCGACAATTCCATCATAGTGGAAATGCCTCCCAAAATTAGCTCTCATAATTCCCATTTCCACATATTTTTCATGATTAGATTTGAATTTATTTTTTATAACACTTGTATTTGATTCCAATCATGATCAGATCACTAACTCTTATAATTTTAGCCTTCTTCAGTTCATATCAAGTTGAACTCACTATCACACTTAGTTGAACTATACCTTGAAAAATCTTTTATTTTCCTATAAGAAGGCCAATTTTGGTCTAATTAAATAGAGATTATTATTGAGAATATTTTTCAGCGACAACCTTTTTACAATTTTTAGGATATTCGTCCCCTAGCATTTTTAATTCAATTACATAGTTACAAAGGAAGAAGTGTCATTGGTGATAGAAATACTGACCTTAAAATCCAAGAGATTAGCCAACCTTGATTTAACTAATATTATTTTTATGGATTTTGTATTATCCCATTTTATATCTTGTTTCATAATTTTTGTATCCCTCACCTAGAGAGTTCCCTAAATTTACATAAGAGCATACATAGCTAGCATGATGAGGATTATTATATCAACACACTACTTGTACTTCAACTAATTTATTCCAAAATTGGGTTGGGGTTATTTTGATTTTACAGTATTTGTTCATTGTTAGATTATATTTAATATATTATTATTGTGTTTAAATTAGTTTCCCATTTAAAAGAGAAAATAATCAAATTTGATAGTGAATTAGATCTGCCTCTTTCATTTGTTTTTACTACGAAAAAACTTAAGTAGTTTATATTTATGATTGCATTAAATAGATTGGTTTACTTTAAATTTAACAACACCTCTTTTTAAACATTCCATAAATAGATCTTAGTAAATCTTAGATTCATCTCTAGCCAAGACAACTTTTCTTCATTCAATATCTAGACAAACTTCTTGCACTAAAAATAATCATGTGGGTAAACATAAAAAACATAGGCAACTGCAGGTAAATGTATGAAGGTTGTGGATTGATTATTATTATTTTTTAAATGGTTAAAATCATTTCCATTTATCTCTTTAAAAATATAAAATCATAATTTATATCTTTTTTTATCCTACCAATTCACTAGTAAAAGATTGTTTGTAGCAAGTTATAAAGGTTGGGAAGCTAAATCTAATTTGCTTACAAGGAAGTCTAATTGAAAGTGTTTCATTATTGTTTTTTTTAACTATATCTCTTATCATATTACTTATTCATGATAGATTTAATTCATTAATTTAGTCCATGTCACATAAACTAATAAAAAAACATTGCATCTAATTTGTATGCAAATAGATTTAAGAGAAATCAACATCTTTCATAGTAGTATAAGTTTTTTCCCTGCAAATTTGCATGCATCACAAATATTAAAAAGGAAAAAAAATAAGAGCTTTGATTTCAATTTTTTTTAGTTCTATTATTCTTTACTTTTTACACTTTGGTCTTTATCAAGTATTCATTTGTTAAAAACCTATAAAATCCTAAAAAAATATCAACAACAAAAGCCTTACCATTCATGTAAGCATCCACACAATAAAAAAAAAAATTCCCTATGTGCAAGAAATCATATCACATCAAAAGCCTTACCATCCATGTAAGCAATGACATAATAACATAAGTATTTCCATTCATGCAAACAATCACATCACATCAAAATACTTTCCCATCCATGCAAACAAACATATCCTACATAATAATTTCCATTCGTGCAAGAAATCACATCACATTAAAAGCCTTTTCCATCCTTGAAATCAAACATATCATACATAATCCTTATCATTCATGCAATCAATACATATTATATCCTTGATTCAACATTCCAACAAGTATACCTCACAATCTATTGACTCAACAAGATCATACACTTTTCCCTGGCTTTTGCCTAATCTCTTTTAGATTATCCTTATCAAGACACTAGATAATTTATAGCACAACCTATTACCTAGAGTTATAACACCTGGTCCCAACATTATCACATATTCTAACATCAATATTGAGTTTATATGTGAGGTATTTTGATCCACTCTGATTCCCCACCTCATCCTATAGTCCTTAGCCACTTTAGAATAACAAGAGCACATCCCAGATCCATTAATCATTGTTATCCCAAAGGACAAGGGGCATAAACACAATGTTATCCAAGCTTAGTCACCCATCCATCCCATTATTTTTCTCCTCAATTCTAGACATGTCTTATATCATTCACACTTAGTGGATAACATTGGTTAATTAAAGTCAACTTGATGGAGTAGATATTCTACTATGAGTCATTCAACCTAATCTCACTCATTTACCTGAGCTTAGAATTGAATAATAACTCCACCTTCATTTGATACTAGAGATTGAAGGGACTTAGAGCTTTATCTCCACACAACTCAATGATTTCAATGAGCATCAAGATGCTGATGAGGTCTTCTGATTCTACCATGACAATTCATTACTACCACCTATCTTTAATCCCATCCCATTCAATATCCAACCAAACACCTAGTCCTTCCATTACATAAGTTTCCTTAGCCAACCCTCAAGGTTTTCAAGTACATAGATTATCACATGATAATCTACTTACATATAGTTCCTATAGAGCTTAATAAGACTCATATACTATAGATTGCATAGAAAGAAAGGTAATAATGAATGGAAATATATAATAGTTTACATAGATTCACATGAAATCTCCAAAGGTCTATAAAAATTCACTACAATTACCATTTATAAGGTGAGTGAAGAGATACCAAGGCCCAAATAAATATTAAGCTCATAAAAAAGGCCTATAGCTTGAGATAATTAATGGAGATCTAAGAGACTCCATTTTTTTCGTTGGAAGCTTTCATGTTATAGCTCATACCCAATCAAAACATGTAGATATTTCTTTGGGAATAAAAATTATGTAATATTATCTTATTTTTAATATAGAGTAAGATTTTGTGTTTAATTCAAGATTTATGAGTTGTGAATATAAATGAGTGTGTTTAATTAGGTAACATTATGTAATGTGACCCTTCATTGAGATCCGTAGACAAAACTATATCACATATCCAAAGTAAATCCTAGATCTAAGCATCACTTACGTCAAGCTTCATTGAATCTCATAAACTTACATCATTTTCATTCTATCTTGGTTTCTTAACATTTCCTTTTTGAAAAAGGATAGTAATAGAATGAATTTATATACATCATCACTTCTAAGGAAGGTGAGGTTCATAAACCCTCACTTAAAATATTCCATACATAAATTATAGACACTATTTTATGGATTGTATGACAACTTAATCTTTTACACTTGGAAAACTCATACCTTGGATGTTTCTCTCAGTTTTGGACCTTTCCTACTTTTTGAAGGTCTCGCATCTACCATATCTTGTACCCCTAGGCCTATCTCTTAGTCTAACCAATCTTATGTAGATGACCTAGACCTTATATATTTCTCAAAATGGTTAAAACCTACTTATCTTCCATCTCTACAAGTTTTGAGTCTATACCTACTTTCTTGCTTCTTGGACATTAGCATCCAAGATAGACTCCTACATCGATGTTAGTGTCTTACTCTGATGCAAGTGTCTAGTTTCCTAAATTAATCCTATTTGAAAATGAAATGTGTCCTAATGGTCAACCTAAGTTATTTAATGTGATTTATTTATCCAAAGGGATTTATATAAATACAATATCAACCCTCATTCATTCCTAACCTAGAAACTTCTTAGCTATTCACTAGGCAACTTACAAAAGGCATTCAATCAAGCACTCAAGTGATAAAATCTTCCCTATTTCCTCCTATTTTAATATCAATCATAGGGAAAAAATATATACAAATTTAAAGTATTGAAGGAGTAACCTAAGATCTATATTTTCCAAGTTACAATTTAGGTAATTATTAGAGTTTGCACATATTGCATGATTCACACACAATTCAACATGTAAGGGAGAATTACATCAATCTTAGGCCCTCTTCAGAATATTGGATACATAGGTAGTGATAACATATAGAGGGGTATTTAGGGTAAAATTGACATGATGTGAATACTAAACTATTTTTTCCCAAGGTTATTATGAATATGAATAACTAAGGTTTTAAAAATTCATGAGTGATAGTCCATTACCCAAATCTGAATACACTAGTGAAGGTGAATAAAAATTTAGAAGGATCTAGGTGATTGTACCCTTTTCTATTAGGTATTATATATAGGACACTTGTGTAAGGTTTAGATAATAATGTTGACACAACCATCTTAGTTTAATGCTATTATTTGTGGCTCTATAAGTACTCAATATAGAATCTGATGACTATTCTAGAATCTTCTTCCAGTCTGCTTTCTTTGTGTGTTAGATCCAGAATTGCATTAACATTAAAACAAGATAATTAAATTAATTATTTTTCATTTCATTATCTAGCATAGTTGTAATTACTATTTTTAGCTTATCTTAGTTTAATAAATTCATTATATGGTTATATCTAATTTTAACACCCAATTGGCCTATTGTAGATCTGATCATCACCCTTGTGAATTGTAATTTATATATTCTTAATACTATCTGCCCAAGTAAGATCATTATCTAATTTAGGGTTAGAGATTTATTGAACCTGATTCACATAAATGCAAATATTTTTGATTCCTAGGATTTTTATATAGTTAGGGTTTTAAATTGTTGTACTTTTACATTTACTAATATTATTTTTCATACAACCTAGGCATAGCCCTATATTGGGATGTATGACTATTTAACACATTGGTATTCCCCTCCCACTAGATAAGATGTCTAAAAATAATGAGGGATCTAATCTTTTGGATCATGATAATACCAATGCTGAGAATGAAAATCATACTAATGAGTTTATCATAAAAGAATATTATGATATTAAAAATCATGAGACTAATGAAACCAATGAAAATGAGAAAATATACCATGATCAAATGCATGTAATTTCATTATTTCATGAGCGTATTCATCAACACCATGAGATCTTGATGAAATCCTAAAAAATATTTTAGAAACTAAGAACAAAAAAAGCATAGATGAGGAAACAGGTCTATTTATTGATCATGTTATTATAACTATGGGCCATCCCCATATACCAAAAACCCTCCCCTTCCATACATTACCACTTAATATTTCTAATGAGGGATCAAGTTATGTTTTTAGGAATTTGTTCCCTATAACTATTATTACCACATATACCATGAAATTATTAATTATTCTAAATCAAATACTAATTTCAATGACTATTACTACTCAAACCATTTTTACATCCCCTTTGGTGACTAATCAGTTTGCTAATCCAAATCCCAATGGGTCCATAGTTCAAACACTCCTTCAAATAATAAATAAATCAAAGGAAAAGGTTATAAACATTGAATAAAATTATTTAAATTCTCCTCATGTTATTTATTATAAAGATGTGTTACATAACCCTATTTAACTTGAGATATCTTTGTACCCTTTTTCAACTAGTTTTGTTGTACCTAAATTCACATTTTATGATGGCAAGGGTGATCCTGAACAACATATTATAACCTTTTATGTGGCATGCCTTGACTATGCCTCCAATGATAAAATTTTGACTAGATTATTTCCAAGAAGCCTCAAGGACTTTCCTTTGAGGTTGTTCTATGACTTAACTCTCTAATCCATGAAAGCATTTAGACCTCTTGCAGATCAATTTTTAGCACACCCTTCCATTAATATTTATGAAAGTATTACCTATGATCAAATTTCCAAAATAAAATAAGGAAAAAATGAACCTATCACTTAATATGTCTTGAGGTAAAAGACAATTCTAGCTAAAATGACCAATCCTATGGCAGATAATGAGTTACAAGACATATTCAAGCATATTTTGGTTGCTCCTTTACATGAATCCATTATTTTTAAGAAGTTAAAATATTTTGATGACCTATGCCATGTTGTTTGGGACCATGAAATGAAGCTTATTTCATTGAATACACTCAAGTATGTAGCAAACACATTGATTGCATATACATCCAATACCAAGTTTAAGATCAACCCAAGTTAAGGTAAAACATCCTAAGCCTAAAAAGGAAAAAACCACCACATTTAATATAGTTTCATAGTAACCTAATCAACTTATCTTATCTAAAGCACCAAAGAGATAATTTACATGATTACATGAGGCTCACACCTCATTACTCCCATAGTTATTAGAGTGTTAACTTATATCTCTCCCTCATCCTATAGAGGCTAATATAAATTAACATATACCCAAAGAATACGATGTGAATGATTATTTTGATCATCACTAGGGACCAAAGAATTCTATGAATAGATGTTTTGCCTTGAAGCATACAATCTAAGACCTAATTGATGACCAAAATATTACATTTTATGATCCTAATAAGGAATAAAGTTCACAACTTGGTGATCACCACAAGAAAATATTTAACAATACTTTATAAGACCATTCTAATGAGGAACTAGAAGTGCAAATGGCATGTAATGAACATCCTATTCCATCACATTATGGGTACCCATTAGATGGGATTATTGGTACCCACACATGACATAAACCTCCTATGGTTCATATAACTTTAATTTATTTTAATGATAGTGAGATTCAGGATGAAAACTTTGATCTTTATTCTTTATTCATTTGACCATACCTTGATAAACACCAAATCATAGTGTTATGATTGATAATTGTGAAAGTGATAACATTTGAACCATGACATTAATTATGCACTTGGGTTATACTCATCATGATTTACATCCTTATAATAGATTAGTTAAAGCATTTGATGGTACCTCCCATAAGGTTCTTGGTGAGATTTGTTGTTCCCAAAATCTATCACTTATTTTGGGGATAACATATCAACTATTTTGGTCTTGAAGGCTAAAATGATCTCTTCCCTTCTCAAAAATGTTATGAATATTCAAATTCTTCAATTATTCAAGTCGTCTTAGCTAAAGAACTCACAAGTTCAATAGGCAAGCTTTCTCAAAAAGAAGTTCCAACACTTAGGCATTTTCAAGGCTGGTTCAACACTGAGGTTCAATCAAAGGTCCATCAATAGGATTTAAACAAATAGAATGAACCACTTTGAACTATTGAACCATTGAATCCCACCTCTACAAGGTTCAATGGGTTCAAAGGTACAAAGACTTTAGTGGACTTAGAGAATAAAAGGATTCAAAGAAAGAGAATGAACTATTGAACCATTGAACTTTGAACCGAAATGGTTCAAAGGTTTAAAGGGTTCAAAAAAGTTTTAAAGTGCAGAAAGGAAGCTTTGAGCGAATGGAAGAAGTAGAAGAAGTTCAACAAGGAGTTCAACCAAAGGGTTTGAAGAATGATTGAACCAAAGAGCTGAGTGAATAGACAAGCTAATTGAACTATCGACCATTGAACCACTTTGAACCATTAAACTGATGCACTCCAAGGTTCAAGGTTCAAAGTAATTCAAGTGACTAAGTGATCATGACATCCCCATAGATGTCAAATTCAAGGTAATGAAATATCCATTGATTTTTAAATATGGCACGAACCCTATGAATAAATTCAGTGACTGGCCAAAGAAGAAGCTGAAGGAGCAGCAGAAAGTGAGAAGATAGCCTTGAGAGTTCAGATCGCCAAGGAAGGACAAGACATGGCATGGAAAAAGAGAATAACTATAAGAAATACATAAATATCTATAGGAAATTTATTTTTGGTAGGTGAAATAGTCCACCAGGTGGACATCAGAGAGTGTGAGCATTCAAAGATGTAGCCTATTTTTTTGCATTAAGTAAAGATGAATGGACAGCCATGTAAGCATCATAAAGAAGAATAGACAACCCATGCTTAGGAAAGGACATTTGATATGATTTAGAATGCTAAAGTTAAGGCTGATGACCTATTCTAGCATGGCTTTTTCATAGAAATACATTCAAGGCATTGAATGCATCATGGGCCATTTCCATGAAACAAAGCACCCAAGTCTTTCTTGTAGCGCCATATATTGTAATCTCTCTTATTGTTTTAAGGGGATCTCTCTGTTATAGAAGCAAAACTCTACCCAAATTGAAAGGCATTTTTTGAGACTTTCAGGTCAGATTGTTAATCATATTTCTTTATTTGAATGAGAAAACAAGTGACCTTTTAGACTTTGTGCTGGAATAGCTTGTGTTATCTAGGAAATTGTTCTTATGTTTATTTCCTAGAAGCATTCTTGTCCATTTAATTTAACAAGCAGAACTAGTGGAAGTAATCAGGAAGGTGTCCTGAAGCTGACTGTGGAGAAACTTTGTGCTGCCACAATTGTCTTTAGAGTGTTTGTTTTTCTATTTCTATGTAAAGGATTTTGAGATGACTTTGTGCCCCCATTTTCCTTCATATATTTTACTCTTCAGTAGTTGAGGTGGAGACTTTGTGCTATACTTCATTCTGCTATGTTACTACACCCTATTTCAGTGAGGGAAGCAACAAAAAACTTGGTGCTTTCATGGGTTTCTCATGGTTACAATTACTACCAAGAAGGAATCTGGCTATTGACTGAATATTACTTCTAAAAGAAGAGAATTACCTTCACCAATCATCCCATATTTCTCCTTTAATTTATGAATGTCATCTCTAAAAAAAGAGAGATGGATGGTGTTGTCCTACCCCTGAGTGTTATTTTTAGCTTATATATAGTATATTAATATATCATAGTTATAGGGAACCTCCCCTTGATGAGAGGAGAGATTTTTCCCATTTTGATTTGGTAAACCTACATGTTTTAGCTGATAAATCTCCCTATGTTGTGGTTGAAACACCTATTTTGCCCTCAGTTAATTTGTGACAAAATATTCACCCAACAGTTTTTTGGCAACTATGCTGTTGTTCCCAAAATTTGTCACTTGTTTTTGGGGACAACATATCAACTATTTTGGTCCTAAAGGCCAAAATGATCTCTTCCCTTCTCAAAAATGTTTTTAGTATTCAAATTATTCAATTATTCAAGTCTTCTTAGCTAAAGAACTCGCAGGTTCAACAGGCAGGCTTTCTCAGAAAGAAGTTCTAACACTTAGGCATCTTCAAGGCTGGTTCAACACCGAGGTTCAATCAAAGGTCCATCAGCAAGCTTCAAACAAATAGAATGAACCACTTTGAACTATTGAACCATTGAACCCCACCTCCATAAGGTTCAAAGGTTCAATGGGTTCAAAGGTTCAAACACTTTAGTGGACTTAGAGAATAAAAAGATTCAAAGAAAGAGAATGAACTATTGAACTATTGAACTTTGAACCGAAATGGTTCAAAGGTTCAAAGGGTTCAAATAATTTCAAAGTGTATAAAGAAAGCTTAGAGAAAATGAAAGAAGTGGAAGAAGTTCAACAAGGAGTTCAACCAAAGGGTTTGAAGAATGATTGAACCAAAGAGCCGAGTGAATAGATAAGCTGATTGAACTGCCAACCATTGAACCACTTTGAACCATTGAACTGATATACTCCAAGGTTCAAGGTTCAAAGTAGTTCAAGTGACTAAGTGATCATGATGTCCCCACAAATGTCAAATTCAAGGTAATTAAATATCCATTGATTTTAAAATATGGCACAGACCCTGTGAACAAATTTAGTGACCAGCCAAAGAAGAAGCTGAAGGAGCAGTAAAAAGTGAGAAGATAGCCCTGAGAGCTCAGATCACCAAGGAAGGACAAGATGTGGCATGAAAAAAGAGAACAAGTACAAGAAATCTAGAAATATATGTAGGAGAGTTATTTTTGGTAGGTGAAATAGTCCACCAGGTGGACATCAGAGAGCATGAGTATTCAAATATGTGGTCTATTTTTCTACATTAAGTAAAGATGAATGGACAGCCATGTAAGCATCATAAAGAAGACCAGACAACCCATGCTTAGGAAAGGATGTTTGATATGATTTAGAATGCCAAAGTTAAGGCTGATGACCTATTCCATCATGGCTCTTTCATGGAAATACATTCAAGGAATTGAATGCAGCATAGGCCATTTCCATGAAACAAAGCTCCCAAGTCTTTCTTGGAGTGCTATATATTGTAATCTCTCTTATTGTTTTAAGGGGATCTCTTTGTTATAGAAGCAAAAATCTACCCAAATTGAAAGGTATTTCTTGAGACTTTAAGATCAGATTGTTAATCATATTTCTTTATTTGAATGAGAAAACAAGTGACATTTCAAACTTTGTGCTGGAATAGCTTGTATTATTTAGGAAATTGTTCTTATGTCTATTTCCTAG
The DNA here is from genome assembly GCA_037957365.1 of Torreya grandis. Classification (NCBI taxonomy): domain Eukaryota; kingdom Viridiplantae; phylum Streptophyta; class Pinopsida; order Cupressales; family Taxaceae; genus Torreya; species Torreya grandis. The sequence goes on along the minus strand of JARHVA010001915.1, from coordinate 1,534,152 downwards.
AAGCATTCTTGTCCATTTAATTTAACAAGCAGAACTAGTGGAAATAATTAGGAAGGTGTCCTGAAGCTAACTATGGAGAGACTTTGTGCTGCCACAATTATCTTTAGCATGTTTGTTTTTTTATTTCTGTGTAAAGGATTTTAAGACAACTTTGTGCCCCCATTGTCCTTTGTATATTTTACTCTTCGGTAGTTGAGGTGGAGACTTTGTGCTACACTTCATTCTGTTGTCTTACTATGCCCTGTTTCAGTGAGGGAAGCAATGAAAGACTTTGCACTTTCATGGGTTTCTCATGGTTATAATTACTACCATGAAGGAATCTAGCTATTGACTAAATATTACTTTTGAAAGAAGAGAAGTACCTTCACTAATCATCCCAGATTTTTCCTTTGATCTGTGACTATCATCTCTAAAAAAGAGAGATGGATGGTGTTGTCCTACCCATAAGTGTTATTTTTAGCTTATATATATAATATATTAATATATCATAGTTATAGGGAACATTCCCTTGATGAGAGGAGATATTTGTCCCATTTTAATGTGGTAAACTTGCACATTTTGGCTGATCAATCTCCCTATGTTGTGGTTGAAACACCTATTTTGCCCTCAGTTAGCTGGTGACAAAATATTCACCCAAAAAAAATTTGGTGACTCCACTGGGGATCGAATGAGCTGTTATAGTTCTTTTCCATCTCCATATCCTTATCCATTTCCATTATATACTCTGATCTATGAAACTAGAGATTTTAGGGATCAAACGTTTCATTGCTATTGTCTACTCTATCAGCTCCATGCCAATAGTTTTTTGGTGACTCCACTAGGGAAGAATGAGCAGTTTAGAGCCTCAAGCTCCAAGCTAAAGTAGGGCTAGTTCTTTTCTATTTTTATTCTACAATCTAGCAGCTCCATGCTATACAAAAAGATAGAAAGCACAAGGTGTTGTTGACCCTATTTTTGAGTTGGTGTAGTAGAACAATTTTGATTTGTTTCCTCCACAACCTTACCTTTAATGAACTAGGAGTGTTCCTCCTACCAACACCAAGTCAACAATACAAAATAGAGCTTATTTTTCCTCTGCTAGTAGAGCTTTGCTCGTACATACCCCACCAAGATTTGTTATCCCCCCTTTCCATAGTCATATAATGGCAGCTCAAGGCCCTTGGGGTAAATCTTTTGGCCCATTAAATTTAACTCCTCTACATGAGCTACCATGAAGTTCAAGGAAGAATTTCCCTAAATTCTTTAGTGATGGGAGAGTTCATCCTGATGAACATATTGCAGCTTTCATCATAGCCTGTGGCGTGATAGGTGTGGAGTATGAAGACATAGCAGTCAGGTTGTTTGTAGAGACATTACAAGGTGCTACTATAGACTGGTTCTACCATCTATAGGCTCCGTTAGTGACTGACTGGAACACTCTCAAAGCCAAATTTGAAGCCAGGTTCAAGCCTACAAAAGATGTGCATGCCCTGTTGACTCAGCTCACACAAATGAAGAAGAAGCCTCATGAACTAATGAGAGATTTCATAGCCAAGTTTGATAAGCTAAGGAATAGGATTCCTACAATTTCTCAGCCAACAGCTAAGAATCTCAAATACTTCTTCATCAACTCTCAACTACTTAAAGTGAGTTTTCTACTAAGACATGCTAGCCACATAGGCCTTACTGTAATGCATGATTTGGCTACTGAGGTGGAAGATGATCTCATCTTGGTAGGGAAGATAAGGAGAGATTATAACAAAGGTAAATCTTCATCCTCTGAATATCTATCTATAAGCACCACTGATCTAATGGTACAAAAGATGACAAATGAGTTGTTAGCTCTTAGAAAGCAAATGGTGCAAGGGATGTCTGCTCCTCCTTCATATCGAGATATACCAAGGAGGACATTCCCCAATCAGTCATACCAAGGCAATGCTGCCAGGAATCAAGGGCAGTTAAATCATCTTCCTCCCCCTTAGGGGAAACTTGCTATTGAAGCAGTGCTAGCCAACTCAAAAATTGGATACCTTGAAATAGAATCAAATTTTTCTTTCCAATCTGAGTTAAACTAGGAAGATGTCACTGATCTCTTTATGAAAGACCAGGATGAATAATCTATCGACTCCAACATTGGTTTCCTAAATTACCAGGATGAACCCAAAAGTAAAGGTGAAGTATTTGATAGATCATATGTTGTATTCACCCAATCCCAAAACTATTCAGCCTAACAAGCTGATAAGGAAAAAATAGAGGAGTGATCTTGACTAGCAATTTCAATTGCTAAATAGAGGACTACTCTACCTTTTCAATTAAAGGACCCGGTGAGTAGCAAAAAAGTAAGTACCTCAAATATTCCTTCACCTCTTACTTCAAATTCTTAGACTAATACCACCCCTCCTAAAAACTAGAAAGATGAATTGCCTTCCCCTATTCCTAATTCATTTCAAACATTTGATATAATTGACCATGTCAAAAAAAACAAAATTCAAATATCTAAATTTGAATTCCTACAATCCAACCCTGAGTAGTTGGATAAGTTGGTTCAATGTGTAAAGAATAAAACCATCCCTATAGGACCAGATGTTCCAAAGGTGACTCCCACATCCACCTAGAATAACCTTGTCATTACTCCTCTTACTAATCCTAGGAAGACAAAACCATTTTATGTCTCCCTATTGATAAATGGTCATCAGCTGAATAATTGCATCATCAACTCAGGTGCATCTGACAATGTCATGCCTACCAAAGTGGTAGAATCTCTTGGTCTCACACTAACCAAGGCATTTGGGAGATGCTTCTCCATGGAAAACAAATAAGTCCCTTTACTGGGACAAATCAAAGATGCCCAGTTTGCATTTGCAACCTTTTCAAGAAAAAGAGTTAAGATGATAGTCTTGGTGGCCGACGTCCTAGCCTCATACGACATCTTTCTTGGGTGTAATTTATACAAAGATGTTGGTGGCGAGTTAAGCATGGACCTGTCTAAGGCAAGGATCCCTATCAAAGGCATCATGTAGAGGCTACTCCCTGAAAAGGAATCAAAATATATTATTACCCAAATGTCAGCCCCTAAAGCTCAAATTCTATTTAAGTCTTCGGGAATGGGCAATTACTTCTTATCCATGAAAAAGGTTCATGTGGTGTCTGATGAAATTTTTGAATGTGACAATCTAACAGTTGATTCAAACAAAATAGTAGAAGACTTAATAGAGCATAGTGCAAGTGTAGAAGATCCTCCCCTCGAAATGAAGGAAAATCTAAGGATAAATTAGTTTCTAATGATGTCTAGATTCTAGAATTCAATGGCAGTTATTCTTCAACTGACTTTGGAGCTAAGATTGTGTTGATATCACCTAAAGGAGATATTTTTCCTTGTTCATATAAGTTGTAGTTTAGCAACACCAACAATACTGATGAATATGAATCACTGTTGCTCGAATTAAAGGATGCTCATGATAGAGGTGTTAAGCTTCTTCACACTAAAGAAGATGTTGAATTGGTGGTTTACCAGGTGAGGAACCTGTATCAATCCAAAAATGAGAGATTGTGCCATTATCACAATCTAGTTTGGGATTAAATCAAAAGCTTTAATGCTTTTAGTATCTCTGTAGTGCCTAAAGAGTTCAATGACTGAGTTAATGCATTGGTTGTTTCTATAACCCTCATGGTTCCTCACCCAAATTTTAAAGGAGATAGGTACACTATCGAATTGGTCTTTTGACCAAGTGTACCCGATAATGCAAATCATTAGCAAGTGTTCAACAGTGACAACCAAATCATTACCTTTCTAGAATAAAAAGACAGCTATGAATAGCTTCATTTTGAAGGTAGTGAGCCTCAAAAATGCAAATCATCCCCTAAAACAAACTCAGATGCAGGTAAAGAATTCCTATAGCTAAAAGGGAATAAAATTCCCAAAGGATTGATTTTCCTTGAGAAACTATTTGATAAGCATGATAGGTTCATCAAAAAACAATAAAAAGATTCAAGCTCCTCCCAGGAGTTTGATCAAATAAATTTGGGTACCAAGGAAAATCCCAAGATGGTGAAAATCAAGAAGTGTTGCACTCCAAAAGATAAGTTCAAGTTTACTGCTCTACTTTGCCAGTACATAGATGTTCTGGCATACTCCTATGATGACCTAAAGTCACTCAAGCCTAAAGAAAATTTTCATGAAATTCCTCTCAAGAGTGATTCGTTTCCTCACAAGAAAAAATCTATGTAGTACAACCCTAAAATATCAGGCACCATTCTATCTAAAATTTAAAAAATGTTAAAAGCTAGAATATTTTTTCCAATCCATCATTCTATGTGGATTGCATAGTCCCTATGAGAAAAAAGAATGGCAAAATTTGCCTCTGTGTGGATTTCAAAAACTTGAATCAATCCTCTCTAAAGGATAACTACCCTCTACCCATCATGGATCAAGTCCTTCAAACAGTCACTAGTTCAGAGATGTTATCAATGTTAAATAGTTTCTCAGGGTACAATCAAGTAGAAATCAATGAAGCATACCAATACAAGACTGCCTTTACTATGCCTTGGGGCACCTTTACATATTGAAGAATGCCTTTTGGTTTGATGAATGCTGGTGCCACCTTCTAGAGAGCAATGGACCTTGATTTTAGAGATGAGATGGGTAAGTTCATTGTGGTATACCTTAATGATTTAACAGTCTTTTCTAATCATCATCCTGATCATGTGCACCATCTGCAACAAGTGCCAAAATGATGTCAACAGAATGGCATTTCTCTAAATCCCAAGAATTTAGTTTTTGGGGTGACAAAAGGGAAACTTCTCAGACACACTTTATCTTGATAAGGGATAAAGATTGACTTAGAAAGAGTCAAAACCATCTAAGAGCTTGCTCTACCCACTAGTAAGACTGCAGTTCACTCTTTCTTCAGAAAGGTGAATTTTCTACAAAGGTTCATCCCTAAGTTTGCAGAAAAGACTCACCATATTGTGGACATGATGAAGGGAAATGCCACTTTTAGCTGGACTAAAGAAGGCAAATCAGCATTTCAAGACATCAAGACTGCTATTGCCCATGCCTTAATTTTGGTCTATTCAGATTACACCAAAGGCTTCATAATATACAGTTATGCTTTTGAACATACACTTTTAGCAATTCTGGTTTAGCAGAACAAAGGTGTGGAATATCCCATATCCTTTATGAGTTGTCCCCTCAAAGCTCATGAGCTAAAATACTCAAACATGGAGAAGCATGCTTATGCAGTGGTAAAGGTAGTAAAGCATTTCTACCTTTACATTCTGAATTCACACATTGTTGCCCTAGTCTCTGATGCAATAGTCAAGTCCATATTAACTTAGCAAGAGTTTGGAAACAAAAGGGGTAATTAAATTTCTAAATTATAGGAGTTTGATCTAGCTATCAAACCAACGAAGCTAGTGCAGGGAAGGAGTCTCTGCCAATTAATTACTGACAACATACCAGAAGAAATAGGGCATGAAGAAACAAAAGTGGGAGACACATCAATAGGTCTCTTTGTCACCACTACGGATGAGTGGTATTTGAATATCACTCATTTCCTTACCTACGGTGAGTGTCTTGCTCACCTGTCTCATAAAGAAAGGAGGATTGTTAAATTAAAAGCTGCCAACTTTGTCCTGTGGGACAACAGGCTGTATAAGAGGAACCTTGATGGGGTATTCCTTCACTGCATGGATAAAGTGTAACAGAACAAACTTATAAAATCCTTCCATAATCTGGCCTATGGAGGACATTTTTCTATGCTTGTAACTGCCCATAAGATTTTATGAGCCAAGTATTATTGGCCTACCCTATTGTAAGACACATACAAATGGGTGCATAAATGTGAACTTTGTCAATAGTTCATTGGAAGACCCAAATTGGTTGTGTTGCCTCTCAAGCTAGTAGTAATAGAAGAGCCATTTTAGCAATGGGGAATTGATTTCATTGGCACTGTAAACCCATCTTTGAGCACTAAACATGATTATGTCCTCATAGCCATAGATTACTTCACCAAGTGGGTAGAGGCCATTCCAGCCAAACATGCCACTTCAGAAGTAGTATGCAATTTCCTCAAGGAGAACATTATTTCCAAGTTTGGGGTCCCAACCAAGATTGTGACCAATAATGCATCCTATTTCTCTTCCCATAAGATTACTCAGTTCAGCTTTTATTATGGGATTACCCTCTCGCACTCTTCTAACTATTTTTTATAAGGAAATGGCTAAGCAAAATCGAGCAACAAGAACCTGGTCACCATCATTAGGAAGCTAGTAGATGACAATCAAAGAACTTGACACAAAGCATTGTTTGATGCTTTATGGGCAGACATAATTATGCTTAATAGGGTGATAGGTATGTCACCTTTCCAAATTCTGTATGGTCTCAATGCAGAGATACCAATCACCCTAGAATTACCAGCATTGAAGTTGGCAAAGGTAGTAGAAGATTAAACTTTTGAAAATTCCATTGACAAGAGGATCATGTGCTTGACTAAACTTAATGAAAAATGAACCATGGTGGTGGACCGAATTGATACACATCAAAGCCTAGTAAAAAGACTCTTTGACCAGAAGCAAAAACCCATGAATTTCAGATTGGGGATTAAGTTCTATTATGGGACAAGAGGAGAGAACTAAAAGTAATGCATGAGAAATTTGATTCCTTATGGAGAGGCCCATTTGCTATTCATCAGCTCAATGGTGAAAATATTTTCCTGTTGAAGTATCAAGATGGCACGCCCTTTTCACTGCCTCATAGTGGGCAGCATTTGAAGCACTTCAATCTTTGAAGTATCAAATGACATCAGTTGTATATATTTGTATAGTCTTTGGTTTTATTTTGTTTGGTTCATTTATTTTTATTTTTGTGCCTTTATTTTTGGGTAGCATGACTCCATATCTCAATGGCATACATGAAGGCACTGGAGATTCTGGATTCTACTCCCTTTGCTTGTTTTTGCAATTGATGGAAGTTCCCCAACTGGAGCCCGCTGTTGTTTCCAAAATCTGTCACTTGTTTTTGGGGACAATATATCAACTATTTTGGTCCTGAAGGCCAAAATGATCTCTTCCCTTATCAACAATGTTTTGAGTATTCAAATTCTTATATTATTCAAGTCTTTTCAACTAAAGAACTCGTAGGTTCAATAGGCAAGCTTTCTCAGAAAGAAGTTCCACCACAGGAATTTTCAAGGCTAGTTCAACACTGAGGTTCAATCAAAGGTCCATTGGTAGGCTTCAAACAAATAGAATGAACCACTTTGAACTGTTGAACCATTTAACCCCACCTATATAAGGTTTAAATGTTTAATGGGTTCAAAGGTTCAAAGACTTCAGTGGACTTAGAGAATAAAAGGATTCAAAGAAAGATAATGAAATGTTGAATCATTGAACTTTGAACCAAAATGGTTCAAAAAAGTTCAAAATGCAAAAAGGAAGCTTCAAGCAAATGGAAGAAGTAGAAGAAGTTCAACCAAATGGTTTGAAGAATGATTGAACCAAAGAGCTAAGTGAATAGAAAAGCTGATTGAACTGCTGACCATTGAACCACTTTGAACCATTGAACCGATGCACTCCAAGGTTCAAGGTTCAAATTAGTTCAAGAAACTAAGTAATCATGACATCCCCATGGACGTCAAATTCAAGGTAATAAAATATCCATTGATTTTCAAATATGGTGTGGACCCTATAAACAAATTCAATGATCAGCCAAAGAAGAAGTTGAAGGAGCAGTAGAAATTGAGAAGATAGCCCTGAGAGCTTAGATCACCAAGGAAGGACAAGACATGGCATGGAAAAAGAGAAGAACTACAAGAAATCCAAAAATATCTGTAGGAGAGTTATTTTTGGTAGGTGAAATAGTCCACCAGGTGGACATCAGAGAGCATGAGCATTCAAAGATGTGGCCTATTTTTTTGTGTTAAGTAAAGATAAATGGACAGCCATGTAAGCATCATAAATAAGACTAGACAACCCATGCTTAGGAAAGGACATTTGATATGATTTAGAATGCCAAAGTTAAGGCTGATGACCTATTCCATCATGGCTCTTTCATAGAAATACATTCAAGGCATTGAATGTAGCATGGGCCATTTCCCTAAAACAAAGCACCCAAGTCTTTCTTGGAGCACTATATATTGTAATCTCTTTTATTGTTTTAAGGGGATCTCTTTGTTATAAAAGTAAAACTCTGCCCAAATTGAAACTCATTTCTTGAGACTTGAGCTCAGATTATTAATCATATTTCTTTATTTGAATGAGAAAACAAGTGACCTTTTAGACTTTGTGCTAGAATAGCTTGTGTTATTTAGGAAATTGTTCTTATGTTTATTTCCTAGAAGCATTCTTGTCCATTTAATTTAACAAGTAGAAGTAGTGGAATTAATTAGGAAGGTGTCTTGAAGCCGACTGTGGAGAGACTTTGTGCTGCCATAATTGTCTTTAGCGTGTTTGTTTTTCTATTTCTATGTAAAGGATTTTGAGATGACTTTGTGCCCCCATTGTCCTTCGTATATTTTACTCTTCGGTAGTTGAGGTGGATACTTTGTGCTACACTTCATTCAGTTGTGTTACTATGCCCTGTTTCGGTGAGGGAAGCAATGAAAGACTTTGTGCTTTCATGGGTTTCTCATGGTTACAATTACTATCAGGAAGGAATTTGGCTGCTGACTAAATATTACTTCTAAAATAAGAGAAGTACCTTCACCAATCATCCTAGATTTATCCTTTGATTTCTTAACATCATCTCTAAAAAAAGAGAGATGGATGGTGTTGTCCTACCCCTAAGTGTTATTTTCAGCTTATATATATAGTATATTAATATATCATAGTTATAGAGAACCTCCCCTTGATGAGAGGAGATATTTGTCCTATTTTTATGTGGTAAATTTGTACATTTTGGCCGATCAATCTCCCTATGTTGTGGTTGAAACACCTATTTTGCCCTTAGTTAGCTGGTGACAAAATATTCACCCAACAAGATTAACCTACCTTTAAAGGTTAGTCCCACACATGTGGTTACTACCTTTTCATTCATACCTTCCATGGGCATATTTGATATATTATTAGGAAGACCTTGGATCCATACACGTTGAGAAGTATCTTTTACAATTCATGGGTGTATTTAATACATTAATGTTAATTGATTAATTATAATTTTTGGAATACCATACAAGCATCATCTTGAAAAAGAAAAACTTATACCTAGGAAGTTAACTATCCAGCATACTAAGGTTAATTTACTTAAAAAGTGTAATCAATAGGCAATTCCCTTTACTAGGTGACCATTATTTGAGATACCATTACATCAGAGACATATATTGGATTCCATAGAAGCCTCATCTACTACACACCATGATTAGATATCTAGAGCACCTACACATGTTCTTATTACTATTATTCCAAGTAAACTACATAGCACTCAATGATGGGTTTCATAAACCCTTAATCCTATTACTAGTATTATTTCTCCAAGATCACATAGTCTTATTTTACATATGTAGAGCATCACAAATATTATAGTGACAGCTATACATACTCCTTGACAGTGTCACCAACTTATTAAACTAGGTTCATAGAGGGAATATATTTATGATCATCCTTTGGATAGGATTATAGGATAGCCTTTCCATTTCACATTCCAAAAATACCAAAAAAATAAAAAAAACATTCAAAAATAGAAAAACATTTTTGGCACCTTCAAGTTTTATTGTCATATTTTCATCAATGTGTTAGTTCCATGCTAATAAATGACATATAAATTACTTATACAACACATGTGTCACACTTATACTTGAGTATGATACATGCTTATAAATATACATGATCTATTCTTATTTTAGATGTTGGGCCTTTCCTCTACTCATGTAATATGTACATTGGGGGCAACAACTTATATGATCATGAAACTTCTAGGTTATATCATTCTATGGTCACTCTTAATTATCATGTTTTGAGCTCCTACACGTACTTATGCATGCCTTTATCCATGATTATATATTACATAGGATACTTGATATGTTATACACTTGATGTTTTTTAATTAAAACATTTTATCCATGGGCTACTATGATATGTTTATATTGGTTGCTTATGTTTTCCTTTATGTACTTACTTAAGTATCTTGCCTTGTTATTATTATTTTTATTTGAGAATTTGAATATGTTCCTTTCTTTGTATCCATTGTGCCTATATATGCTTTCTTTGACATTTGAATATGTAATTGTTTATTGTATGGACATTTTATTATGTCATCCTTACTTTTATGGATATTTGACTAAGACATGTCCCTTTAATTGTTCAACATTTGAACATGCCCCTTGTTTGTAGTCTCCTTGAACCATTTTATTTTGACTTGATTTTGAATGTTCTTATGTGTGTTCCTAATTTTATTTTTGATCTTGTATTTTTACTATCTATATGTTTCATGATCATTGTCATGCATCTTAGACCTTCATGTGATCACATTATTTTATGCATTTTAATGATACATCTACCTAGACATGTTCTTCTATATGCTACATGGTTCCATTCATAGACTATATAGTTTTCTTATCCTTTTGAGGTAAGGTAACTAATGGTTTTTATTCTTCCCTCACCTTAAAGGGGGGCATGTCAATGGGTGAATGTTATAGAATCATGATCTCCATATTTGGTACATTTTTTAGATTCAATTATGGTATGATTTAAAGGCATGTTCTCCACACTTATTTATTATTTGGTAGTTATATCATATTTTCAAATTTAGTGGGGACATGCCATATAGGCATGGCTTCCACATAATCATAATTTCATATTTAGTTGGGGCATGCTTTAGAATCATGTTATCCACACTTATTTAGTATTCGACACATACAAATTCAATGAGGGCATGTTTTGGAAACATGTCATCCATATTGGTACTTATTTTAGTTTCATATTTATCTATATATATTGGGAGCATGATTTGGAAGCATGTTATCCACACTTACATAGTTTCTAAATTGGACAAATCACACAATTATATAATGTAGAATCATAGTTGTGGTAGAATTCTATACATTAGTATCATTATTATACATAATTTCAACTTGAGACATATCTAAGGTGCATATGTTATGCAATGTGCACATAATATTACAAAATCCAAATAAATTTTAGATTTCAAAACATTCTGAATTACTAACATCACCCATCAAGATGTAATTTTATGGACTATATTGATCCAATATAATTTAGTAATTGGTTTTAGTTTGGTATGGTTGAGGTGATTAAATCACTCAATATTTCCAAGACTTCAGGTAAGACTTGATTCTATCATCCAACTTTACTAATTTGATAGTATGAATTGACTTTTTTCATACCTACTCACTAGGTTATAAGTATGATTTGGTTTCACAGTCGAGTTAATCTCAACTATTGAGTGCAATTCACTTTTTATCCAAGGTTGGGGGCGTGTGTGTGTGTGTGTGTGTGTGTGTGTGTGTGTGTGTGTGTGTGTGTGTGTGTATGCACTTTAAATATATAACCAAGTAAATAACCAAGAGCATGTTATAGTAAATAATTAGTGCATATAATATATAATTGAAAGTATTTGAAAAGATTGAAATAAAAAAAGTAAGGTTTCAGAGTATACCTATGTATCAGTGTAACTGCCTTGCCTATTAGCAAGTTGATTTGAAATATGTATCATTAAAAGGATCTAAAACTAAGATTAGGATATATATATATATATATATATATATATATATATATATCCTAATCTTAGTTTTAGATCCTTTTAATGATACATATTTCAAATATATAATTAAAAAGATCTAAAACTAAGATTAGGATATATATATATATATATATATATATATATGTATGTATCCTAATCTTAGTTTTAGATCCTTTTAATGATACATATTTCAAATCAACTTGCTAATAGGCAAGGCAGTTACACTGATACATAGGTATACTATTAAACCTTACTTTTTTTATTTCAATATTTTCAAATAATTTCAATTATATATTATATGCACTAATTATTTACTATAAAGTGATCTTGGTTATAGGTCATTCACCAAAAAAACACTGAAGTTGAACTCAACCAAAGGCAAGGTGGGTTATACACACACATATGCATTCCTTTCCTTTAAAATAAAAATTCCATTACTAGACTAAGGGAGGGATGTAGACACTATTTTATGGATTATGTAACACCTCAATGTTTTATAGTTGGAAAAATTAGACCTTGGTTGTTCCTTTTAGTTCTATACCTTTCCCACTTTTCAAAGTCTTAAATCTAATCTATCTTGTGACCCTTGGCCTATATCTTAGTCCAACCAATATTATGTTGATGATACAAACCTTATATCTTTCCTAAATTGACTAAAACATGTTTATCTTCCACTTCTAAAAGTTTTAAGTCTGTAACTACTTTTGTGTTCTCTGGACACTAGCATCTAAGATAGACACCTACGTTAATGCTAGTGTCCTACTATGATGCACATGTCTAGTGCCCTAAAGTCATCCAATTTTCAAATGAAACTTATCCGAATGGTCATCCTAAGTGATTTAATGCAATTTATTTCTCTAAAGGTATTTATATAAAGGCAAGATCAAACTTCATTCGTTCTTGACCTAGAAACTTCTTACCTACTCACCAAGAAACTTACAAAAGGCATTCAATCAAGCACTCAAGTGAGCAAAGCTTCCCTATTTTTTCCTATTTTTATATCAGTCATAATAATAACACATTAACATTTATAAATTACATCAATCAACATGTATGGTATAAATACATTAGTTAGAGGCCCTCTTCAGAGTATTTTCTATGTAGGCAACACTCATTGATAGAGAGGATTTTAGGGTTAGCTCAACACCATATGCCTAGTAATCCACTTTTCCCCAAGGTAACTATTAATATGAATAAATAGGGTTTTAAAAATTCACGAGGAGATACAATCCATGACCTAGAAAAGATAAATCTAGAAGCATACAAGTGGTCACATCATTTTATAATATATAATTTGTACAAGACATTTGTGTCAGGTTCAAATAGTAGCATTAATGTAACTCTCCCTAGTTGATGTTAGTGTCTTTGACTCCAACAACACTTAATACATAATTTGATGATTGTTATAGAATATTCTTTCAAACTTCTTTCTACCTGTTATAGATCTAAAACTACATTACCATCAAAACAAGCTAAGTACATTACTTCTTTGTCATTTCCAAATCTAACATAGTTGTTCTTACTATTTTTAGCTTATTTCACTTTAAGAAATTTAGTATCTTTTTATATGTTAATTTAGAACCCAATTGGCTTGTTCTATATTTTATCATCAACCTTTAAATTATCATTTCTATATTCTTAACCCTATCTACCCTAAGCAGGATCCTTATCCAATTTAAGGTTTAACACAAACTCATAAGACTATGTGGAGGCATGATTCCAAGCATGTAGGATACATAGTTTACAATGTTATTATAGTGTCTAACTAGATCCATAGCTATTTTTAATATTTTTAAGTTTCAATTTGATTCAAGGAGTAAATTATTCTATTTCACATATTCTGCTCAACATATTTTTGAAGTGAAGGTAAATGTGAAACATGAAGGTGAAAATGCATAGGTGACAAGAATATCATATTGCAAAACCTTAGAATGATAAACCCAACCATAATGGGACAAACCTTACTATAGTTATACATTCATGGTCATATGAGCCTATCCAAACATTATAGTTATGAGGATGGGTCTATCCCAAATCATCACACAATCTCTATATTTTAGAAGATTATTACACACATTATACACAATCCATCTACAAACTTGGATTTTGAGAATAGAAAACATGTGTGATAATACTTAACCCTTTTGTCATTTAAATTTATCAGTCTAGTTTCATTTTTTGCACTTGTAATTGTTTCTCATTGTATATTATTAGATATATCTAAATTTTATACTTTTAGTAATGTATATTTAAATCTATTTAACTGTGACTAGTTTATTCCTTAATTTTATCAATACCAAAATTAGGGTAAATAATCTACCAAAAATAATATATTCATGAAAATGACATAAAATTATAATAATATAAAGAGAGTGGTATCTAAAATATCAAAGACAGTGAAAAAAATAACTTTGTTAGAATAAAATCTGTAAAAATACATTACAACCCAATTTTGTACAAACAATTATACAACATATATTAGTCCTAAAATAATAAGAAGCTAAAATAACTTCTCATGTTTGTAGATATGAAGATAATATAAAATAATTTATACAAATTATTTGATCTTGAATTTTATTATAAAGTGTAAAAGGATGTTAAAATGAGGTTTAATGGCAAGAAAATTTGCCTTCAATCTTGGCTTGAATGTGTTCTTTAAGAAAAACATTTTTTATAAAATAGGGAGTAAATGGTAAAATAAAGTAAGGAATTATAAATATGGTTGGGAAATGATTCTAAGGTCACATTTAAATATATTGGTGGTAATATATCTTCTATATAAATTCATCAATGATCACATAAATGTATCTCCCAACACATGTCTTGAAATAGATAGTTATACTGTTTGTTTGTGCCTACTTCCTTCCACATGGAAACAAAAAAAAGGTCCTTGAAAATATTAATGAATACCTTTATTACTAGTATTGAATATTATTTTTTAATATTTTTTCTAATATGTTTAATAAGGATTTTCCATATGTGGGATTTGTATCAATGGATGAACATTCAAGGTGAAGAGTATTTTGGATCTTAAGAAAATGGTATCTAGGATTTTGTCCCATGAACAAGAAAGAGTAATTGAAAACAATATTAAATCCCTCATGGATGATGTAAGGTTTTCAATAATTTTGTAATGTGAACATAAAATACTATTCACATCCAATCCCTATGAGTTTTTAGGTATTATTCATGATAAGGATGACAAAAAGAATAAAATTTATCCCTTGAATGGAAAACAAGTGAAAAATAGTTGGTGATATGTCTATCAAGGTATCCTTGGTAGGAATACTTATACATGGAGACAACAAATGGAGTTTGAGCACTATTTATTTCCATATGTTCAATTTGGGTCAAACTTTACTATAATGTCTCTAAATAAATGTTTAAAATATTTATAAACTACACACCCCAAAAAAATGGAGACATATAGTACACTCATGGTAAATTAATGTACACCATATATTATTATTTTATTGATATTTTAATGTATACTCCATGTAGAGGGTATAAAAAATTTATTAATCCTAGTGATTTCAATAATATTCTACCATTATTGTTACTTTAATTAGACAATTATAGAGAGGGGAAAAAAGGTAAAATGTGACCATTAGTGATTTATATTACCTTAATTTTACTTACTTATAATATAAAATATTCAATAGTACTTAATTTTAAAATTTTATTCTCAACATGATCTAGCATTTGCTTCATCGTGGAGGGGAAAATAATTTGGCTCCATATGGGGAAGCACTAACTTTACTAGGTGAGGCTAAAAAAAATCTCCACGTGGTCAAACAAGTGCTTGACCATGGAGGGACTAATTTTTTTTATCGACATGGCCAAACACCCACTTGACCATTGGGGCCAAACATTTTAGACCTCCATGGTCAAACATACACTTGACTATATGGGGATAATATTTTCAAATACTATTGTGTATAAAACATTTTCAAATGATTCAATTTTTGGATTTTTTCTATTGTTGAATCATTTTCATGAATTTTTATCCTCCATCATAAACTATAAATATATTTTTTATCTAGTATCTCTTGATTTTTGACATACATATATGTGTTTAAAAAGATTTAAATTAGTTTCTTGATAGTAGCTCATACTCATGAATATATAGATGAAACATTTGTAAATTTAACTACATCATTAAATGTTTGAACTCTTCCACAAGTAATGAACATCTATAGATCATGTCATTAAAAAAGCATGTTTATACCATCTATTATTGAAAAGGTGGTATATGTCAATGGATTCATATAAGTACCCTAAATTCAAGGGTTAATATGTGATTTTTGGTTTAACAAAAGCTCAATATTTCCTGCAAATAATAGAGGATGGCTTCCAAATATTGAGATTCAAGCATATGGTTTTTTATTCTTAGTGGTCTACATCCATAAAATTATGGAAGACCAAAGAATATTATTTGATTGATAATAAAAATTCACTGGAGAAATTACATGTTAAGGATTAATTTATAAATACACTAAACATCATTAGTTGAGTTCATCACTTGAAAGATTCATTTCAATGTTCAAGGAATCACATATAGAGGGGTGTGAATTATGGACTAACCATGAAAACAATTATAAAGATGTTCATGAGGTTTTGAAAAAATATATACGTTTCCTACAAAGGAATCTTACATGTGAGTTTTAGCTACAAACCAAAGAATATTATAATGTCAAAACTACTATAGATATTTTATTTGTGAAAGAAGGTATATACTTGTAAAAGGATAAGAACATAGATAAATTGAATAGTTTATTTAAACTATAGGCAAAAATATAAAAGTGGCATTTTTTCCCAATTTGGATGTAAAGTAAAGACATATGTGTTTCATATTTCCTAACGACACTTTAAGGATAGATTAAATAATATGGATGCAAAGGATAGAAGTTGGGTTCTTATAGGTAGTTCATTCATGGTTGAATGTATGTTCTTAAGCATAGAAGGACAATTAATATATCATAAAATGATATTTATAAAGATTAATTGAAAATATATATGGATATCCAATCCCAATAACAAGGAACTTCCATTTTTGAAGTGTGACAATAAATTGTACTCATAGAAGACAAGAAGCAAAGATGAAAAGTAAGTGACACTAATAGCTTCTCAAAAAGAAAAGGTAGCAGACATGAGGAATGTGCATAATTGTGTTGTGTATTATTGAAAAGTGAATATATTATTAATAATCAATGGTACATTATTTTAAGTACTACCATTTGTCACACTAAATGTGTAACATTTATGTTTTTATATCATTTCAATAATTATATATTTTTTTAAATTATTTGTTTCAAATTATAATTTCAAGGAACAACAATAATAATAATAATGAATTTTGTGACCAATTAATTTTAAAATAACAAGTGAAAATATAAATATTTTTTATTTTGATATTAATTAATGAATATATTTAATAATTAACTAAAATTCAATAATTTAGTTAATTAATTAATTATGCTAAAAAACCAAAAAATTATAAATTAACATAAATTCACAATTAAAGAGTCTTAGTTTTTTTTAATGAGATCCATTTATTTTAAATATTCTTAGATATTGGCAAATAAATTAATGAGTCTCATTAATTTGACATTAGGACAACTAAATAGTTCTAAAAGACTTTATAAGTCCCAAGTTTTTGAAATTATCCTTTAATGGATGTATTTATATCTAATTGGGTGCATATTATATGTAAAATTAAACATAAATGTTGGGTTTAACACCCCCTTAATTTCTTACACATGAGATAAACAACTTAAAAAAAATATGCCAAAAATTTGGCAAAGGATAGATGTATGATAAATTAGTCTAAAACATTAATAAGATATAGTTAAAGATCATAAAATGGGAATAAACAAAATTATCCACCTACTATGAAAAGAAAAAACAATTAAATTAAAAATAAGATTGTAATCAAACTTTCTATGATAATGCATTAAAATTATGAGATTGAAGCAAGGATCTATGAATCACTGTGCAAATTTGTGTCAAATCTCACTATTAATTTCCAAAGAGGAGGATTCAATGTTTCACTAAATGTGCATTGGGAAGATTTCCTACTACCATTGAATATTTCCTCATTCACTGAATATTTACTCTACATATGAAATATACACTCTTTCTGGTTTTAGATGTTTCTATGCATATGCATTGTCAAATGTATTTTTTTGTGAAATCACAATACATAAATTCTAGGAAGAATATTTTTTATATTTTTTATTTGCTTCTTTACCTAACCAAGTTGAGAATAGTAATAAGAATTTTTTTTGCTAATTTAGTTGAATCTAGATACCCCCTAAGGAGTTTTAGCTACATATCCTATATATGCTTAGAATCAAATTCAATGTAGTTATCATTTACACGTGAGTGTTATTTTGAGGGCTTCACCTCCTCTTGCTATTGCAGTGTAATGCAACTACATGAACATTCTCCTAACAAAAAATCAGTACAAATTATTGATGTCACAATACTTGAATATTGTTGAAGTATCATGGTGAGAGTTCTATCAAAAGTGTAGAAAAATATTTGATTAATTTGGATCAACCTTGAATAATGGAGAAGGATTCATTGTTCACTCAATACTTTAATGATACTTGACTCTAGGAAAAATTAATTTGAATTATTTTCATATGTATGTTTATCTCTATGATAATATGTGTGAAATATAAACATGATAGATTATAAAATGATAAAGTCATGGCATGGGAAATATATCCAATGCAAGAAAGACCCATAAAAAAATAGAGAAAATATTTTATGGGTCACTAAATTTGGACCATAAGGAATACAAGATTAGGAATGAAGGAATACTATTCCTATAATAGATGGTTAAGGCACAAAAAAATTATATAGATAAATCTAATATAAATTTTAAGACATATAGATGACTCATACCAAAGAGATTCTAGTGTTGAATAGAAAGTATCCATATATAGCCAAATATACACAAGTGTACCAAGTGTGAAAAAATGCAGGAAAATACACAATAGAAAAGTGTCTTATACAAAAATCAGGTGTTTGCATAAATCCCATACTTTGATGTCCATATATGATGTGAATGTATGTGTGCATAAAGTTAAAAATAATAGTAAAATTAAGCATATACCATGAATTATGTTTGAAAGGGACTCCACCCATATGTGATCATGTTTCTTTTAAATAAGAAGTAATTGTAAGTAATGGCCATTTTCCAACAATTAAATGTCATATCTTGTTATCAAAATAAAAATATGATCATAGGGATGAATAATGCTAATGGTAAGCAAATAATGTTTTTGTATCTAGTAAATATAAAACATCATCTCACTCTATTTTAACACTCTTATAATGACTAGAATTTTTAGAGTAAGTCTTCTCAGCACAAATCCACTTCATGATCAAAGAAAGAGATACATGTCATTTGATTATATTTAGCACATTCATTTCTCTCAATTATATTCAATTTTTATCATATTTTACCTATTCTTCTCAATTCTAGTCCATTTTTATCAATATTGAAAATATTTTTCTCAATTTTACTCACGTTTTCTCAATTTTTAAGAATATTCAAATCTTTAAAAATATTTATAATATTCAGATATATGCCCCAATTTTGAGATAAAACACTGTAAAACTTGTTCCTCTTATCACTAATATAAAAATAAAGAGTTGTATGTCATTACAAAAAAATATGATTATTAAAATCCTTGAGAAATCACACACACACACACACACACACATCTCATAAAATATTTTTTTGTAAATATCAATTTAAAGATAGATAAATGATATTTCCATGTCAAACCACATAGAATAGATTAAATCATATAAATATTTATAGGTATATGCATTCTCATATGCGGATGAGATAGTGTGGGAAAAATAATATTCCTCAATTTATTCAATTGACGGAGAATAAATTTATTCCCCAATGAATCTGTGTGTGTGTGTCTATACACACACATATGTATGTATGTATATATATACATGTATGTATGTATATATATACATGTATATATGTATATATATAACTATATCTATATATATATATATATATGTATGTATATATATATATATATATGTATGTATATATATATATATATGTATATATATATATATATGTATATATATATGTATATATATATATATGTATATATGTATGTATATATATGTATATATGTATGTGTGTGTGTGTGTGTGTGTATATATATATATATATATGTATGTATGTATGTATATATGTATATATGTATATAAGTATATATGTATGCATATATGTGTTTGTATATATATATATATATATATATATATATATATATATATATATGTATATAGATATATATATAGATATATATATATATATACACACATATACATATGTATATGTATGTATATATACATATACACACATATATATATACACATACATACATACATACATATATATATATATATATATGCATACACACACACACACATACATATATATGTATATATATGCCCCTAATGTCATAAATATGCCCATAGAAAGGACAGATAAAATAATGAATAAAATACACTATAGTAGCATGCCCAAATATATTCATGGTAAGAACAATATAAACATAGGAACCATGTATAAATTATATCATAAATATTAATTTAAATGATATAGATCATGGCACCAGTCATAAAATACCACATATAATATTGCACCAATCAGTCACAACTATGTAGCTACATATGGGAAATCATCACACAAGGACATATCAATCATAATCAATGAGAACATGACATGACATGACAATTAAAGGATCATATATGGACAAGGACAAAATAATACATTGACAAACAACACCCATAAACATAACATGTAGGTAATTGAATTCTCATAAGCACACAATAAAATACACAATTTAACCATATAACAATAGAATGTCTATCTATGTAACAAGATGTAGGAACTATAAATATATGATGTAATAAATGTAATTAAATATTTATGATAAATATAAATAAAAATATATATCACCATAAAATTAATTTTATAGATATGCCCCCCAATGTAAGGCATACCATCAATGTGATGATTCTCGATGGGGATGTGGGCATGAAATTAGTCGTATAACATCTTAATGTCCATGATCATATAAAAATTGTATATATTTCATCTAACCCACTCAAAAAATACCATGAGAATCATGTGTAAACATGTATATGTAAACCATATATCATAGGTAAAGAAGAACAATATGCACCATTCAACAAATATAAATGAAAATAAATTTTTAATTATTTATGTTTTCTAATATTTTTGCATTATATACTTTTATAATGATAATTAGTTAATAAGTATAAGGGGTGCACATAATAATAAGAAATAAAATCTAAAACAATTAAAATATAAGCCAAGATGCATAATCAAGAAACAAATGCAAATAGGTAGGATAATGGGGCATAATCAAGCAGATGAAAAAGGAAATTTTAAAATACCTATAGCTTCCCTAAAATTCTTAATGAAATATAGGATGAGAGGTCTAGATATATATGATATCATCATCAAGAAGTTTGTGCAATTATTTGGAATGGGATTAACAATCAAGGAGCAAAAGCCAATGTAACATAGAAATCTAAAAAATCTGAGCAGCTATATAATGTTGAGACAAATAGAAGGAAAGTTCCAAGCTATCAAATGTAGAATAAATATAAGGCATGCAATAAAACTAAATGGAGGAATGTACATGAAAGTTACAACATATATAATAAATAATTTGTATATAGTATAATAATTATATTTTAATGAATTATGGGATGTATGTTATCATAGATAACTAATGATATCATATATAAATTGAATTACCTAACTATAAGAATCAGACACATCTCTCAAAGAATCACATAAATAGTCAAAATATGTGTAAAATATGAAATCATCATCTCAAAAATAAATATGGTGATGATGGGATTAAGTAGCCACTAAAACCTCATAAACATTACATGTAG
>JARHVA010001915.1:1247500-1507500 GCA_037957365.1 Torreya grandis | reverse complement strand
ATTAAGATTAAAAATAATCATCATAAAGTACAGCCTACTACATGGCTATGTATAACCATAAGCTCACAATAATATAAATATAAAAACATCTATAATGGTTATAAACAGGGAACTCCAAATGGATAATTCAATGAAGTTTAACATCTTCTAAAACTTAGTTTTGAATCTAAGCAATACTATTAAAAATTCAACAAAATCAATTTCAACATATCTATATAACATTAATTATGTCATGCCATACACTAGCACAACTAAATGGCTACACATAACTCTCCCACTTTTACATCTTACATACCTAGCCACACAGATCATAATAACAGAAAGTTCATCAAGTAATCAAACAAGTGGGCACACAACATGTACTAAGATTACATAATCCTATTATGGATGTTCAATAGGTAAAATAACATATCCAATAAATTCTAGTGTTATCTATCATGGTTGACAATTTACACTATAATATGGTCATGCAAGTAGTAAACACAACTCAATAAAAAATGCAAGGATTACACTATTTTTATTTAAGGGAAAGTTTTTACTCATAGAGTTGCAGTATTACATGAGGGGTTATATGAGAAGTCTCAACCATTATGGAGGTTTTCAACTGAGATTTAATTAGGAAGGCAAGGCAATCAAATATAATTAAACTTGCTAAATTTTATGCGCAAACAAAATATCCAACTTAGGAATGTGTAATATCAATTTTCTATCTAGCCACAATAGTTGTTCTTCCAGGTGGTAATATGAGAGGCTTACCATATCATCAACATGTAATGAAAATGCATATAGGTTTTTCAAATCAACTCTCAACTTTAAATATGTAATAAATAAAGTTTCTCAAGATAAAGGAACCCATAAATCATTTAAGCTATAACCGTATACTCAGTTTAGCATATTAAATTTAAGAAAATAGCCACATACTCCTTTTGGAATAATAAATTTAAGCAACCAACCAAATACTCATTTTAACATATTAAATTTAAAAAATGAGCCACTTATTTCAAAAACATGAAATACAATAAGATGATTTTAACATAAAAATCACACACTCAAAAACCCTCCTACACCTGGTTATGACATAAATACATGTAGGTATGCCCAACATACCAACATGGGTGTATGTCCCCAACATGCTTCTCAAAAAGGGCTTACAAAACCAAAATAAAATCTATTAACTAGAATATAAATAAGAAGAGGATTCGTGTGGCTGGGATTGAATGTATGAAAGGTTTTTAATTTTATATCTGGCCTCCCAATGTGGCACCATACTACAAAAACTTTATTATTTTCATATTTCTTCATGCCCTTTCTCAAACTCTTATTGTCTCACACCAACACTGCCCCTTCCACAATCCCTATCACTATGATGATGGCCTATGCAATTTTACACCCTAGAAATCTATTATTTTCTTTATTTATCCATGATCTCCTCATGCTCTTTGATTTCATACCTCCAAACTCCAATACCACTTCTCATCGCCATCCTTCTTTTGCATTCTACAGCTCCAAGGAGGAAAGAAAATAATACAAGTGCATGTTATTGGTTCAATTTTCTAATGTAGCCCTAACAAGGATTTTCCATGCTAAAATGAAATTATCTTCATGTATGTGGTTAAAAATAAAATAAAATAAATTTATGCCCGAATCGATTTGCAAAGAGGAAGCATAATTTCCTTTAAACATTTATTATTTCTTTCTAAGCCCCAAGTGTGGTGAGTTTCCACATGGACTGATAGTTGGGGGAAAGGTATATAGTTTTTGTTAGGTTGTGGAGCTAAAATCTTCACCTGAATGCAAACATGGAGGTTGTTGAGTGTCATAGTCACCGACGTCAGTCAGTGGTGGGCAGGTAGTAACTGGCATCGGTCAAGAGTCGGCTGACGTCGGTCACCTCCAGACAGATTAGGACCGACATTGGTCACCTGTGTGATTCCAGAACTATCAGTTTCATGAACAGTTTGTTTAACGAACCAGTTGTTTGCATGTAAATAATAATTTTAGTCTTGAGCCACTTGTCTAATTATTGTTTGTATGGGATCTATATAATAGACCCATGGGGCTATATTGTAAAGTGTAGAACCAGAAGAGTTCTTTCGATGGTGGAATCACAAGGGTTCTTCCAGGTATGTAAGATTAGGTTGATCTATAGGTGTGTGTGTGTGTGTGCAAGGTCAAAGGAGATCTGCAACACAACAGGGAGAAAGATCAGGTGAGATCTACTTGGAGTATGTTGCATACTTGGTGTACTGGCAGTAGTGATACTGACTAGTTGAGGTGAACAACAACTCTATGTTTGAGTTGTTTGTTGTGACCTATATTGAGAGAAGAGAACTCCTGAGGGAAGATTACTGGTATGCCCAAGAGCTATTGAAAGAGTGTGATCTCTTTATTGTAATTTCCTTTTGGATGAGTTGAATACAATTGTGTGTTGCCTCTCATATTTTGTGCTATTTCTTATTTCTAGTTACTTATTACTTCTGGTTAAATTTTGTGTTTAGTTGCTTATACAAAGGTAATCAATTATGCTCTTAATTCTGACAATTGGTGTTAGAGCTTTGTGATCCTAGATCCTATCAGTTGGTATCAGAGCCAGGTTGGAGGTTCTTAGAGTGAGGTTCACTAACACCTTGGTCACAGAGTGTGTTAAGTGGTTTTTGATTACAGGTCACTCTCAGGGGTTTCTGATTGAGTGGGAGTATAGTAATGGCAGAAGAAGGTAAGCTGAGAATGGAGAAATTCAGTCACAGGGGTAGCACCACAGGGTGTGTGGTGGTTGGTCTTCAAGATTGATCTTGAAGAGGGAATCAAGCCAGGAAATAGATTAGACAATGTACAGGTACAGGTATAGGTACAGTTGCAGCTATTTATCTCCAAGAGGGAGATTGTTAGGTTATGGAGCTAAAATCTTCACCCAGATGCAAACATGGAGGTTGCTGAGTGTCACAGTCATCGACGTTGGTTAGGCCGACTGACATCGGTCAGTGGTGGACAGGTAGCAACTAACATCGATTAGGAGTTGGCCAATGTCAATCACCTCCAGATGGACAGGGACCAATGTCGGTCACCTGTGCAGTTCCAAAACTGTCAGTTTCATGAATAGTTTGTTTAATGAACTGGTTATTTGCATGTAAAGACTAATTTTAGTTTTGAGCCACTTGTCTAATTATTGTTTGTATGGGATCTATATAGTAGACCCATGGGGTTGTATTGTAAAGTGTAGAACCAAAAGAGTTCTTCTGATGGTGGAATCACAAGGGTTCTTCTAGGTATGTAAGATCAGGTTGATCTGTAGGTTGTGCAAGATCAGGTAGAAGATCTACATGTGTAAATAAAGTTAGTTGATCTGCAGGTGTGTGTGTGTGTGTAAGGTCAAAGGAGATCTGTATCACAATAGAGAGAAAGATCAGGTGAGATCTACTTGGAGTATGTTACGTACTTGGTGTACTGGTAGTAGTGATACTGACTGGTTGAGGTGAACAACAACTTTGTGTTTGAGTTGTTTGTTGTGACCTGTATTGAGAGAAGAGAACTCTTGAGGGAAGATTAATGTTATGCCCAAGAGGTGTTGAAAGAGTGTGATCTCTTTATTGTAATTTCCTTCTGGATGAGTTGAATACAATTGTGTGTTGCCTCTCATATTATGTGCTATTTCTTATTTCTAGTTATTACTTCTGGTTAAATTTTGTGTTTAGTTACTTATACAAAGGTAATCAAGTGTGCTCTTAATTTTGACAATTGGTGTTAGAGCTTTGTGATCCTAGATCCTATCAGTTTTAATGTTTTTATACTTGTTATCTCACATAAGTTCAATGGCACCCTATATGCCATTCTAAATCCATTCTAAAAAATGCAACTTAGAGAAATTTATAATTTAATAAATAACATTATATGTATTTACATATATATTTATCATTATACATACATACATGTGTGTGTGTGTATTTAAATATTTAAATATTTATGTTTATATATATATATATATAGAGAGAGAGAGAGAGAGAGAGATCATTAAATTCTCAAGGGAAACTAATTAGTGACCAGGAAAGCATGCACCTAACTTCATCGATTTATTCACAAGGAGGTTTCCAACTGGTAGGGTCATGACATCCTCCCCTCCTTAAGGAGGAGCCTTCCCAATGACAAATACACAATCAAGAAATGTGATCTACTAAAAATAGACTTCATCACTCTTTTCACAAAATGCACACACATTACAAGAATCAACAAATATCTCAAGAATATAAATAACCATATTGGTAAATTTTATCAAACATTATCAACATAACAGTCATGTAAATGATGTACATGTGAAGTCTATAACCAAAAAAATAAATATTTTCTCATACTTACCTTCTTGGTATAACCAGAAGATTTAACAAACTCACCTCGTGAGTAAAATACACATCCTCACCTTACTAAAATTCATATATTACTACCAGGATAACCATGCCCTTCGTTAATGAAGATATAAAACCATCCTTCCAAATTGGCTTGGTTTCCTTTGTAAGGCCAAGGTGTGTAAGCTAAAATGTTGCATGTACCCCTTTTTTAGCCATGAAACTCTAAAAAAAGCAACTAGGATAACATATAAATCTAGAAATTTGGTGCCTCACAAGGCCACAATTCTAGTCAAGAACATTAACACTTAAAAGCAATAATTTCTTTCTAGCTTAATCTTTCCCTTACCTTGGTAAGCTTGTTAGAAAATCATTGCTCTCAACTCAATACCATTAACTTTTCCTTGATTTCTAGCCACTTATGTGGCTATATAATCAATCAACTCATGCAAAAACATGCATCATAGGCTACAATTATCAAATACAATTCAATAATTAACAACATAATATTTTTTAAATACTCTTCAAACCACAAATTCATGGTGTTTACCAAAATAAAACAAATATATATGCAGGTATTTCATCATAGTCATGAACACATGAATAGAATTTTTATAAAAAAATAGTTTTTAGTAGAATTTTCCTTACTTTGAGGAATTATTATCACAAAATCAACAACTTCAACAATAGTTTCCCAAAAGCAATCCAATGGATTTTCACAAAATCCTTTGAATTGAGGGGTTGTCTTCTAAAAAATTTAAGTTATATATATATATATATATATATATATATATATATATATATATATATATATATATATATATAAGGGTTTTATATCATTAGACAAGATGATGAACATCACAACATTTATACAGGTATGTGACATTTATGCCACCTAAAGTATGCTTCATGCATACTTATTTCATTCATTCCATAATGAAATCAACAACCACCATACCACTATGGTTTCTACAACACATGTTATGCATACATGTCCTTTTGGTAACATTCATCATAGAATGTTAAAAAGAACAAAGATCCATCAAACCATGGTTACTTATATTTCACCATTTACCATTCATGGGTTAGTGCAACATCACACACCAACCACCCTATATATTAGAGAAGCCATACCAGGAATTCACATACAACCCCAAGGTTTTCAGCATGTTCTCCATAATTTGTGAGCTCATATGATGGTTATAGAGATTATAATTCCACCATCTTACTGCACTTACCTCATGGAAGCATATCAAAAATACATAAAAAATAATAAAATCCACCTGATCAAGACTTAACATTACTTCACCTGAGCATAAAATCAACATGAATTTTAGCCATGTTTGAACAATCAAAAATATGTATATTTATGAAAAATAGTATCGGGCATATGTGCAATAATACTTTATACACAACAACCAGTCAACACATGTCAAAAACTTAGAATATTCATAAATAAATATTATTTTCAAGTAATTCAACCATTATCTCAATAATAACATGCTCGACTTTACAAGTCAACATGTACTTATTTGTTAGCAAGTTCAATCTTGCTGATTTTTCATAAAAATCCAAATTTTAGGACTAAATAGTACTTTTACAAGGATACATAAAAAAATTTCAGAAGGTTATTTATACAACAACCTCAAAGATTCATTTCAAGAAACACTCAATCAAAGAGGTGACCATTATGCATGATGATCCCATAGCCATCCAATGGCACTCATGGTACACAACCCAAACGAATCAGGTGGCTACTTCATGCAAATGGGAGAAGTGAATTTACAGCCTATGTGATACTCCACTCCCTATACCATACCTAGTCTATTCATACTATATATGGTACTTTATTTACCCTAAACCTCTTACTTGCATCAAAACTCAATGTTAGAGTAGTTATACTAGATATGGTACTCTCTTCACCCTAAAAGAGGTTGATCTAGGAGGAAAAATTACATCATTAGATGGTACATGATCACACCACAATAACGAATCATATACATAAATAATGAAGATCTTTAAGGTGATATTGGATTACAAACCAAATATGCTCACACAAAACAAGAAGTTACAAGTTTACATGGTTAACATAACCAACAAGATGTAAAAATGCTTACACATCAAACAATAATTTACATTCATGAAAGGGAAATACAATATAATGATACACATGAGAGTCAAGAGATTGGTAGATTATGATAAGGTATTTCACATCACAACATTTAAACATATTGAAAAGTGATGTACAAAGGTCCATAGTCCACATCAGTCTATCTAATGTCCAAAGGTCATCCAAAATGACATTAAATATCAAACATGTAAACTCATGCTCAATTTCAAGGATCTCAAGTCCATCAACACCTTCTTTTAAGGAAGGGTGTATTCCAACAAATCCCATAAAATCTATCTCCATGAGTTTTGGAAACTTTCCATCATGGATGGATGGCTCATGCTACCGATAACAATATGAGATTCCCAAAACTCTCTAATTTGCCCAAGCAAATTAGTCACATTCACCGTCTAGGCCCTCTAAGCTTACTCTACATCCTTGGACCTCCCCAGAGTATTTTCCCTGAATCATCATAAGATGGCTCTCCCATACAAGCCACCTATGATCATTGAATATGGTTCCATGATTCCAACAACAAGTTATATCACTATCCTTCCAATTGACTTGTGTCAATAATTCAAAGGTTGACTAGCAATGCTTGTTTTAATGCAACATAATCTTAGGGAAAGGATACACTCAACCAAGGATCTAAGTGAATATTACAGCATCAACATGGAAATCATAATTCCCATAACCATAATATAACTACAATCATAAAATACATCCCCATGGATGTAAAGTATATATAAACATGAGAATCATGACATCCTCATGGATGCAAAGTATTTATAACCATGGACATCATGACATCCTCATGGATGTAAATTACATGTAACCATGGGCATCATGACATCCTCATGGATGTAAATTATATATAACCATGAACATCATGGCATCCTCATGGATGCCAAAACTCAATCCATAATCAATTAATCATCACATAGACATGAAACATAACTAGGGGCATCATACCCTCCTTATGGGATCAATACATACCCATGATCAATAACCACATCATGGAATTAAAACACATAACCCCACACTCAATAGCTTCTATCCTCTTAAGTGACAAAAACACAAGCTCCTTCACTCAACTTGAAGGGTTAAATGCACATAGTAACCCAACCGAAAATTTAGCTAAATATTTATATCTAATTCTAGTACTTTAGTATTATGATGCATAATATTGATTTGTTTCCAAGGTACCATGACTGCAATTTAGCCAATCATAACTGAGCCTCCAACCTGGAACCCTTTCTAGGCTTAGCTTATAAGTCCCATACTTGGAATAAAATAATGTTTCTAAGTGCTAAATATAACACATAGTGATTCCTTTGCTCAATACATCCCATTAGGTGTAGTAACACCTAGGTCAAACAAGAATTTACCATTATTTTCCCTAGCTATCAATAATTACAACTAGATAACATCATCATTCATCCAAGATGATTTTTAATAAAATAAGAAAAATAAACAAGGAACAACCCTTTGAGGTTCCTACCAAACCATAAAAAATCCAACAATGCCTTACAAGGCTATTTGTGTTTCATATCTCTATCCTGGTGCAAGTCGGTCAATCAAACTGATATAAACACACAACTATGAACAAAAAAAGTTACATACATGCAACAGTCCAACATACCTTCACAAGGGCTTACCATCATGGCTCCCTAAAAGACAACTTGCTTGAAACAACATTGTTCATCCAGGATCACTCAAACCTATGGAGACATTCCTACTCCACTTACGACCATGTAACTTGTAAGGGCATACTAGTTCCTTAATTATTGCATCATTGCACTCTTGTAAAAAAATCTAATGGATAATTGATTAACTAAATAATAGATTATAGAAGTATTGCCTATAAGGTTAGTAATGGTTATTACCATAATTCATGCCTTGTAGCTTCCCAAGGGCTCAAAACATTCTTATAATAAGAAGGAAGTATAAACTTGACTGACTCACCCATGTAGACCAACTCCATGTACCCAATCCAACCCTTTAGGTTAGAGTCAACCTTTGGTCCTCTTAAGGTCATAATGTTCTAAGAATCTAGTGATGGGCTACCCATACAACCCATTAAAAGATACTAGGCACTATTCCCCTTTACTCTAAGAGCAAAGTCTTAGCCACTTATCTCTCATTGACCAGCCCATACAAGCCAATGGTTGACAAGTGAGGTAGGTCTAAATGCAACTAAAATAAATAAGGGTTAACCCAACCAAGGCAAATGTAGAGAACATGGTCATCATAGAAAAATTAGATTTCTATCAACCCAATGTCATGCAATAATACCAAATTAGACATAATAGCTATCACACCTAATAGGTGGATGTACTCATGTATACACACCTTTATACATCATTTTTATCATCAAATTTTACACCCATAAAAGTAGATGGTGGAAATATCTCAAGATCATTGATGCTTGGTCAACGATAATTAACACCATCATATGATTTCCATGTCCAATTTCCTAATCAAATTTAGATTAGGGTAATTCTCAAGGGAACATTCTTGAGATCACTGAACACATTCTCTTATGTTCCCAATCATGCCTTAAATGGATTCACAAACTATTACAGACCTAATGAGGACTTCCCCCTGCTTTTTAGGCCACCCAAATTCCAAATTTTCTCAACATGAGCACCATTTTATCTAACTCTATCCTTGATTTTTGAATCACAGGATGACCTATTCAGGCATATTTCCATTTTCACACCTCACTTGAAGTAGTAACTAGCTAAAACTAAATAGAAAAAACAACATAACTTGGTTTCAAAATGAATTAACATTATTTCAACTTCTAATAAGTGAGACAAAAATACACATTAACTTCTAAAATACTCAAATCAAAAGCTATGATACCAAATGAAATAACCCCAAGAAAAAAAATTTGAGAGTTATTAACAGAGTACATGACAAAACCATGTGGAAAACCCATTACACCACTCTACCTAGCATGACACATCAACACAGACCTACACCAAAAGAATAGGAAACCCATAAAAGATTGGATCAATGAGAAACTTATGTCATGATGACCATCACTAGAAGATTCCATTAAGAAAAGGATTGCTTAAAGTATAAAACATTATTTGAGGGGTATTAGTGTGTGGGCCCACATTAATAACCCTTGAACCATAGAAGGCAAATCGATTCCCCATTGAACCATCTAGGGATCCTCATCCTAGTACAAGCATCTAATAACCCTATATGGTTATGATTTGATAACTCACTAGGCAAGAAGTTCCTTCAAGTCCATGGGTACCCTTAACATGGATGATGACCCAAGGTAAGATTCAGCATAATAATGATTATCTCACTATCTAGAATTAAGTAACTAGTCCTGGTAATAAGGAGGTAATATAATAGGTACATATAATGGGTTGAAAAGAGGGGAAACAAGGTACCAACAAACCCAACTTTGCTTAGCCAACCTTACCACAATCAAGGGTCTACGAGTAGTTACATCAACCCACCACCAAGGTGACCCATAAGAAACTCAAAAACATAGAACCTTATGTTCTCATAATCAAGGACTAAATCAATTTTTTACCCATAAAAACATGATGCCATAATTCATAACCTTAGGGAATTATTTCACCCATGTAACAATGCTTCATGAATGTCATCCCACCACATATGGTTCAATATATGGAAAAATAATAAACATGGCATGAGATAATCTAAATTACTATGTGCCAATATGGATATTATACATCCACCTAGCCATAGTTCTTGGGTATAAAAAGTTCATCACATCCTTAACAGACCCATTAACAAGTGTGATCACATCCATGGGAAATATTACTTAGTACAAAATGAATACTAGCTATTTCAATGTACCCATATTAATTATGTTATTCGAACATTAAAATAAATAATTCAAACTTGGATATATTAATGAATAACCAATTATAATAAAACCATTACATGCACTCAACCACATAGGCATACCAATATCAATGTACCAAAATAAAATGCGTTGAACAATGGAGTATCAACTCTCAATTCTAGTTAACAGCCAATTATTTTGAATGATTACACTAATTTTAAGCTAAGAATAACCCAAATGATCAACTTAATAGTTTATCATAGTTTTATTCTAGCACCACAAATAATACATATTCATATCTAATTATCATGGTTGAATTCTAACCTTAAAAAGTTAAAATTTGACTCATAACTTTGCTAGTTTGCTAAAGCTTGACATAACATTAACAAAAATAGAATACATTTTTTTTTATTATTCCTTAATAACAAGAGTAGTTTCATGAGCCAAAGACATTCATTAAGTTGAATTCATCAGTTAATATGGAGGTATAAACCACCAAAAATAAAATTATAAAACAAGTTCCATATGGCCATATCATGGTGCGTTAACAATTTGACTCTAGCACTTTTTGCATGACATGGTCTATTATCAATGAAAATGAAAACTTATTATAAAAATACACTATACACTTAATTTCTTAAGCAATATGTGTTTCCAAGATTGATATATTTGTTATAAATATAACTAGAATGCATCAAGCACCCCACCATTGACCCACATAAAAGTAAATAGAAAGATCATTACACCTACATGATTAAATAATTAAAATCAATAAGTAACACTAACCTATACATATTTATTTTGGACATAATTATTATAGCCTCATAAGCCCAAACCATATGGGTATTCTTTCTCAAAATGAGGGAATGCTAAAACTTGAACTTAATGATACTTATGGTTAAATCACCACCACATATAACTGGTAATAGAATATAATCAACCCTTAAAATGGATATCATCCAATTACAATCAAAACATAAAATAAAATAATGGTTGATAGCTTTTACATAAGAATACAAATACAAGCCCAAAGGCATATGCACAAGGAACCCATTGTGTTTTATTACAAGTAAAAATGTTGGAAATATGCATTCAATAAAATACATGCCAACTACAATGACATAACATTACATTAATCTCAACTAACAACTAGATCACCCAAAACCTTCGCCATTTAGTGATGAGGTACATAGCCTTAAATAGGTAATAATTAAATTAGGAAACCCAAATGACATGAGATGATTAAATGAATGAAATCCATGCACTAAAATGTGGTAAATAATATGCCAGCATAAAGCTAGCAATGTGAATATCCTCCCTCTAGAACATTTTGGAAAATAAATTCTACTTTATAGATATAAACCCAACAAGAGGGAAACAACAATGAGACTAATTCCTCGTTGATCAGTCATGGGAAGCCCATAAGCTACTTTTGTACTATTTTAATTTTTATTAATATTCATCAATGCACCAACATATAGCATTTCAAAATAAGCAAAAATAATAGAAACCAAGGTAGCTTTTCTAGGACAAGAGCAACCATGCATTTATCATGCATATAAATGGCTACAATAGCCCAGAAAAGGCCATTATTATCTCAATCATAACTAGACCTATAATTTTAACATTTCATATCTTTCCTCATATAAGTGCAACCATCCAATGCATCTAATAACATAGATAAAACTTCATGGAAACTAATTTCCTCTTGACTATCATAGAATAAGTTTAAGAAGATAATAACAATCTAATTTCTTGTAATAAATAATTTGACATTGAGATTAACAATAATTCATAAATTACAGCCTACTACATGGTTATTTATAAACATAAGCTCATAATAATATAAATATGAAAACACTTGAAATGGTTATAAACTTGGAACTCCAAATGGCTGATTCAATGAAGTTTAACATCTTCTAAAAATTAATTCTAAATCTAAGCAATACTATCAAAAATTCAACAAAAGCAATTTCAACATATCTACATAACATTAGTTATGTCATGCCATACACTAGCACAACTAAATAACTACACACAACTCTCCCACTTTTCCATCTTATATACCAAGCCATATAAATCATAATAACATTAAGTTCATCAAGTACTTAAACAAATAGGCAAGCAACATGTACTAAGATTACATAAGCCTGTTATGGATGCTCAACAAGTAAAACAACCTATCCAATAAATTCTACTATTAGTTATCATGGTTGAAAGTTTAATTTATAATCTGGTCATGCAAAGAGTAAACACAAATCAATAAGAAATGCAAGGATTACACTATTTCTCTTTAAGGGGGAGTATATGCCCATAAAATTATAATATTACTTGAGGGGTTATATGAGAAGTCTCAACCATTATGGAGAGTTTCAACTGAGGTTTCATCAGGAAGGTAAGGCAATCAAATGTAATTAAACTTGCTAAATTTTATGCTCAAATGAAATATCTGACTTGGGAATGTGTAATATCAATTTTCTATCTAACCACAATAGTTTTCCTTCTAGGTGGTAATATGAGAGGCTTACCATATCATCAACATGTAATGAAAATGCATATAGGTTTTTCAATCAAATCTCAACTTTAAATATGAAATACATAATGTTTATCAAGATAAAGGAACTCATAAATCATCTAAGCTATAACCATATACTCAGTTTAGCATATTAAATTTAAGCAACTATCCACATACTCCTTTTTGCATATTAAATTTAATCAACCAACCAAATACTCATTTTAGCATATTAAATTTAAGCAACCATCCACTCATTTCAAAAACCTAGAATATAATAAGATGATTTTAATATATAAATCACACACTCAAAATCCCTCTTGCACATGGATGTGGCATAAATCCATGTGGGTATGGCCAACATACAAACATGGGTGTATGCCCCCAATAGGCTTCTGAAAAAGGGCTTATAAAACCAAAATAAAATCTATTAACCAAATATAAACAAGAAGAGGATTCATATGCCTAAGATTGAATATATGTAGGGTTTTTGCTTTTAGATCTAACCTCCCAATGTGGTTCCATACTACAACATCTCTATTTTTTTCATATTTCTTCTTTCCCTTTCTCAAACTCTTATTGTCTCACACCAATGTTACCCCTTCCTCAAGACTTATCACCATGGCGGTGGCCTATGCAATTTTACACCCTAAAACTCTATCATTTTATTCATTTATCCATGATCTCCTCATGCTCTTTGATGCACTACCTCCAAACCCCAATGTCATTTCTCATTTCCACCCTTTTACTGTAGTCTATGGTTTCAAGGAGGAAAGAAAAGAATAAAAATAAAATATATTAGTTCAATTTTCCAATGCATCCCTAACAAAGATGTTCCATGATAAAATGAAATTACCTTCAAGTCAGTGGTTATAAAATAAAATAAATTTATGCCCAAATCTATTTGTAAAGAGGAAGCATAGTTTCCTTTAAACATTTACTATTTCTTTCCAATCCCCAAATTTGGTGAGTTTCCACATGGGCTGGTGGTTGGGGGAAACGTATACGATTTCAATGTTTTTATACCTACTATCCCACATAAGTTGAACGATACCCTATACACCTTTCCAAGCCCATTCTGAAGTACAAAACTTAGAGCAATTTATAATTTAGTAAATAACATTCTATGTATTTACATTATTTATATTTATATGGTAATATATATATATATATATATATATATATATATATAGAGAGAGAGAGAGAGAGAGATCATTAAACTCATAAGGAAAACAAGTCGGCAACTAATAAAACATGCATGAAACTTCATCAATTTGGTCATGAGGAGGGTGCCAACTAGCAAGGTCATGATAATAATCTCTAAGTGATTGTTAAATGTGTTTGGAGAAGCTTTTATGTACTTATATAGGGTAATATTTTAAATATTTACAATAATCAACCTTGATAAAAGTGTGGGATGGGTTAAGCACAATGTCTCAAATTTAAAAATTTGTTATTGAGGTGGAGGGAACAAGGTCACAGTGTGGCCTTGTCTGACCCCACATGGTCCTATCTTAGAAGGACATAGACTACTGTAAAATGTCTAAAAGGTGATTTTAAGTATATTAGGGTTGTCTAAGTGATGCCTTAAGTATTTTCAAGACAATTTTTAGAGTAGTGCATTATCCTTTATAGATTGTTAGTTAATAAAATGGTGAATAAACCAAGTGAGGTAAATGATTATAAAGATTAAACATTAAAGCATTCAATTATATAATTTATGTGTCTATAATGACTTATTAGGATTAGCATTGGTAGAAATGGAGGCATGATTGGTATTTTGACTATGTCCAAGATCAAGAGATAAAAAATAAGAATTACAATATAAGTAATCATAGAAGCCTTATGTTGTATAGGAATGGTAGTATTACCTTGAGGAGGTGTATAACTATGTGGAATAACAAAGTATTAAGATCACTAGGATCACTAACCTCACCATCAGATTTAAATGTAAAACCTCTAATTATAGGATTAGAAACATTCAAAGGATCTATAGGAGTAGTCTTAGGTGTAGGTTCCTTATCTACATTTGTTTTTGTATGACTTTAAAATTAAGAAAAAAAGGTTATAAACATGTAGGATACTTGTTAATAATAAATTTAAACTTATAAATAATATAAAATCTACATGTATCAACATTATAAAAAACATTGGCATCATCAAAAAATAATATCTACTTATTCATCATCAAGAATATCAATTTTCACATAATCACTAATATTTAGATCATTTTTGGGACTTGTAACAATAACCATAAAAGGATTAACATAAATATAATTAATAAAAATTTATTTCAAATAAGTACGAGTTAATAAATGGAACTTGGGTCAAAACACAAGTGTCACCATTCAACCTAACACTTCACCTAATAGGATGTGTATATATAAGATTCATATTTAACATAAGATATAAGAATGAACAAAATTAAGGATAATAATATAATTATTAATAAATGTGATGAGCACAAATAAGATGCAAATATGAAAATCATATTTTAAGTATAGGTTCAAACCCTAGAGAAAACATTAGAAGTTTATGTCAAAATAATTAAATTATATGCACTAATTTCTGATAAGTGGATGATATGGGAAGAAAAAAGAGGTGAATAACAAGCTAGGGTTTTATTAATGTATTTAAATAATTATAATTCATCTATTAAATTATAAAAAATAGAGACTAGGGGAAACCATCAAAGGTGTAAGTGTTCAAAGAATAGAGGGGTTCACCAAAATGTTCTAACTAAAATGTGCACAAGGTAAGAAACCTAATAAAAACATGTTAAAACATTGGAATAGGATATATTATGATAAATCAGTTTAAAACATGTTAGATATTAGATATATAACTTACATGATTTACACCCCTTAGGTATTTTATAGTCATGCATGGAAATTAAGGTCACTATATGAATTGTTGGGCCGATATGGGCAGCTTAATCCATGATATATGGGTGGTTTTGTAACCCATGTTTTATGGTAAATATTATGGGTTTTATTCATGTCCCACATTTTTGGTACCCATTATATTATAATATCACTTAGGTGATTACCAATTTATGTGCCTACATATACTCACACATGCACTAGGGTAAGTTGGAAATTTTAATTACAATATTATATCATAAAATATTTGATTTACATAAGGAAAAAGCTTAATTTGTTGGGTTTTTTTCTAGAAAGGGTTTTCTTAGATGAAATCTTATTGATGTGTAATATTGTGTATATGTCATTTTTCTTATTCTAATTTTAGCTTAAATATTATATTAGTATTGATTCTCTTGTATTAGTTTTTCGTTAATTTTTCTTCATTCTGTATCAAATGTTTAAGCTTCATGTGAAGAGTTATTTTATATTTTATATATGATAAACTATTTCTATAATGAGAGATCTACATGTGATAATTTTTTAGTGAAGGTAAATGACTGGAAGCACAAGGATAGACATTGAAAAATCAATGGAAAATATTTTGAGTTATGAAATCTCAAGATGGAATATATTCTTATAGGCATAGATCAATTGGTTGTTGTTTCATGAAATGTATCCATAGGTATGAAGGTAGAGGATTGGGAAAAGTTCAATAAGAAATCAAAGAATTCAATAAAATTACATCTATTAGATATAGTTTTCAAGAATGTACCAAGGAATAAAAGTACTTATGAACTATGGGAAATTTTTAGGACTCTATATTAGACAAAGTCTCTAGTAAACAAACATTTTATGTGAAAAAGTCATATTCATTGAGAAAAAATGATGGTGACTATGTGGAAGAACATTTGAATGCCCTCAAAATTGTCGTAAGTTAGTTACTATATATATAAAAATAAAATTGATGAAAAAGATAAGTGCAATAATTTGTTTTGTTCTTTACTTAACTTTTGAGACAATGTAGTTATGGTTATTACTAATACTATATCAAAATTTAAATTTAAAGATATATTAATAGCCTTATAATCATTAGAACAGAGGTAAAAATACGTTGAGTATTGATGTATGTCTTGTAATTTAGAGGGTTTTTTTAAGAGAGAAATAAAAATAGGCTAGGATAATCAAATTCTAGAAATCTAAGTTTATATCAAAAGATAAGTGCAAATGTTGGGACTATGGTAAAATGGGTCATTTTAAGAAGGATTACAGGTGTAAAAAGGTTGAAAATAATATTTCATATCAAAATTTCCATTATATATATATATATGAAGACATCTATTAAAAACATGGGGGATCCATTCTAGATAGCTTCAACCTCACATGCATGCCTTTAAACATGAGAGATTAAATTCAATACCTCTTTCGTATGACTCCCTACAAGGGTTGGTTTTGTGAATATGAAAATATAAATAGAGGAAATTATTTCTTAGTATACAACTTGAAAAATAACATCATATGTTGAGTAATATTCAATTTTATGTTCAAATACTACAGGGTTAAAACCCTAATATTATCCATTTTCTAGGTTTGGCTAGTATTTAATAAGGACAACTACAAGATGGTTTAAGGATAAATAGTATTTTAAAGAGTAATCCACATAATAACATTGTTAAAGCTTTAGAAAATAACTATAAGCGATGGGTGCAATATCTTTTTTATTCTAGAAGTTAAAACAAATTATATCCAACTCTTACATTTCCTACAAAATATAATGCTTTGGCATCAAAGGATGGGTCATATTTGAATTGAAATGCCTTCAAGAATAAAAACTAAAGGTATCATTTAAGGAATTTCTTATTTTCCTTTAGATTTTGATTTTTGTGAACATTGTGTATATGAGAAGTGAAATGAAATAAATTGTCTTAGTAGTGTTACCAAAGTAGATGTGATTCTTTGGTTAAAACATAAAGATGTGTTTGGTGTTGTAAAATTATGATGACTAATAAATTTATTATATTATGTTTCTTTAATGGATTAATACTCTATAAAAATGTAGGATTACTATATAAATATTAAATTTGAGGTTTTTCAATAAGTTCAAAGATTTTAAGTCTCGTCTTGAAAGCAAGACTAAAAATAAGATTAAGTTATTGAGAAGTGATAATGGTGAATAATAATCCTCAAATTTGTTTGAGTAGTTTTGTAAGCACTCCATAATTTAATGGAAAAATATGACTTCATAGACACCACAACATAATGGAGTTATAGAAATAATGTATAAGTCTCTAATGGATAAGGTGATAATTATGCTCAGAGTGGTACACTTAGAAATGAAATATTGGACATAAGAAGTAACAAATACTTGTTACTTGATCATTGGATCACTCACATTAGCCTTCATCAATAAAAATATATAGGAAGCATGGACTAGTAAGAAACCATCTCACAAACATCATAGGATCCTTAGTTTTTATGATTATATTTATATTTTAAAGAAAAAAACTAAGATAGATAATAAATTAGCTATGTTTATCTTTATTTGAGGAGATAAAATTAGATTATAAGGGAATGAAAAATGGATATTCCATCTAATTTTTTTAATAAATTTATGATATTAGCTTTATCAATTATTGATGAAATCTAAAGACTATGAAGAATGATCTTGGCTCAAATGAAAAAAAAAATCTTGGAAGTAGGCCATGGAAAAAGAAATATTTTTCTTGGATAAAAACAAAACAAGGGACTTGATGAAATTGCATCCTAGTAAAAAACCTATTGGATATAAATGGGTATTCAAGAAGAAGAAAAATACAAAATGAAAAATGGAAAAGCATAAATTTTGCTTGGTAGTGAAGGGATTTTCTCAAGTAGAGGGAATTAATTTTGGTGATAATTTTCTCCCATTGATAAGATACCTTAATTTGTATTTATTATAATGAAATTAATTCAAAAATAAATGATAATAACATAAATAAATCACAATATGACTGAAATAAAATAAAGTGTATTATTAAATATGAGCCACTTTGAGGGTGAACTTTCCAAAATCATACAATAAGAACAAAATTCATAGTATCATGATGAAATAATTAACACTAAATTAAACACACACACACACACACACACACACACACACACACACACATGTGCGCGATCTCACACACACACACACACACACACACACACACACACACACACAAAATATTATGAAAACATATTAGGCTAACCCTATGAATAATATTAAGCTAAATAGATCATCATATGACTTGATTAAAGTCTATTCTAGCCACAATCTAGCTACACATATCACAATACACACTATATACTAAGGGCATAGTGTAGAGTGGATTACAAGAAATGATTAGTGAAGCATTAGTCCAAGAAATCAAAGAAAATGCATAAAGATCTAATTAAATCAAGCCAATATATTCATGTAGGGTTTTTATAATAAAAATAGGATACAAATGAAATAAAGTAAACCGTTACCTTCCCAAGTGACTCTATTTATCAAAAGTAGCTCAAAAACATGTTCTCCTCTTGATCAAACAATCGTATCTTCATCAAAAATGGTTGTAAACTCCTCCAATGTCTCAAGAACAGTCCATAAAACCTAGGCTCAGGAT
Organism: Torreya grandis; assembly: GCA_037957365.1. Classification (NCBI taxonomy): domain Eukaryota; kingdom Viridiplantae; phylum Streptophyta; class Pinopsida; order Cupressales; family Taxaceae; genus Torreya; species Torreya grandis. The sequence goes on along the minus strand of JARHVA010001915.1, from coordinate 1,488,216 downwards.
ATTGAAACTATCTAATTTCCTATCAAATTAAGCTAATCCTAATATTAATAATACAATAATCAAAACACAAATGAGTTGTGAAGAGATTTTAGCATTATAAAATTATAATAAATGAGTTTAAAAATAATGTTCTATGCCCTGTTATTTATAAATTTTTGAAATTGATCAAAATCAATTGTGACCATCCATCTTAAGGTCAAGATGTGTGACCAAGAATACATTCAATTTTGGAAGATAAAATCAATAAATGCCCTCATAATGATTTGGGAAGAAGGGGCCTTAATGAGGCATGAGAGGTCATTATCTAGATATTTTATGCATTTATGGCCCGGGGATGCCCTTCCAAAAAATGATGTCATTAGATGATGCAGTTAATATAAATCAATTTCCAAAAATAAATATTCAATAACCTCCATGGAAAATCCACTTAAGCTCTTGATTTGAATTAATTAGCTTTAAACAATATTAATCAATATTTATGCCATTCTTTGGAAATTGGCCCTCAATTAATCAAAATGGTCAGAAAGTCATATTATTGGGTTGTAATTTGACTCAAGAAGAATTGGAAGGTGATATTAGATGTGTTGGAACTGTATTCCCATTTAAGATGTTTCTAACACAAAATAAAAATAGTATGTGATGTGTACTAATGAATTAGAAGTAAAAGAGTGATCTAGAGCATAAAAAGGCAAAATCATCATTTTGACTCGAAATAAATTGATCAAAGTTACGAATCACATAAAATACATTGACCTATTTAGGGATACTTTAGCCTAAATTGGCACTTAAAATAACAAGTTTGAATTATTTAAGGTGTTTTAGTGATTTTGACCTAAAATGTGCATTTGAGTGCAATTTGAGTAAGATTAACAATTTCAACAAAAATGGTGTTAAGAATTGGATGTCTACATTTTTTCCTTATTTGAGAAGGCATAACGATATATTCAGGTGAAGCAACATCTTTTCAAAGAAAATATTTGTCAATAAGAAATTTGAAATGACCCATAATGCCCCCTCGAGAGGACATACTAGGATGAAAGATAAGGATGGACTCTAAAAAAGAGAGGGACAATGAGAGATTAACCCATGTAATATATCACATTCAAATGAGCTAATTATTATACACGTGGTTACCATAAATGATAAAAATATAATTAGAGGTATAATGGGCCCCAAATATGGGGTGAATGGAAAGGATTCAATCCAAACATGTAAGGGACACACTTACAATGCACCCAATCTAAAAGTGCAAGCTACATGCTTACAACATTGATCAATCTTGATCTGGGTTAGACATTAAAACATCACCATCATGGGAAAAGTGTGGAGAGATTGGAATTATAGGAAAAGGAGAACATGGTCTCCATAAATTTAATAATAAGTGCCCTAGTAGGGATAATATTGATCACTAATAAAGAATAAATAATGGTTTTCCCCTGTAGGGCTGATTTGATTCTTATGATAGGCTCAGATGTGGTGCCTTAGTGTGGGTGAATTGGCAAGTGATTAGCTCAAGGATATAACCTATTTCATAGATTAAAGTGAGTGGGTGAAAACATACAGGTGATGGTGGAATGGCTGTAAAATCCATAAAAACCAATCATACAAAAATGCACAAAGTGATGAAAGAGATGAAAAGAAGAATGAAGATGGCTGAGTTGACTCCAGATGTATAACACAAGTGGATGTTACCTACATAGTTCCATGAATTCATGTTCCAACATAAACTTTAGGCCAATGTAGTTTACCCAGAAAGGGAATGAGGGATGATTGAAAACTAACCAAAGATTGATTAGACTCATGATATATGTGAAGAGATGCACATCTAAGTTTGGAGTTAGGTACTAAACCTATTGAGCTAGATTATGCTTAGTGTTCTTGTGATCTTTTCATCAGATCTATGTTGATGTTAAGACTAGAATATAGAGTAAAAAGTGCTTACTATAATAAAATAAATTAGGTATTATAAGTATGAAGAGCTTATAATGAAATAGCATTTCAAATGTGTAGAGCTGGTTCAAATGTGATTACCTATAACTAAGGATAATAGTAAAAAATGACCAAAACCAAAGTTAAAACTATTTAAATTTAAATGAAAATGCAAATACATATAAAAATATAAACATAAATGAACCTAACTTAAAATTGAGATATGAACAATCAAGACTTAAGGAGGAACAAGTTTGTTTAAAAATGAAAATCAAGAACATCTTAATGATATAGGATCAAGATATGAATAATCAAGATCTATGTGGTCCATCAAGATGTTATTAAACACAAAAGAGAAAATAAAAATCAAATAGAAAAACAAGACACCAATAATAATCAAATAAATAAAAACGTCCAAGAACAACTTAATAACATGAGATCAAGATATAAATAATTAAGATCCATGTGAATCATCAAGATGTTTTGAAACACAAAAGAGATAAGTAAAAACAAATAGAGAAACATAAGACCAAGATGAGACAATAAGTAATAAAAATTTAAAATGATAATAAATAAAGGAAGAGGTGTGAAAGCATAATAAAACACTAAGAAAATACAAGTAAACACACATAAACAAAAATCAAATTCATGCAGTTTGAACATAATTGTTCATGCACATGTAGTAGAGGCATTACTTTCCACTACAATGTAACAAAGAGAAAGGACACAAAATTTGTTCCCTAATTAAAGAGGAAAAATGGTATAAGAAATGGGGGAAGAGTATAAAAACAAGGGGTTGACCGAGTTGACTCTAGATGTACAAGACAAGTGGATGCTACCTACACAGTTCCATGGATGCATGTTCCAACATGAAATTTAGGCCAAATGTAGTTCTCTCAGGAATTGGGATAGAAGACATGATGATAATCAAAAACATATTATTAATGTTTTATAATAAAAGGGAAGACATGACAAATGAAATTGGTCTTGAAAAATGACAATTTGGTGAGATGAAGGAGAATGATCTTACAAAATGGCAAGTGCATAGAATTAGTTTTCTTAAAAAATGGCAAGAGAATGATATGGTGGGATAAGATGACTTTCACAATGAAAAGTTAGTAGGATAAAATTATTTCAAAATGGTGAGATCATGAGAATTAGAATGTACAAAAGTGTACAACAATGTTTTTATTCTGTTATGGATTTTTTTTCTAATGTTTTTGGTTTTTTGGGGATAAAATATGTACAAAAGGGGAACCAAATAGTCAAGGAGATGCTCGTTAAAAATTAGAAGATCCAATAAATAGCTAAGATAGTTACAATGGCACATGCTTTAAAATTGGTGAGAGTGAGTATATTGAAAAGATAACAATTTTCACCAAAGAGTAGCAAATGTAATATAGGATAGCATGCAGTACAAAATCAATCAAAAAACCATGTAGCAAGCAAAAATTCCTAAGCTATAAAGGTGTTCTTATTCACTTGTCTATATAAGAAGTTGTAAAATAATATTTTGGTTGAACTAATTTGTAGAACTAGTATTAAAGGTGTTAATAATGTTGATGAGACATAATCAAGATCATAAGAAGTTAAGGGATAAAAGTGTTCAAGGTACAACAAGCCTAAGACATAATAAATAATATGGTTCTCAAAGAGGATGGTCTAAATAATATGGTTCTCAAAGAGACATAGGGTAGGATAAAATATGTTTAGAGTACCAACAGTCCAAAATTTTTCACTATCCAGAGTCATGAAAGGTGGTCTAGGGTAGTATAAAACTACTTCAGCACAAGCTACCCCCAAGTAAGGGGTCTTGTAGACAATGGTTAAAAGTTATTCATGTGTATAACCTCTTAAGGTGCATGATGTTAATGGGATATAGAAGTTCCTCACTAGTTTGTTTAGCTCATTGATATGACCCTGACCCATAGTTTGTCATGATAATAAATGGTCCAAACCAGTTAGGTTGAAACTTAACTTTATTTTTGCATTTATAATTTGTGTTATTTTGGTTCTCTTTTGGAACCAAATTACCAATCTCAAACTCCTAAGGGAGGATGCACTTGTTTTATATTCTCTACAATCTATTCTAATAGGCTTGCAAGTTTTCTATGGTATTTAAATGCTTACCATCAAGAAGTTATAGTTCTTGTAGTCTTGAGACCCTATAGTCCTCATCATCCTCAATGTTCTCTAGTGATACTCATAATGATGATAGCTCAATCTCGATCAGGGTAATATCTTCAGTGTCATAGACAAGGGAGTATGGAGTGGCTCCTGTTAGAGTTTAATGATTCATTCTATATTCCCATAGGGTATGGAATATTTTCAAGTGTCAATTATGACCAATATCATTGATAATCTTCTTTAAAATGGATACAATGGTATTTTTTGATGCCTCATCTTATCTATTGCCTTACGAGTTATATGGAGTAGATTTCTTGTTCTTGATCTTAAATTTTTCATAAAGAGATTTTACATCTTGGTTTACAAAGGATCTATCATTATCAAGTACAATACACACAAGGATTCCATATTGACAAATGATATGGTAATGGATGAATTTGGAAATTTACTTCCTAATAACATAAGTGAGAGGAATGGACTTCATCCACTCAGTAAAATATGTAGTAATAGTTAGGATATGCTTATGGCCATCTAAATATGTTGGGTTTATTTTCTCGATGAGATCAAGGCCCCATGTTGAGAATGACAATGGTGTTGTGATTGGTTGTAGTGGTAAAGAAGGTGTGTGTATCAAATGTCCATGTTATTGATAAGGAACACACTTCCTTACATAATTGCAAGCATCAATCTCTATTTTTGGCCAATAATAGCCTATTTTAAGGAGTTTATTTGCTAAGACTACACCGTTAGTGTGGGCCCCACACATTCCTTTATGAACCTCCCTCAATACATACTTGGATTCTCCCAAAGATAAATAATGAATAATCATTCTATCATAGCCTTTATGATAAAGTATGTCTCCTAGGAGTGTATAATGTGATAAATGATGATGGAATAGTTTATATTGACTATTGTATAGTTTATCTGGGAAAACATGATCATGGAAGTAGTTATAAAATTCTTGGAACCAGGGTAATTTAGGTAGGGAATTAGGACCAATAATGATGCATACCCTTTCTAAATCTGGTATAACATGTGCAAGCTGAAAAATATTTTCAATCAAAAACTAATACTCTTTAGCACCACCATCAATCTATATCATGGAACCAAGTATTTCCATTACATCAGTTGATCTATTATTTGCTCTTGAAATTTATTCAAACTATAGAGATTTAAAATGACCTTTAAGATTATCAATAATTTACTTATAAGGAACAAGCTTTTCGTCCTTAGTTTGATACTAATCAGTGGTTTGATTGATGATTAATTGGGAATCACCATAGATCTTCAAGCTCTGAATATCCCACTATATGATAAGGTGAAGCCCTACAATCAATTCCTCATATTCAGCCATATTATTTATACAATGAAATTATAGATGAAATATTTTGGGAATTATATCCCTCTACGGTGTAATCAATAATATGATAACTCAAAATGCATGGGATATAAAGGAGCCATCAAAATATAGCTTCCATTATTTATACTCATGTGATGCTTGCTCTATTGTCATAATATAATCATTTGGAAAGTCACATTTTAGAGGTTGAGTATCTGTGATAGGGGGTTCTACAAGTTTATCAATAATAACTTTCCCCTTATTTGCTTTTTAATTTTGATACTCAATGTCAAGTTTACTTAAGATCATAACCCATTTAACCATTCATTCGTAAAGAGTTGCTTTGGACAATAGGAATTTGAGAGAGTCCACCTTATCGATGACAATAGTTTTATTGTTTAACATATAATGCCACAATTTTTGGGTAGAAAACCCCATATCTAAGCATGCCTTCTCAAAAGGCATATAATTATATTTATAATCCATCAGAGTGTGGCTTAGATAATAGACTGCATGATCTTTACCTTGATCATCATGTTGGGTCAAAAGTGCCCCCAGTGCATGCTCTATCACTGATATGTAAAGAAGTAATGGTATTTTAGGTGTTGATAGTATCAAGACTGGCAGATTAGCCAAATATGTCTTGAGTTTTCAAATTTCTATCTCAAAATATTCATCTCATTGATATATTACCCATTTCTTCAAAATATGGGTAAATGAGTGGCACTTATCTGCCAATTGAGAAATGAACATACATATAGATTGGATCTTTCCTTGAAGGCTTCATAATTGCTTGAGATTGTTTAGTGGAGGCATCTCCATAATGGACTTGACCTTGGTATGATTGACTTGAATCCCTCTTTGTGATACAATAAAACCTAGTAATTTCCTTGATGTGACTCCAAAGACACATTTCTTAGGATTTAAGCAGACTTTATATTCATGAAGCCTCTCAAAGATTCTTCATAGAATGTCAAGATGTCTAGTTCTTATTCTTGATTTTGCTCATATATCATCAACATAGTCCTCAACAATATCATTCCTCATGTCATGGTAGATGATATTCATGGCATGTTGATATGTGGCTCCAACATTCTTTAAGCCAAATGACATGACTTGGTAATAAAATGATCCCCACAGAGTGGTGAATGTAGTATTGTGTTGGTTTTCTTGAGCTATCTTGATCTGATTGTATCTATAAAATCTATCCATTAAGGACATCATCTCATACCTAAAAATTTATTTGATGATCATGTCGATGTTGGGTAGAGAAAAATCATCTTTGGGGTATGCTTTGTTGATATTTTTGAAATCAATACAAATACATATGCCCAAGGTATTTTCATTCACTGGGACTATGTTTGAGATCCATTCAGAGTAATCTAGTGGCCTAATAAATATTGCTCCTAACAACTTTCTTAGTTATAATTTAACCAATAGGGTGATGCATGGATGCATCTTCCTCATTTTTTGTTTGACTGGTTTAACATTGGGATGGACAACAAGGTGATGAAAAACTGAGTCTAGGTCCAATCCTAGAATGTCAGAATATGCCCATGCAAAGATGTCAATATAATCCCTTAGGAGGAATATAATTTGTTCACATTCTGATTTAGTAAGGGAAGATCTAAGATAAATAGTTTTGAGATCCTCATAGGTTCTTAGGTTCACTTTTGTCATGTTTCCCATAAGGAGTGTGGATACATCTAGAATTGTAGGCAAGGTATGATCATCTTCTTCGACTACATCTTCTTATTGTTCCTCCCAAATTTTTGGATAGTGTGATGAATCAAAATCCACCATCTCATGTAAAGGCCAATTAGAAAAAAATTCTAGAAACTCAAGAGCAAGATGCTCAAACATTTGTTGGTGTTATGAATAGATGCTTGTACTGGCTATAGAAATTGGGCTAAATAGACCTTCTACATCCTTATGAGATGAAAAAAATTCCCACCTAAGAGTGCCTAAAATAGGTTTTCACTCAAAGGCTTGTCTTTTTCTTAACTTTTTCCCTGATCGATGAGTGCCTCATAGAGGTTTTCACCTGAATATCTCAATGTTTTTTTTAATTATGACCAAGAATTTTTTCTTGCTTTCTAAAGTAAGCAGAAGGATCCAATGAAAAATCAAAGCCTTGTTTATGATCACTAAAGGGAAATCTATATCTTAGGCCCATATATTTTGAAATTGATTCTTCATTATAAAATTTATCAAGGCATATGACCAAATTTTGTTGGTCCCAATCAATGATTTTGGGATGGAAAAGGCATAGGGAAAAATGAGGGATTACTTCAAGATGGGAAGCTCCAATGGTTAAGGTTAAAATGGCATTTGAATCAAATAGGTTTTTTTTAATAAGCTCATCAAAAAGGCTATAATGGCATGTTGCATCACTACTAGGAGTCTAATTATTAGTCACTTTATAAGAGTCACTATCAAAAGTCATGAGGTCACCTCTAGGTGGTATATATCCAAGACCATGATTCAAATTAGGTACTCCAATAGATATGGGTTCTAGGATTCCTTGCACTCATGGGCCAAGGCATTTTCTTGTATAATCAAAATAATCCATGATCTGGTTAGGGATAGGATACTTTGGATTCTAAAATCAATTAGCAAGGCCTTAAAAATATAACCAATCTCCCTCAGTAAAATCCTCTTGATCTTTCTTTGGCATAATAATAATTACAAAAACCACAGGTGATTTTTGTTGTTGATTCTTTGGTTTCCAAATCATTATGGGTTCATTGGGATTATTTTAAGGTTTAGGATTTCCAAATGTTTTTAGAGTTTTGGGAAAATTCACAACATGGAAGGCATCTTTAAGACTTTACGTGAAAATACCCACATATTTAATAACAACCTGCTTCCCAAGAGTTACGAGGAATGGATCAATTAAGGTGAAAGTGAGATCACTAGGGTTGATATAATTGGATAGAGGTGTATGTGAAACTATAGTCTTGTTCTTTTTCATAATGAATTCATAACCTAGATAATAGTTATAATTATTGAATTTGGCTTCAATATGTTTGTAATATTCATAAGGCTATTAATCGGTGAGAATAGTAACCTTAATCCCATCATGGGGAAACTTAAGGAATTGATGTACGGTGAAAGGAATGGCCTATAATTCATGGATCTAAGGATGACCAAGAAGTATGTTATAAGGTAATGTATGATATAAAATGGACCCAATAATGATTAGTAACCAAATAGTATCAATAGACTCCCTTTCAACATTGTCATAACCCTTGATAGTTATTGTCTCTGGTTGAATGTCTTTCGTAGTGTATCTCAATCTTTGTACCAAATTAAGAGATGTGATGTTCATCCATGAACCATTGTCTATAAGAACTCATTTGATCTTATGATTTTCAATGATCACTTCAATGTATAGTGGGTTATTATGGCTAGGTCTAAGTGTAAACATATCTTTTTGATTAAATGTCACTTGATGAAATGAAGATAGATGTCCCACAAGGTTATGGAATTATTGAGATTTTATATCATTGAAAATAGTGGATTTTTTTAAAAGGTTATTCAAAATAGTTCTATGGACTTCAGATGTCTCCAAGAGATCCAAGATGGAAAAATGTGTAGGGGTTTTGTTCAATTGGTCTAATAGATTATAAGGCTTTTCAACATTGGGACAAGATTTCTTGGCTTTATTTGGGATAATATTCAACTTTAGATCCATTGGTTCAATGTTCACATTAGGTTTTGTGGAAGAAGTAGGCAAAAGTCCTTGGAGATTAACTCATGAATGTCTAGTTGTGGTTGCACATCCTAAAGGTGATGGGGAGCCAATATAATTAGATGATGAAGGTAAAGGGCCTTAGAGGGTGACTCACATGCATCTATTTGCATTTTTTCAATTTTGAGTTGATAAAGAGCCATTATAATTAGAAGAATGGTATTGTCTAGAAATAGTAACCCTTGTAAATGAAGTTGCAAATGAATTATGTGAACTTGATGCATAATTACTAGAGAGAGGGTGTTGACCCTATAATAATGGGTCTCATACTATGAGGAACATGATATGGTTCATGTGGCTTAATAGTAATAGTGGCAATATGGGTTGAAAAAATTCACCCCATGGTATTATTATAGTCATAAGGCATGTTGTTGTAACCCACATTATTAGTACAAGTATTATGATTATGATTATGCTCAAGCTGATTATGATTTTGACCTTGATTTTAGTTCTAATTCTACCTCTATCCTTGGTTTTATCCTTGGTTTGATTGTTCCTTGGTGGTGGTTGATTATGTCAAGAAATGGAGTCCTTGTAAATTCATATATCCTAATTTGTGTCTTGATTATGGGCTAGTTTAATCTCAACTTCACCACTTTCAATAAGATATTCAATAATATGTCGCAATTGGATGAAATAGTAAAAACCATGACCAACAACATGATGAAAGTTGCACCATTCATTCTATTTTTACCAATCCAGTTTTGGTTGATCTTAAGGAAATGGCCTTGGTACTGGCCATATAATTAGGTTAGATGCTATGATATTTTAGAACACTATTTCAATTAGTTATCCTAATTTACTAAAAACCTTGAAACTATTGTGGTTTTGTCTCTATGGAGGTTATCTCTACAATTTAGGTGGTGGGTTAGGGGGAGCTAATTATACATTTGGGGCTGATGGAACCTACACCATTTATACATGCCTTGTTTTAGTCACCCCATTTCCAACCATACTCTTATTCTTTTTAAATCCTTTAGGCTTATCTTTCACAACTATCTAACTAGAAGATGGGGTTTGATTTGATGTTTGACCCTGCACAAAGATATTAATAAGGCCCTTGGCAATAAGAGTCTTTTCAATCTATACACCTTTATTTATGATCTCCTCAAATTAGTTAGAACAAGCTAGACATAGATTGTGTATGACCTCAAGATGTAAGTTCTATGAAAATATATCTGCCAATTTTTTGTTTAGAAAATTATGTTGAAAGTGACCCACTAATGCTCTCCATCTCTATAAATATGTGGTGAAGCTTTCTCCATCTCTATGTTTGGCTTTGAAAAAGTCAACAATGGTCAATTCATGTTTTATGTTGTACAAGAAATGGTTGATAAACCTTTTAGATAAGTCATTCCAATCTATAATTGATCCCTTGGGTAACTTAAGTATCCAATCTAAAGATTGTCCCATTAAACTTTGCAGAAATAATCAAAGTAAAAATACGCTACTATAAGCCACCTCTTGGAATAATACAAAAAATTCTTTGATGTGTTCACATGGGCCACCCTTTCCTTTGTATTTATCAAATTTGGGTGCCTTGAAATGACATGGAAAGGGGACTTGGATAATGCTTAAATCAAATAGATATGGACATATATCATCAAATTTATACTTTTTAATCCTATTTTTAGTTTTTAAATGTGATAAAATCTCCTTCAAAGAGTTCCGCTCTTGCATATTTGGTGCATTAGTGGGTGGAACATAGTTATATTGGGGTGAAATTTTCCCCTATTATGATTGTTGTTAAGGTGGAATGTATCCCTGTTGTTGTTATTTTTGGGGTGGAATGTGCCCCTATTGTGGCATGGATTTTTGAGGGATATACACCCTACATTCTATGACTTGGTTTTGATTTGATCTTAAAGTTTAGTAAATAGGCCTTTATTCCTTAGAATATATTGCCTTGAACCATATGTTTTTTGTTGATTTTAGGGAATCTTTGGTCTACTCACCAATTTTTGCATTGGTTGAGATGAACTAGCCAAATTATCTTGAGGGATCTCCTCAATTCAAACCTATTATTTAGGTCTCTATTTTTTTAAAGTAATAAGAGGTTCTTGATGGTTAAAGAATTAGTGTTTCATGTATGTGGAACATTTTCCACTACCTCTTGCATCTTGTTTTGTTCATTTGAGACACCTTGATCAATTTTTATCATGCCATCAACAAATGTTTGTTTCATAGGTTCAATCACATTTCCTTATTCCTTGGAAGCATCATTGTGGCTTTAAGTAGTAACTAGAGAGTTTGTTAAATCTGTGATTAGATGATTGGCATATCATTGACTTATTTTCTTAATCTTGTTAACAATATCTTGATCAGTTGGTTTTGACTCTATAATTATTTTTTTACCTTTTTGAGAGGAAGAAGGTATGTTTTTTTGAGAAAAATCTTACTCTTTTTGTTATTATTCTCCTTATCTAAGGTGTTCAATTACTCTATATGAAAATTTGAGGATAGTCTAACACCAGATTATATCAACCTAAGGAGTGGTTCATCTTGGTTCTCTTGATATTCAATATAATCCCCTTCATATCCTACAATTGTAGGAATGTCCTCAAAGACAACATAATTGTCTTGTCCATCATAAAAATTCTCATACTCATAGTTAGGGTTGTAAGGGAGCCCACTATGAGTGAACCTTTGAGTCATGTCTAGAAAGGTCTGATTTATACATTTGACTAAATTTGGATCAATGTTTTCACAAACATGTAAACAAGGTATGGGACTTGATCTTTCTTCTAAACAAGTGACTAAGGTACTGAAGAGAATATAAAATGCGGGTGGTTTGGAACCACACACATTTTGAAGAGTGTGTTCACAAAATTACTCAACCTTGGGTAGAGTATAAATCATATAAATTATAAGAGGGTATGATAACTCAAAAAAATTTAGATTGTCACTACTACACTAAAGCATAGACTTTTGAGATATGTCAATACCATAAAATCTAATTCAATTTGGATAATTTGTTACTATAAAACTAGAATAAATCCCTTTGGATTAGGAAAGAAATAATGCAAACTAAGAAAATAATGATGTGGAAACATGCAAGAATTCCTACGTATAAAGCTAAAACCAAATGGGTAGCATAATGTGACCACATGGTAATAGGAATGGTATTATAAAATGTGTTATGGGACTCAAATCGTAAGTGATATGAAAGATGACTTGAGTTCACAAAAGATAATAATGTGATGATGAGTCTATAAACATCCCTCAATCTAAATGGGAAATTAAACCCAAGTTAAAATAAGTCAAGTGTAAACGGCGAACCCAATTTAACACATCAACCTTTAAAACTTAGAAAATTCCAATTTAGTATTTAAATTATAAATGAGGTACTTAAGAAAATTTGGAAAATGATTTAGACTCAAATGGGAATCATAACTGAAACAAAAATGGAAGTTATGACACAATGTTCTACATGACAATTTGAATAAGGAAAATATGATTTTCACTTAGATAGCGTAAAGCCTCCTTGTTCAAGATATTTGTGGATAATATTTTAGGTTATGATGTTTGGTTAACAAGTAATTTTTGACCCAAAATAAGCCAAGTAATATAATACAAAGATAAATAAACTAATTAATCATCTTAAGCCCTAAACTAACAAGGTGTCAAATAGTGGTGTTAACTAAACTAGCAAGTTTTTGAATGTTTCTAGATGGATCCCATACATAATACTTTCAAATGAAAATACAATAGAATTAAAAATTTAATTGGGTCCATGTCATATAGCACACTGTAAAAATATCTTGCCCTTTTTACAACCACTACATCTATTATTTTCTTAGTGTAGTTCGATGTCTAACATGATCATACGTCTTGAGCATAGCCTCAATAATAGGAGATGGTTTAACTGCTCAAACCACCATCCTAATGATGTGATCCAAATTTATATACTCCCCTATGGATAAGTGTTGAATACAATGCTGAGAGATGAATTCCTAGGTCAAGGCTTCCCTAAATAACTTATAGGAGGTAATGAAGTCCACCCTCACAAGCCAAGATGCAAAAAATAAAAACCAAGTAAAAGAGATTTAATGGTTATTTCTAAATCACCCAATCCATGTTGGTCTTGGGGAGAGCCTTCACAACTTCTATTTTATGCCTTTGGACTAATGTACTTTTTAGTAAAGATGGTGCTTTTAATCCCACGAGTTCCTTGTAGGGGATGGGGGAGAGCATACATGCACAACTTTACTTTTACCAATCAACTATAACAAAGTAATGATCTATTGAAGATAAAATTTGAAATGTGTTCAATTTTAAAGAAATTAAATTGAAAATTTTGGTGTTGTTCTTTGTCCCCTTGGCCTTAAGTTGTAAATTTGGAAGCAATAACCAAAAAAACTATTCAACAAAACATCTAAGTGTTTACTTAAGCACCAAAATAAAGTTCTTAATCATTTCTAAGCACTTAAAAAGAGGTTAAAAATATTAGATTAATATTATTTGTATCACTTTTCAAGTTATCCCTATAAGGAAAAAGTCAAATTTTTATTTAGCCTTGAAGCACTTTTTGAAATGAGATAAATATCTTTGTAAAGTTAGTTTTCGGATTTCACATAGTACAATCCCACTACTCCACAGTGTAATCCTAAAACTCTAAAAAACCATGACTTAAATAAGTAATTCATTTTTTATGTTTGTTTTACAAAATTCATAATATCGCTACTTGGGATAATAATCCTGCTACTCAGGTTGACAATCCCACAACTTGGGTTGACAATCCCGCAACTTGAGCTTATAGTTTAGCTACTTAGGTTGACAATCCTACAACTTGGGTTGACAATCCCGCTACTCAGGTTAAAAATCCTATAACTCAAGTTGATAATCCCATGATTGTCAAGTCATATTATTAAAATGGCATGACTAACTAGTCATGATATTGCAATATCTCTACTAGTGAATTACAAGGTTGTAATATTGCTACTTGCAAGTAGTGGGGTTGCAATATAGTTATGGAATCTATAGAAAAAATCAAGGTTAGTCCAAAAACACAATTTAAATACAATGCCATGACTTTAAATTCCAAACCCATGACTATGTGAGTTTTGGGATTGTAGTCCAGAGGATAAAATCGTGACTTCTAGAAAGATGGATTTTTTCTCAAATTTTCACTCTCTTTGTTCTCATATTCCAAGATCATAAAAGGAAATGGTTTGTAGGTTTATTTTAGGTGATATTTGATCAAATTCATGGGGTAAGATCCCACTAGGAATGCCAAAATATAGAGTGGATTATAAGAAATGACTAGTCAAGCATTAGTCCATGAAATCAAAGAAAAATGCATAGAGAGATAATTAAATCAAGCCAATCTATGCATAAAAGGTTTTGCTAATAAAAATGAAATAAATTAAACCATTACATTTTCAAGTGACTCTATTTCTCAAAATCATCTCAAAAACATGTTCTCCCCTTGATCAAGAATTCTTGTCTTTATTAACAATGGTGGCAAACTCCTCCAATGTCTCAAAAACACTCCATAAAACCTAGGCTCATGATATTGAAACTATCTAATTGAATAAAAAATTAAGCTAATCCAAATATTAAAAATACAATAATAAAAAATGAGTTATGAAGAGATTTTAGAATTATAAAATTACAATTTTTGAGCTTAAAATGATGTTCTATGTCCTCCTATTTATAGATTTTTGAGATTGATCAAAATGAATTGTGACCATCCATCTTGAGATAAAGATGTGTGACCAAGAATCCATTCAATTTTATAGTATAAAATCAATAAATTCCCTCATAATTATTTGGGAATAAGGGGCATTAATGAGGCATGGGAGGCCATGATTCAGATATTTTATGCATTTATGGCTTAGGGATGCCTTTCCAAGAAATGATGTCATTAGGTGATGTAGTTAATAGAAATCAATTTCCAAAAATAAATACTCAATAACCCCCATTTAAAATACACTTAAGCTCTTGATTTAAATTAATTATCTTTAAACAAGATTAATCAATATTTATGCAATTCTTTGGAAATTGGACCTCAATTAATCAAAATGGTCAAAAAGTTATATTACTGGTTTATAATTTACCTCAAGAAGAATTAGAAGGTGATGTTAGATGCATTATAATTGTATTCCCATTTAGTATGTTTCCAACACAAAATGATGATATGTGATGTGTGCTAACAAATTAGAATAAAAAGAGTGATTTAGAGCACAAAAAGGCGAAATCATCATTTTGACTCAAAAAGAATTGATCAAAGTTAGGAATCACATAGAATGCATTGCCCCATTTAGGGAAAATTTGGCCTAAATCAACACTTGTAAATAACAATCTTGAACCATTTAGGTTATTTTAGTGATTTTGACCTAAAATGTGTGTTTGAGTACAATTCAAGTAAGATTAACAATTTCAACATAAATGGTGTTAAGAATTGGATGTTTACACATAGCATTCCTCCCGATTAAAAAAGTATTGTCCTCAATGTTAATGATCATTGGGTTATTTAGTATGATTTATTTGTCCTCCCTTGTAATATCTTCCCTCTAAAATTCCTTTCACTTCATAAGAGGTTTGGTGATTTCCCTCATATACATACTCTTGAATCAAGTTGACAAAATTATTAAATTATCTAGATAGGGTCCATAATCATGCTAGATACCATAAGGAAAAAACCCACAAGCCTACATAATAAATATATAAAATATTATAAAAAAATTAAAACACATTCATCCAATTAGCATACCTACCTATTTTGATTAAGATCATTGACGTAATTTTAATAGTATAATATTAACTTTCATCCACACTATGTCTCACCCACTGGACCTTTATGTTATTATAGATAATAGAGGAGGATAGGGTTAAATGTTACAATTTTTGTGAGTAGTTATATAAATAAAAAAGAAAAAATATTATTAGTAGAATTCAATTAAGTATTTATTTAATTCATAATCTTATCTAATAATAGGTTTTGGATATATATGTAACAATTAATTCCTACCCATAAATTAAAAATAAATAATACAAGTGCATTTTAAACCCATAAAATAGTTTATGAGTAATTAAATACACTAACATCCCCCCTTAAGATTTACTTTGATGAATGGAAGAATAAAGGAATCATTGAATTGGTTTCCTTTGATGACACCTTTCTTCACTCTCAAATTTTCTCGAAGCTATAAAAATCAAGCCTCATGTAAGAATTTTTGTGAATATGTTTACAACCTAATCATCTATTTAGAAAAGGTTATAATCAATGACCTTCTCCTTTATCAATTTATAAATATAATTAATATAGATAGAAATGGATTTTATGAATCTACGCTCCACTAGGTTACAATAAATGTGGATATTACTCTAATTATTACACCAAAGTCGTGTAGGTTGGGTCCGTGGAAATAAAAATTCATAAATAAGACATTGAATCCAAAGTGACTCACAACCAAAAGTAATAGCTCCAATATACTCAACTTCCATAGTATATAAATTAATAGTATTCTATTTTTTTAAGGAAAAGTCACATGACCTCTCCCAAGATGATAGATATGTCTGTTGGTTGACTTGTGATCATCTATATCCCCTACCTAATCATTATCTATGTAGTCATAAACCTTTATGTTGGAACTAGAAATGTAACCAAAAATTGAGGATTTTCCTCTTGAATTCTACTCAATCCCATAGTTATTAATACCACAAATATACTTGATAATATATAGTTTTTCATTGGTTTTCATGGGGGTCCTAATAGTAGCATGATATCAAGTTCATAACAAATGAAGGATTAGGGTGAGTATGAGTCAACTACAGAAGACTTCCCACCAAGTTTATATAGATTGTACCATCAATAAAAGTAAAATAGCACTTTGTGGAAATTTTGATTCTATATTGATAAGGATTCAGTGTGGACTTGTAATATATCATGTCGAATGAAATATCCCCAAATGGGATATTCTGGAATTTACTAAAAATTTCTCATAATTAATTTATATAATTCAAACTCAATGACTTATACAATATTGAATACTAAAAACTATTCAATACACACACTTTACGAACTCCACTATGTTCTCATTTCAATACTAAATACAACATAACTTACTTACAAGTTGATATATAGCCTTACACTTACAAATTTTCCACACTTACAAATCTTAACACAATCTTCAATGGAAATACTACATACCACACACACTATGCACACTGCAATCTGAATCTTCTATCAACCAACTAAGGAGGATCTCACACTACCAAAATAAGAAATTTTGGATCTGCACTATGAAGCCCAATTTTAATCCCTAGGTAGAATTACCATAACCATCTAGGGAGGATATCTCACCACCAAAACTAGAAATCAACAATCTATGGTTATAATACTAAGAGAGTAAGAATTGACCACAAGTTTAAGTTCTTAAAATAAGGGGGTTTATGGTTTTCAAAACATATGTTTAAAAGGGTAGGAGGATTCTAATATAGATTTTACAAAGGAGAGGGAGAAATAGAGGAATAGTGAAGAGAGAGAAAATATGTCACCATATTCATCATGGGGAGAAAAATTAGAAATAGTGACAAGATTGTCACATGTGCAAGAGTCAAAATAAATCTCCCATTTTAGACAAGAATCATCTTATTTCCTCATGATTTAATAATGATGCCTCTCTCACCCATGTGGAGGGGAATTCATGATGAGGAATTTGTCATCATTTACCCATGTGCCCACATGCCTCCAAGAAATTCCTCAGTAACCTTTTAACTTCTCCCCACACCCACATCATGAAGATGACAATAAAATGCACCATGCTTCTCCTTTTGCCTTTCTCCTCCAAGGACCAAATCATGTGGTCAATATCCCCTTAGTGGAGTGGTAGACCCTATGCCATGCACATGCACTTTATTTGATGTGATTACCCCCATAGGCCAAGTAACCTCATCTAAAAGCCACTTCCTTAGTTGTATCATCACCTACATCACTTGCCACATCATCATGAATAGTGATAGTGAATAATGACCCATGAATAGTACTTATGAATACTACCTATTAATATTAACTTGAGAATAGTGCTTGTGAATAATGATGGATAAATATTGGAATGGCCAATAACAAATTTATTGAAAAGGGGTAATGATAAATCCTCCCTTCCCAAAATTTCTTGTTCTCAAGTAATTGTAAACCATGATGCCCAAGAATCACTGTGTAAAAGTGTTACATCCAACTATAGGGATATAAAACATGTACCTATCAAGTGATCCAACCTCTTCTAAAGATTAATGCAAGATATATGTGACCTAATATTCTAGACACCTCTGGACCACTCATGTAATTTGATCATCTTTATGAAAAATCTTGTAACCCCATGAATATAAATGTCAAGTAAATATGCATGACTCATAAAAACATGAATGCAAACCTTCAGAGGATCCCTATTGTGAGGCATGAATTTACATCCTTGAATTGGGTTTAGAAATGGAGATGTGATTGTTCCAAACCCTTGACTCTAAATGTTACCAGGATCCCAAACAAATCTCAAGAACTCTACACCATGTGTATGTTGTTCCACTTTGATATTCATTTGAATTTACACAACCAGGTTAGCATTCATAACATAAAAAATAACTATTATGAACTTATTACAATATTTCCCTTGATTTTGTCTATAGATATCTCCTGGATCTCATATTAAGATGTGTAGACAACTTTTAACAAAAATATCTATGTGTTTGATTGTATTAAAATTATTCCCAAGATGGTGAACTATCCCATTGCTACTTGACTAGAGATCACTATCTGATGGGAGGTGGTATGGAGTGATCATGATATATGTAGATCTTGATTCAATTATCATGATGATTCTTCTATCTAGTGGTAGACTTAGAGGCAAGTCACTAAAAACCACATTATGCTTGTTAAGAAATTTACTAATATTATAAGAACATTCCTTACAAGGCATCAATAAACAAATTGTTTCCAAAAACAACTCATGCATTAAGAGAAAATATCTCCATTATTTTAACCATTTATGGTGATCTATGAGAAACCCTTCTAACCATCACATATTTTACTTCAATTTTGAACTTTAGCTCCAGGGAATTATGTGAGAAATAACCATTAAAGTGTAACCATTGTATACTAGAAACTATGTTAGTTTCTCCCAATCCCAAAATAATTGAATCATCACATACCTCATGACGTTGGAGATTACTCATATATAACTTCAAACTATTATGAGATGCCTTCACCCCATTTCCTCCATAAACTAAGCATTGTCGTAACATGGCCAAAGCATGCATGATAGCCTGATTTTTTTTATCTAATTCTTCCAACTTTCAAGTTTTAAAAATTATGGGATGCCTCTTTTGAAATAATGCCATTCCAAATTCTTCTTCTAAATAATCATACTCTAAAAAAAGGGAAGTGAGAAATCTGAAATAACAAGAACTTGACATGAACTTCTTGCTTCCTTTAATCTTCTAAAAGTGGCTTGTGCTAGTTCTATCCACTCAACCTTTGCCTTCTTGGTCAAATTAGTAAGAGGAGATCCAAGTTGAGAAAACCCTTTAATAATAATCCTATCATTGTTTCATAAAATGAATATATTTCTCAACAAAATTTGTGTGGTTGGGAATGCCCAAACTATAAAAATTTGGATCCTACTCTAATTTCATCATGAATTGGAGAGTAGCATTTTCTTCCCTAATGAGGTTAAGCAATCTAACCCTTTCTATTCTTTGGTGTGTAAAATAATCAATCACTCTAAGTTGAAACCCATAACTTATTATTTTTACCATATTCTTTTGGATTTATCAAACATGATGTAGATTTACACCTAGATGCATGATATAAAAATATTTACATAAAGTGGTAAAAATCTGATTTTCCTTCTTGATTTCTATTTCATACATCCAAATATTTTTAGAGATGAAAACATCATCAACATGAATGAAATCACAAATTATTACCTCCTCTTCCTTGGGATGAAAAATCCAACAAGTGATTGAAAACTCTCCCATAAAATGCACACCATGCAAGCTCCATGTTTTGTTGTTTCCTTCAAGACTCATGATATAGAAATCTTTACATATCTCTTGCTCACCCAAAATGACGACCAAATATCTTGATTTCATGATGCTAAAAATTTTTACTTTCCCCTTCTTCATGATTCATTTAATTTTTTTTTGTAAAATGATACCCAAAACACCATAACAAGCTTAGTCACAAAATCTTAGACATAAGGAAAACACTTAATTTACTTACCCATATCGAGCATCAAGCTTCTTATATGGACTATATTCATTTGTCCATAACTCATAGTTTTATATTTAATTATGGTACATAGATCCCACAAGTGATCTATAACCATGGGTATTAATATTTTACAATGTGGCTAGAAAACAAAAAAAGCCATTTGTAATTCCTCATAGAATTCCTTTCATTCCAATTGTAAGATCTCAAAAACTTAGCAATAATAACAATGTCTCTATCTACTTTTAACCTCCAGAGACTACCTAGATCCCATATGAAAGAACAATTTATAATTTAAGATAAATAATCCACATTCCCTATACTACAAATTGTATCTCTTACTCTATCACCTCTCTTTGTATGCTTTCCATGATGACAAAAATTATGTAGTGACATAGGTATAATAAAATCTGAAATATTTTCATAACTTGGTTTGCAATTAGAATGCTCAACCTCGTATCTTTATCTAAAAATATAATGTTTATCCACATACCATTGGTTGTAAATATAATGTTCACACCTTTGGATGCAAATAGAATGTTCATCCTAATTTTCCAAAAGAGAGTTTATTGAGATATCCTCCACACCTCCATTTTTGTGGCTTAAGATTCCTAATTTAGGGATGACCAAATTATTCTCCTTAAATTCATATACACCCAAAATTCTACCTTTATCCTTGACTTCAATAACCTTTTCTTGGCATATGCACTCATTAGAAATCAATAAAACATTATTTTCTAAATCAAAATCCTTACCTTCCATCTGTATGGTGGATTCATTTAAGGGTTCTAAATTTTATTGCTCTCTAATTTCTTGTAAATATTCTTTGAAAACCATAATACTCTCATATTATAAGGCATGGAGTGACTTTGGTTACATTATTTCTTCCTTATACAAGAAACATTTATCCTCCTTATTGGCATTAACATGCACAACCTCTTGAGGATCTAGTTTTACCTTTTCTTGTTTCTTTAGGAATGCTTCTTCTTTTGGAATAATCCCTACCACTACTACATAATCATGAAAAGATATTGATTTCTTAATTTCTCTAGATAGACTATGATACTCTACATATAATTTAACAATATTAGAATTTATAGACTCCATTTTTCCTTTTTCTTTTCGATATAATTTCCTTTACTCTCTTTTCCAATATCCGGTTTCCTTGTCACTTGGAAGCATCACACAACACAAGACCTATAAGCTAGTAAAATCACCAGCACTAATACCATTGAAATATCCTTGAATGTTATACTTTGGATATTAATAAGAATTCCTCACAATTAATTCATATAATTAAAACTTAATGACACATACAATATTAAATATTGAAAACTATTCAATAGCACACTTGATGAACTCCATTATATTATTATTTCAATATTGAATACAATATAGTATAATTAAAAGATAATATATAACCTTACACTTACAAACTTTCCACACTTACAAATCTCCACATAATCCTCAATGGAAATATTGCACACCATACACAATCTGCACACTGCAATCGAAATCTGCTATCAACTAGATAGGAAAGATCTCACACCACCAAAACTAGCAATTATAAATATGATATGAATCCCAATTATAATCCCTATGCATAATTACCATAACAAACTAGGGAGGATATCTCACCACCAAAACCAACAATCAACAATCCATGGATTTAATCTTAGGAGAGGAAGAATTGAACACAAGTTCAAGTTTTAAAAATAAGGGGGGGGCATTGTGATTTTCAAAAGATATGTTTAAAAGAGGAGGAGAATGATAATATATCATTTTATAAAGGAGAGAGAGAAATAGAGGAATATTTAAGAGAGATAAAATGGGGAACCACATTACTCATTAAGAGACAAATTAGCAATAGTGACAAGTTTGTCACATGTGCAAGAATCAAAACAAATTTCCCACTTTAGACAAGAATCATGTTGATTTCTCATGCTTTTATAATGACTCTCCTCTCACCCATGTAAAGGGGAATAAATGATGGGGACTTTGTCATCATTCACCCATATTCACACATGACTCCAAGAAATTTGTCAATAAATTTTTATCTTCTTCCCACATCTACATCATGAATCCCATAAGAAAATGTGCCATGCTTCTCCTTTTTCCTACAAAGACCAAATCATGTGGTCAATAATGAATCTTAACTTATCCCCTTAGTGAAGTGGTAAACCTCACTCCATGTACATGTACTTAAACCCTTGTGAGGACCCCCATAATCCAAACCACCTCATCCATAAGTCATCTCCTCAGTTGCATCATCACTTTCATCACCTACCATGTCACCATGAATAGTAATAGTGACATATGAATAGTATGTGCGACTAGTGCCTATGAATAGTAACTAAGGAATAGTGCTTTTGAATAGTATTAAATAAATATTGGAATGGCCAATTTTCCCATAATATCAAATTTATTGAAGAGGGGACATGACATAGAACCAGTTGAGTATGTCTTGAGCATACTTGGATTGATTCACAAAAAATATTTTCTTAGACTATGAAATATAAATACCAAGGAAAAAATGCAACATTCCCAATCCACTCATCTAAAAATACTTCATTATTCAAGATTTTAAATCATGAATTATATTGGTATATCTTCCTATGATGACTAATTTTATTTCTCTAAAGTTTGTCTATTTCAAGTCTAAACGAAAATAGAAAAGAATGATAGGGATAAGTGATTAGAATGAACCTAGATTGGTTTGTGCATGATATCCATACATTATGAGAACTCCTCTTTGGCTGGGGAGGACTACCTACAAGTAATAAATAACTACCACAAGATGTTTGTTAGCAGATAAATGAGTGGGTTACCAAACTACGCACTTGTTCTAGGAAGTGTGAAACTTCCTTAGAGATGATAGTCCACTTTTGAGAGATAAAAGAGTAATAAATAACTAAAAGAGAGGTAAAGAGAGATAATATTACCATTATTCATAACCTAAGTGCAACAAAGAGTGACAAGATGCAAGTAGTGTATTTTGTTTATATTTTAGAAGTTTTTTGGGTAGGTTTTGAAAAGGTTAGGGAATCCACAGTCACTAATGTCGATAGGGGAGTGACCAATATCAGTTATACTATAGAGGTTGGTGGTGAAGGTGACCAATGTCGATTAGGTTTTCAAGGTCGATAGGGGAAATAATTGTCTAGAAGCTTGTAGAAGACTTTTCTGGGTGTAGGAAATGGTTTTGATCAGGTCTGGGAGGTTAGGGAGAGTTATGAGAGAGAGTATGGTTTGGGTAGATCTAGTCAGAGGTTTGGTGTGTCAGGTTAAGGGGAAACAAGCAAGGAAGCTTTGTAACTCCCTCATAGGGGTTCAATCAGGAGTGTGTAAATTAATTCATAGTAGATTTAAAGTGATATAAAAATAAATGTTTAAAAGAACTACAATATAAGTGGCGTACTTAGCTATAGTGGTCACTAAATGATAAGTACCAAATTGATGGTCCTTATCAGGGTCCAAATTGATGGCTTGAATAGAGGGAATAAGTGGGTGTCGTTTTTCCTTAAGAGCTTAATTCCTAATCATGATTGACTTACACAATATGACAGTAAGCTAGGATGTCAAAAATTGAATACTCAGAGTTTGAATGCAAGTAAGAATGAATTTTCTTGATTTTTGTTGACCTAAAATTTAGGTTGGAGTTTGGCTTATGTCACCGATATCGATGATCCCATCAATGTCAGCCATGGGTTGACTAATGTTAGTGGCCCTAGAATAGGTAATGATTATTATTTTTGGCTTGTTTTCTATTGCTCTTCATGCCAAGTGTGGCACCGATTACAAAATGGTAAAAATAAGAGGTTAAGAAGGAGGTAGTTGATTACGAATTTAGTTTAAAAGTGAGAATAAGTCTTGGGTAGTTAGGATGAGGGAACCAAGTCTTGAGGTGACTCATTAGGTGAGAATTAGTCATAGGGTGATGGCCAGGTAAGGTGGCAAAAGGGTTTCTTAATTAACTTAATTATGTATTTTAAATTAATTGTGTGAGGGGTAAAAGCATGGGTTAGGGATGTTAATTATTATTATTGAAAAATGGGCTAAGAAGGGTTTCAACAGAGGGAGTTACACATGTGTGTGATGTAATTTTGGTGTCTACATTTTCCCCTTTTTGTCTTGTAATTTGTACTAATAAGTTTTCAAGACAAAAATAGGAGTTAGATGCTCTAAGTATTGGATGAGGTATCTCCCCTCAAAATGGGAATCGATGGAGGAGAAACCAAAATTAGGTACCAGTTTGATAAAAAGGTAATTAGGTGAGTGGTGAAGAATTCAATATTGCTTCGTATGCATATACTAATATGAGATATAGTTGAAAAAGTCAAGAATAAGAAAGTTTGAGGAGGACTCAAATAGAAATAACTAAAACATAGCTTGTAAGTGATAGTTGATAGGTCAAAACAATCTAAGTTATAGGTCCAATAGTTGATGTGTCCTAGGTATCTACGGTAGGAGGTGCCCCTAGGAAATATAAAAAGGGTTGATGGTGATAGGATGAGCTTAGTTTCCATCCAAAACACCTAATATACATACATTTATACAATAGCCAACTATGGTAGAATAACATAATTGGTCAAGATAAACAATGCAAGGTTGGTGTAAAAGGATCAATGAGCAAGGAGATATTCATGATCTCCAAGAAGATTCATCATGGGTGAAGATTTAAATGATCTTTAATGGTGTTTTTCATGGTTGGGGAGATATATGTGATCTCTAGTTGCCTCAGAGTATGGGTAAAGTCTAAAAATTTATGGTTACTTTTTTTTTGGGGGGTGGGGGGAACATTATTACAATGGGTTGATGTTGGTGAAATTGTCAATATTAGTAATAAATAGTGATGATGTTGGCACATTAGGGAAACATTGCCAATATCAGTAGGCATAAGCACTAATGTCAAAAAATTAGGTCAAGCATGCCGACATCGGTAGCTGACAAAACTTGATAAAACGGGGTTTGATAACTGACCAAACTCATTTGCAACTTGTGATTAGAGAGAAAAAATAGAGTTGTGAGATTGAATAAGATGGAAGAATAAGGAGGGGACCTAGTAAGAGGTGCACAACCAAAAGAGCCAGTTGTGTCATCCTAGAGGAGATGGAGAGATAAGGTAAGATCCTATACTAGTTGTTTTGAAACATGAGTTGGTTATTTGGAGTTTTTAAGCTAATTTAGAGGTGGGGGTATAAAAAATGTTAGTATAGGGGTATAAAATAGGGTAGGGTAGTTTTAGGATAAGTTAGGGGAAATTTGGGGTAGGTTTTTAGGTTAAATTTATAGTTTTGGGTTTGGGTTGTTCAGCCTTAGGGTCGAACCAGTCGTTGATGTTGGTGAAGTTCACTAACACCAGTTGACACAACACCAAGGTCGGTAGGTGTATGCTAATGTCAACCAATATTTATGCCTAAAAAGCACTAACATTGGCAATAGAGCCAATATTGGTGATATTGAAGAACTAGTAAAATAGGAGAAAGGGTCAGTTTGGATCACTAGTGGAAGTAGTCATTAGCCTAAAGGCTGAACTAGCCTTAGAAAACCCCATGTCAACTGAGTGCTACCTATATAGCCCAATTTAGGGCCTCAGGCCAATGTAGTACTCCCAAAGCCTAGGAAAAGATCTAAGTTATAGTTAAAAGGTGTGTTAAGGGAAATGGATAAAAAGGTAGGTTAAGATAGGTTAAGAGGCCTAGAGTTGTGATAGGCAGGTAGGCCTAGGATGGAGAGAGAGAAGAGGTAGTAAAGCCTAGGGTAGAGAGAGAGGTAGTGAAGCTTAGGGTAGAGAGAAAAGAGTAAGGTAGTTAGTTACGTGGGTATATGGTTGAGCTAACCTCAAAAGACCTTGTGTTGACTGAGTGCTACCTACATATCCTAGTTTAGGGCCTCAGACCAATGTAGTTTTCCCAAAGAGAAGGGAAAAAAGTAGTGATAGGTTATATTAAAAGGTGTGTGACTTGAGTTGTGTGTGTATGGATGTAGGTGAGGATAGAGATGACATTATAAGATCATCTACCAAGGCTTTTGACACATATGAGGAGGGATGTCACTCCAGATGAGTGGGAGCACATGGAAACTATGGGCTTAGGAGGAGCATGATCGTATTGTTGAGTCACCTAAGATGTGAGCCTTATGATAACATTGATTGAGAGGTGGGATCACACCACCAACACCTTCCATCTGCTCACCAGGGAGTTGATAGTGACCCAAGAGGATGTTTATAAGATTTTAGAGCTATCACTCTAGGGTGAGGAGCTCTTCACATGCTCGAGAGAGGAGCATGATATCCACATGGTGGATTTGTATGGTGAGCATGTTAGTGAAGTGACTTATGATTGTCTGAGTTTCACCTATGACCCACTGTATATGGCTGATGAGGATTAGCATTGACTAAGCATCTTGATGATGATCAGGATCATGGTGTATGCATTACCAAATGTAGATGGTGAAAAATTTATGATTGCATTGATAAGTGTGCTTGCATAGATGGTTGAGTAGTGGATTGTTTTTACATGGGGTTCAATATTTTTAGCACAATTATATAGAGAGCTATGGGGTTTGAGACTATGATAGTGATACAGTTTGTGTCAACCATCTACTACACCATTGGGCATATGAGCAAATTATGGTGACATGACCATTGGGGTTACCTAACATGATTCTATCTAGCTTTAGGGTTGGTTTTAGATGGTGGAGAAAGGGCATGACATAGACCCAAGTGGATGAAATACTACATGACATTACCTATTATAGGTGTATCATTAATGGTTTGATCCCTATGGATATTTTGTGGAGACCCTACCTAACATACTCAATTTTTAGAGGATAGGAAAAATAGCTTATTGGTTTTCAGAGCTCACTATGGGTTCAGGGGAGACGAGCTAGTGAGTTGGAGATGGCACCCATGACATAGGTCAAAAGGTAGTTTGGTCTACTATAGGATATACCACCTGCTTTCACTCAATATAGGAGGGATGACATAGAGGCACACCTACCATTGCCATAGGAGACAGATGGCCTAGATTTTGAGGAGCTACTAGAAGGGCCAAGTGTTGGAGATCTAGGGTGCACAATGGAATTTATAGCTTGGTGGGTAGGTTTACATCCCATGATGGAGGTTAGGAGGCCACCACTAGATATATAAGGGTTGGTGAGAGAGAGGGATGTAGTGGTATAGGCATGAGATGTAGTAGTGTAGGATAGAGATAAATCACATGCATAGGTATTAACCTTATATGGGTAGGTGGTGACATTGAAAGGCTAGGTTGGAGTACTATAGGGCTAGGTTACAACACTATAGGGCTAGGTCAGATTCTTAAAGGGTTAGGTGACTACAATGATAGTAGAGAGGGATAGTTTGAGAGTAACAGGTCAAGCTACTCCTCCTCTACCATAGGGGCCAATATAGGCTAAGCCATTGATAGGTTCTATGGGACCACTATATACTGTATCTCTGGTGAGATATACTACTACCCTAGATGATATTGCATATTACAAGAGGGCCATTAGGGAGTTATTTAAAATTTAGAGTTTAGAGAGTAGGAGAGGTCTATGTCAAGTGCTATGACTTCTAGCTCATGCAAATGTAGATGAGCAAAGAGTGGTGATGACACTGGTTCCTCATGACCACACATAGAGCTTGGAGTACTCTGAGTGTTAGATTTTGCCTTTTTGGTTATATATGTTATATGTATAGTGGCCTATGAGTTGAAGATGCAAGATGGATATTTTGAGAGAGAGATGATATTATGATGATGTAGTTATGGATATGTATTCTGAGCATGCGCACACATGCACGTGCATGTGCGCACACACACACACGAGATATTCATTTATTATGATTTTGAGATGTATGTATTGTGATAGATGATGAGCATATTGACATAGGTGATGATGATATAGATGATGAGTATTTAATGCTATGTTAATTTGGATATTAATGTTGATCATGTTAGTTGAGTTAGATTAGACTTTCCCATATATGTGATGGTATATGCATAGTTGGTTTGTTAGTTTCATCTTATAATTTTTCCTTATTTTGTGATGGTGTATGCTTAAAATGAATAAATTGGTTATGTTAGTTTATTTCAGCATTTTTCCATATTTTTGATGGTTTATGCATAAATTAAATTGAGTAGGCTTTGATAGTTTTCGTATGACATTATTTCTTCATCTCAATAGAGAGATCGACATGTGATGTGGATGGAAAAATAAAGAGGTAGAATACTCAAGCATTGGCAAAGACTATAATCAGAACATAAATAGGCTCAAGAAAATGAGCCTTTATTATGTCTTACATCTTTAAACCATTGTGTTTGTTAGAGAAGCATCATGTTTACCTTATATTAAGTGAGATTCATAGTCCCTTGAAAGAGTATGAGGTAAAAAAGGGTAAAATTATAAAAATGTTTGAGTAACATAACCTACGAAATGGGGACGATATGCCCCTAATGTGGGTGACCAAAGAGATACAATAGGCAAGTCCATGACTTAAACCTCTTTTTTTGTGTGTAAGTTGATCAATGCGGGAAGCCTATAATGGGATTTTGTATGGGTTAAGGTTGGATAAAGTTGATCAATGTGAGAAGCCTTTTTTATTTGTATTTCCCTTTGAGAAAAAATCTTGGCTTAGACATCCTTCAAGGGAGTGGTCTAAGCATTTATTTCTAATTTTAAATAGTTGTCCTTTAAGGGAGCAGTCTATTGATAGTATCAAATGGAATCTATGTAGATATCCTTCAAGGGAGAAATCTATATTGAGAAGCATGACCTGAGAGTTTATAACTTATCACATATCCCATTTGTTTTTTTTGTTTTTTTTATGCTTTTAGTCATGAACAAGACTATAGAGGCTTAGGAGTTTTCCACTTTGAGGGTAAAACCATACCACTCTATAAGTTAACTAAGTGTATAGGAGTAAGGGTGAAGAGGAAGGGAAATGAACGTAATAGGAATGCTCAAAGGATGAGCTCAAGTTAAACATAAGGTAAAGCGGTATAAGGCATTTAAAGTCTTAGGTTCTGGCTTTCCTTCAAGAGAAGACAAGTGATAAGTTCTTGAGACATACTTGTGAGTTATGATATAAGGTCCAAGCCAATTAGGAGAAAACTTACCCCATTTGATTTTCTCCATATTCATCACATATTGATTTTATTATAAGATGAGATCTCCTACATTAAAATATAGCTCTTTGAGGTTTTTGTTATAAGTGTGTTTGATATGTTATTGATAGATTTGGAAGTGGTTGAGGGATATGAGATGATGCTTATCAAGTTATTCAAGTTGAGCCAAATGTTCTTGGTGAAATTCATTATTAGTACGTATGTCCTGTAGATAAATATGAAGAGAAGGAATATGGACTTTAAGAGGAAAAATGACCTCCATCCCATATACCAAGGAAAAAGGTGTCGCACCTATAGGGGTTCAAATGCTAGTGTGGTAAGCCCATAAATCAAAAAGAATGTGTGTGTGCCAATCCTTGCCCATATCATTGACTACATTCATGAGAATTTTGGTCAATGTTTTATTAGAAGATTCTACCTATCCATTTGATTATGGATAGTATGGTGATAAGAAGCTTAATTTGATTCTAAATGTATCACAAAGACTTTGAATAGTCTTATTTTTGAAAGATTTTCCATTATCTATTATAATTTTATGAGGGACACCAAAATGACAGATGATGTGATGGTTGATAAAGTCAAAAAAAATTTTGACTTTAGTGGAGATGAGAGGGATGGCTTGATCCACTTGGTGAAGTATCTAGTGGCAGTAATGATAGAATGATGATGAAGGGATGAATGAGGGTTAATCTTCCTAATTAAATCTAAGCCCCATTGGGAGAATGACCAAAAGTCTTTGGTGACTTATAATGCATGATTTGGAGTGTGAAGGAGGTTAGCATGTTGTTGACACTTTACATAATTTTGAATGTAATCAGTATAATTTTGATGAAGTGTGGGCCAATAATAGCCAAGCTAAAAGATATGCTTGGAAACTACATGACCATTGAAATGCCCACAATAAATCCCATCATGGACTTTCTTAATGGTGAAGGGAGTCTCAGTATTAGTGAGGCATCTAAGGAGAAGACCATCAAAACTTTGCTTGTAGAGAAGTCCCCCTAGCATAGTGTAATAATTGGCATGTTTTATGAAGGCACATCTCCCATTATTAGAGAGATCAGAAAGGGTAATAGAGAAGGAAAGATAATTTGTGAGTTTCTTGTACCATAATTCATGTGGGTTGGATGTTACATTTATAAAAAAGAGGATGTTAGTTGATACATAGAAGGTTAATGTTAAGTGATGCATGGTGACATAGATTCTTAAGGAAGAGGATGAATAGGGTATGTGTGAAGTAAGTGAAGCCATCGTGTCAGCAAACTTGTTTGTAGATTGAGGAATAGTTTGTAAGAGATAAGAGTCAAATGATCCCAATAACACATCTACATGATGTTTATACCACTGTAGAATTTCATTTTCACATAGGTAGGAACCATTAACCTAGTTAACCACTAGATGAGAATCACCAAAAATGGTTATGGATTTGATACCCAAGAAGAGACTTGTTTGAAGTCCTAAAATCAAAGCCTCATATTCAACCATATTGTTAATGAATTCTAAATCTAGTTTAAATGAAAAAGACATAGGTTTACCATCTAGAGGAATAAGAATGCCCCCCATACCCTTATTGTATTGACATTTAGATCCATTTAAGAACATCATCATTTGATAGGAGATGTCATCATTGCAGAGCATTGCAATGGATTCATCAAGGAATTCAAGGTTTGATGGTTGATTATCAGGTAAAGGGGAAGCAGCTAACTAGTCAATGATTGTTTGTCCCTTAATAGAATTTTGTTGAATGAATTCTAAGTCAATTTTGCCATGAACCATGAGCCACCAAGCTACAAATTGGTTGTGATATGGCTTGGAATGCATGTATTTAAGCAGATTAGTATGGATGACTACATATGTTTTATGATTTATGAGATAATGACAAAGCTTAGAGGTGGAAAAGACCAACATAAGGTAATTTTTTCAGTATGGGTATATCGAGTCTCATAATCAATAAGTGTGTGGATTATGTAGTAAACAACCTTATTTTTATGTTGGTCATCTTGATGTGCAATCATAACACCTAGAGAATGGTATGTTATTGAGATGTACAGGTAGAAAGGCTAATTCTATTTAGGTGGAATAAGAACCAGTGGGGAAAGGAGATATTGTTTAAGTGCATCAAAAGCTTCTTGAGAATCTACATTCTAATAGGAGACATCCTTTTTGAGGAGATGGTGAAAGGGTTGGTAATGATCTAACAATTGGGAAATGAAGCAGTGAATTAATTAAAGTTTGCCCTACAAGTTGTAGAGTTGTTTGATATTAGTAGGTGGAAGCATCTCTAAGATTACTCTAACCTTAGCAAGATCAACCTTGATGCCACAGAGATAAATGATCAAACCTAAGAGTATACCAAAAAAAACTCTAAAGACATATTTCTTTGGGTTTAGTCAAATGTTATATTGAAAGAGATGAGTAAATATGGTTTTGAGAATCAAGTGGTCTTGACGAAGTTTAGACTTGTCAAGTAATTCATCCATGTAATCTTCCATAATTTTGTGTAGGAGATCATGGAAAATGTAAGTCATGGTGAATTGATAAGTGGCACTAGCGTTATTCAAGCCAAAAGGCATTACCCAATAGCAAAAAGTCCCCCATGAGGTAGTGAAGGTTATCTTATGTTGATCCTCAGGAGTGACCAAGATTTGATTATATCTAGAGAACCCATCCATAAGTGATAGTATCTCATGGTCAGTTAGATTAAAAAATTGGTCGATACTTGGCAATGGGAATTCATCTTTTAGATAAGTGAGGTTTAAGTCACAATAGTTAGTGCAAATACAAATTCCCTCAGTCACTTTTATTATAGTAATGATATTGGTAATCCATTACGAGTAGTCAATGGGTTGGATAAAGTTAATATAAATGAGGCATTAGAGCTCTTCTTTGACAAGGAGATCAATACGAAGATACATCTTTTGAAGCTTCTGATTAATAGGTTTAGCATCTTGATTAGTGAAAATGTTATGGGTGATGATAGAGGTGTCAATACTAGGCTTGCCATTATAAAACCAAGTGAAGGATTTGCTATGGTCATTAAGAAACGTGTCATAATCAACTTGCTCAGATAAATCCAAAGAGTGGCCAATCTTGAGGATGTGGGGGTTATCATGAGAGGGTAGATTGATGTCAATGGTTGATTCATTTAACACAACTTTTGTTTTGAATGGGAGTGATCATTGGATATAAGAATCATATGCACCCATATATGTGAAAATTGCATCATCATCTTGACATTGGACAACGTTAATAGTGAGAGTCTTCATCAATTATTTCATGATGAACAAGAGGAATGGACCTTCTTTCCTTACCTTGGTGATAGGTAAGAGGTCCCAACTGGATGGCATTTATTGAAAAAAAAATTAGAAGGTATAGATACCTCTGATTCAGTAGGTGATGGTGGAAAAAGAGAGATTAATTCTTTAATAATTGGTATATGGGAAGTTTTAATGATTTTAGTTGGTTCATCATATCCCACTCCATGCTTATTTTTGGCATTTTCAATGGTTTAGACAATGGGATATTCAATAGGCATATGGATACCTTGTTTGTAATGACCCAAACCAAATCCTTTCTAGGCACACTTATAGAGATAGGTGTGAGAGAATATAGGGTTACTCAAAAAAGAGAAGTCATAGGTAAATGGTTATGGTGAAGAAGATGGATTACTAGTAGTGGGAGGCTAATAAATTCCCCCATATGTGAAATTAGTTCAAAGGTTAGGGCCCCCATAATGTATGACCATCCTAATGTAGGAATCCTAATTTAGGTGCATGTGAATCCTTCCATACTCTTGTGGAGTGTAGAACATGTCAAGCATCAACAAATGATATTTGTTGAGTGACAAACATTGAAAAGTCTCTTCCATGGGATCGTTGTCAAGAATTTGTATTTCCAGTATCTATGTAACTAAGGGAGTGGAGCTTATGGAAGCTTCAGAAGTATCATGTGGAGAAGATGATGTTTTTTATGTAATGAGAACATCATTAGGACTATAAGTCATGTTGCATGTTTTAAATGGAGGTGGGTCAATAGGTATAAGATGTACTTATCCATCATGTTCAAACTTGACACAGTAGTGAAAAGATAAGGGTACACATGCCATAGCATGTATCCAAGGTCATCCAAGGAGTATGTTATATTAGAACTCTCCTTCCATAACATAGAAGAGTTTAAGAATAGTGCAGGGACCTGCATGTATATGTAAGACAATAGTGTCCACTATAGTAGTTGTAGTATCATTAAAGGAGCAGAGTACCGCATCAGTTTGAAATATGTAATTATCGAGAAGGGATAACTATTTATAGGCATGGGTGGAAATAATATTAATACTAGCTCCCCCATTGACATTGACTCTATTGACATGAGTTTGATCAATGTGTGAGGTAATAAAAAGGGCAGAATCTTGATCTTCAAGGTGTTGAAGTGGAATTTTTGAATCACTAAAAGAAATAATAGAGATGGAATTAAGGGATTTGACCAAATTTTCAAGAGGTTTGGGATCATATGATTATACCTCAGTCACTTTTAAGGCACTAATCAAAGATTGACAGTGTTGGGATGAGTTTTGGATTAACTCATAGAAAGACATTTCCATAGCAGTTTGGTGAAGTTGTTTCACCATTGAGATTTGAATAACATCTGAAGATGTTTTAGGAACACCCAAGATTGAAATCATGGGATTAGAAGGAGGAGTGTCTTTGGTGAAGGGATGAGCCCAAGGAGCAACAACCTTTTCCTTAGCTTTATCTTTTTGGTTTTTTGACCATGTGGTTGCATTAACTGTGTTGATCTAAAATGTAGGTGAAGGAGGTGGTAAAGGGGTTAAGACCACATCTTTGGGTTTGAATTTATGTGGAATAGTAGGAGGCACTATAGATGCCAAATGTGGAATAATAGGAAGGTTAGCAGGAGTATCGGTGAAGAGAGTGTTGACATTAAAGTGTTATTGAATGATTGTTGTGAGGGCTTTATAACTCTTAGTATTGTGTCCAAGTGAAAGATGATATAAACACACTTATGTATCATTAAACCAAGATGGATTCATTCCAAGAGGAATATAAGGCTTAATAGGAGGGAGATTTATTATGGAATATTGTAATAAATGATGTAGGAAAAAGCTTTAAGAGCCCATAAGTGGGCTCGCACTTGTGCTAATAGGATTGGACACCTTCTTTTATTTTGATGTTGAAAAGGTAATTTTATGTGGTGCTTTTTTTAGTGATAGTGGAGTTACATGTTTCTCTATCACTTTATTAGTGTCACATTTCAAAGGCATACCAAATGGAAAAGGTAGGAGTGGAGGTAACTTAACCTTTTATTTTGCTTGGGTCAGTAATATTCCAACTAAATTAGAGGGGTATGGTCCCAAAATAGATGGTAAAGTTGAGGATTAAAGAAGGGATCGATGATATCTAGGAAGCTTTACATTTTTCTATAATTTAGGTCATGAAACTCTAACTTGTGGTTGAGGAGTTAAATCTAATTTCACCTATGGATGAATTAAATTAGAGATGGGGCATACACTTAAGGGCCTGATCTTATTTAATGTGGTATATTCTTGTGAGGGTGAGGGTTGATGGTTGAACTTCAGGTGCTTTTGGTGAAGAAGCTCTAGCTTTGTCAAAGACCTTTGGGTAAAGGGTAGTGAGAGGGTTGGTGGTAAAGGTTGACTTTCATTGTTTTGGATAAGGAATTTTAATCCAGTACCAAAATGCCACATGATCTATCTTTATGGATTAAAGAAATTCTATAATTTTCACCATCCATGAGAAGGGATTAGATGAATTTGATGTAGGCCTTATAGTTGTGTCTTTAGAAGGATAATGTGTTTTGGAAATAGGGAAATTATTGGTTTCTATTACTTTGGGCCAAAAGATGAGAAAGAATTGTAATGGGGTCCTCTTCGATAGAGATGAGAGAAGAGACATGGTCTACCATGGATAGAGGAGAGTTAGGTGAAGAATGTTACTCAAGAGGGTAAAACATAGGCATTATAGTTCCCTCAACATGTGGGTGAGTCATAGGTAAAGTATGATCCTCCATAGGTAAAATAAGGGGTAAAAGTGGTACAATTAGAGTATGCATAACAAGTCTCTCATCTATTGTGGGAGTATATAATATTGACTCCTCTAAGTGCAAAGATGGATTGGATGGGGTAATACTCTCTATAGGTGGAGGAGAGGTAGGTGAAAAAGGTTCTTCAAGAGGGTATAACATAGGAATTGTGTTCCCTTCAACATGTGGTTGAGGAATGGGTAGGGTGTGGTCTTCAAGTGGAAAGAGGATAGGTAATATTGGTCTAAAATAAAATAGCATTACAGGCTCCTCAAGTGGAAAAAAGAAGTGGTAAATAATGCTCTTCCTCATGAGGGAGTGGAATGGGTGAAATAGGTTCTTCTACTTGAGGAGGAAGAATGGGAAAAATAAATGTCATTGAATGTGGGGGAGGAGTCAATGAAATGGGTGTCTCTTGTTGAGGGGAAGGTTGAATTAGAGGTAAAAGAAAGACCATATTAACTGTATGGATATTATGATCACCTGAGTTAGTTGTGGTCTAAACAATATTTTGATTCAGTGAATGGTTATGAAAAGGGTGTTTAAACACATCCATAATTTGATTAGGGGGTGCATTAGGATTATCCAATATGAGATCACCTCTATCAAGCATGTCTTGAACAATGTTCTTGAATGTCTTATAATTATTAGAATTATGGCCTTTAACTCGGTGGTAACCTCAAAACTCATCTTCCTTGTACCAAGATAGAAAAGGATGGGAGGGGTCAAACTATATAGGAGGTTTGATTTGAGGAAGGGTTATGACACCTTGTTTCAATAGTTTTTATAAAATGGATGTGTATAACTCCCCAATGAGAGTGTATTGTCTTTGTTCATAACATTGTTAGAATTATTTGGTTGGATTTTGGGAAGTTGAGGAATTTGATCGGTTTGTGGTTATGGAAGAGGTTGACTTAATGAGCACCACATTGGCAGAGCCTTCATATTTTTGGTTAAAAGGATAATTTTTAGAGGAGGAGGAGTCATTTTATTTGGAATTGGGATTCTTACTGTGCAACTTGACTTTAACTTCATCTATAACATGAACCTCGAGTTTTCATGACATTGTAAAGGCCTCATCAAATGTGTGAAATTTTTTTACCCAAAGTGTGCATGAGATGTGCTTATTTGATGCCCTTGAGAAGATCTCAATAATCTTAGGTTGGGGTAAGGAGAAGGAGAGTTGATTGATCAAGCTTCTCCAATGAGTGAAAAATTTATAATAGACTCATCATCAAATTATTTGATATAATAAATGTTTGTTATAGAAACCTTCTTAAAAATGTTAATAGCGAACTGGTCCAAGAATATTTGTGTGAGTTAGGTAAATGCAAAAAGGGAGTGTTGAGGTATAGAGATATACCAATCCAAGGCAACACCTGAAAGAGACATAGGAAAAATATGAAGTAGTAATGCATCATCATGCCCTATTAAATAATAAGAATGTCTAAATGCTCACAAGTGTTGTTGTGGGTCCTCTTTACTCTAAAAATGAGTAAATTTAGGGAGTTCCCATTAGCTTGGATAGGAAAATAGGCACAAAAGGATGGATGGGTTCATTGCATATTTGATCATCAGATAACACAATCTTTGAACCAGAATGGATGTCTCTAGATTAGACATCTTGTCTATCAACATCTTAATGAGGTCCAGAGGGGGATTAGTTGGGGGGGTACCTCCTAAATTATAGGGAACCTCATAATAAGTAGAGGGAGTATATGATATAGCTTACTAAGGTTGTGTTGGGGCAACATAAGGATAATGAGTCATAATATGGGGTGTAGAAAGAAAAGGGACTTGTCCCATTGGATTATAGAATATGCTTTTGTTCGTTGTTGTTATTATAGGTTGGATTATTGGCATGGTTAAATTGGATGAAGGGTGAGTCATAACTCAAGTAATTATAGGTGTGAGGGTAGATGGAAAGGTACCACTAAATTTTGAAATGGGGTAAGCCTTGACTGAACTGGTTGTGGTTGTGAAAGTAGGGAAGTCACACCAAGGTTTAGGAGGGATTGGGAAATTGGTGATGCTAAACTTTGGACATTATTTATAGTTGTTAGTTACTCATTGAAGTGGTGGTTTGGGTAACCATGGGGAAAATAGTGGAGGCAACTGAAACTGAGGTTGTCTCTATTAGAGAGTTTGCCATACCATAGATTGGGTCACCCAAAGAATTATGGGTTTGGCTCATAGTAAGGTAATGTTGAAGGGATACCACATTATGATCAAGAAATTTATAAAAATCTTGATCTCCCTTAGGCACAATGGGAATTTGGTTGCGGCTGGGACTATGCTTTGTATCTAAATTATGCTCCATGATAGAATTAGAAGTGAGAGGGGAAGGTGGAAGTGGTTTTCAACTTCTGTAATTGGTAATAATTTTGGCTTGAGCTCACGTCAATACCATGTAAGAGTAAGTATAAATAGTCTTACTACCTTTTATCAGTGACAAAATAAGGAATAATCAGGTTTGAGTACAGGAAAGTGGGTTATTTTAGCTTGTTATTTTGAGTAGATGAAATTTACATAGTTGTTGATGTCAGTCACTTGACCGATGTTAGTGGATTAATCGATGTTGGTAGGTAAAATCTACTGATGCCAATAGAGTTAACTAATGTCGATCACTATAATATCTTGGGAGATGGAAAATCTAATGTTTTAAAAAACCAAAAGTTGAAACTAGGTAAAATAGTGGATGTAAGAGGTTTGTGTAAGAAGGAAGAACACTCAAAAAACTTGAGATAACAAGTTATACAAATTGAGTATTAGAAATAGTATTGATTTTGTGAATCAATAGGAAAACATCCTTACCAACTCCAAAATATAGAAGGCTATAAAAAAGAAAAAAAAATAACATACAGCTAGCAACTATTAAGTCCTAGAGATTAATTTTTAGTCTCATGTTGGCTTATGACTTAATCAAATGATGAAAAGATAATTTAGTTATCAAAGGTACTAAAAAGCAATCTAGAGCTAGTTTCAAGTTAGTTTTAGTGCTCAAGAGGAAATCTATGTTAGACCAAGTACATGGCTTGTTATAAGAGTTTGCTCTCTGCACTTCATGGACCTAGATCCAAGCTAGGTCACTTAGCTAAAATATACGTTATGTCAAAATATTTTTAATTTGACCATTTAAAATCTAGGGACATAAACATCACTAATGTAATATGGATGTTAGTGTCTTATAGATAAAGAAAATTTGAGGATCTATAACTATCTATGTAGGATAAAAATGAATTTTTATATAGGCTGAAGGTTACAGGTGATCTAGGTAATCATAATGTTATGATTAGAATATAGGATACATAATTTGGCACAATGAGATGGTGAGAATGAGACTTTTGGTAATAAGGAGGTCATAAATTAAAGGGTTGAGACATGACTGATATTTTTCAAGTTTACAAGATTAGTATATCATATAAAATAAAATTTTAGTTTTTACACCATTTAAGATACTTAGAAGCTTGATGATAAGTCTTTGGAACCTGTGTCATTTCCAAATGCGCAACACTATATGAATATATTAATATCATGCTCAGATCTCTTGGATCCCATACCAATGCACCATCCTCATGGAGAAATTTACAAACCCATTTTGGTATAGATTTTATTCGTTGTGCAAGTTAATTTAATTTCTTCTAGTGATGGTGGTGAAGGTACTAGTTGTTCCCATATGGATCATTATTTGAATTATAGAAACTCTTAGAATGGTAATTATCTAAACTATATTATTATTCATAATATACCTCATAAGTTATGTCTAAATAACCACAAGGTAATAGAGGAGGATTAGGATATGTTGGTTTGAAATCCTATAATTATTCATTAAATAACACATCTTGCTAACAAAACTTTAGTGGTGTCCAGAATAAAAAGATTATATGACTTCACATCCTCATGGTAACTAACAAAGATATAAGGACAACCCTTCCTTTCAATTGATTTTCAATTTTAATCAAGAATGTGTGCCCATATATTACATCCAAAATTTTGGAAATTATAAATAATTAGCTTGATATACTAGACCATTTTTCTTTGGGATTCATATTTTTCACTATAGATTAGGGGTGTGATTTATTGATGTAGGTTGAACACTAAATTTCATTTTATTAATAATATGGAGTTATGTCTTTATAATGTAGTATGTAATTATTCATTTCCTTTAATGTGTTATTTTTACACTCAGGTACATCATTTTTTTGAAGGGACTAGGGTATAGTATGTTGAAGTTGAATGTCTACCTATTCACAAAAGCTAATAATCTAATTGTTGAAAAAATATCCTCCATTACCTATTCTCAAATGTTGATTTTTTCTCTTTGATATTTTTCAACAATGACCTTGAATTTTTTTAATTTCTCAAAGACTTTGCTTTGTTTTTTTTTAAAAGAGACCCAAGTTTTATGAGCTAAAACATAAAGAATGTAAGAATGTTTCTAACAAGAAATATTTGGAAAGGACATAAGATCACTATGAACTAACTATAATTTATAACTTTCCATCAAGGATTTTACTTTTGGAAATGGATCCCTATGTTGTTTTTAAAGTGTATAACCTGGACAAATGCCATCTTTGAAATAAAATTATGGAAAAATAATAACCATGTGATTATTATTTAGGTCATAAAATGAGTGATAGTTGAAGTTCCCAAAATTCTAATGAAAATTTTTATTCAATTCATTAGTATGTTCAATCATGAAATGTGAAGGTTGGTTAAACACAAACTTGACAAATTTTTATAATCGTGTTGGATGATCAACCTTAAAAGTGGTTAAAATATCAAACTTGTCTTTGATATTTATAATGGCAATGTTGGTAGGTATAAACTCAATGTTTTTCCTTCACATAAATGTATGATATATATATATATATATATATATATATATATATATATATATATATATATATATATATATATATATATATATATATATATAAGGTTTTCATAAAATTCTTAAACATGGTGAACTTTGTTGAATATGCCATTATCCTTTCAACTTTCCCTTCACCCTCAATAACTAGAGGACTAGAGTTTTACACAAAAATTCTAGTTGTAGAACATTGATCAAGATTTGAAAACATTGAGCCATCATGCACTATATGGTAAGAGGTTTCTAAATCAAAAATCCATTTAGAAATAGGTGATCATGTTGTTGTAAAAAGAGTTACTCCCATATTGAAGGTGTGAAACTAATTTTTTTTTTAACTTTACTTCTAAGTATGTCACTTTATTGAAACATTGATGTTCATCATGGTCTAGTTTCTTACAATAAATACACCACTCTTGGTTTATGGTGGAATTTAATTTCCATTTGCCTTTGTTTTGACTTGGGAAAAGGTTCTATCGAGTTGGATGATTGACCTTAGGCTTGGGATTTGATTTTTATTTTATCTTGGTAGTGCCCTTTCCTTTGCTATAGTTGGGTTGTGATATTGAATTAGTATCATTTATCAATAATTCTTGTCTATTAGTACCTTTAGGTTAGATTTATCTAATATAAACTAGGTTTTCCTGTTCCCTCTAAATTTTCTCACAAAACTTGTAAACAATGCCATAAATGTAGATCCTATAAAGTCTTGATGTATGTAGAAGTTCAAAACAAAAATTAAGGAATACCTAATTTAGAAGAAATATTCATAATGAGTTTTTCATCATTCTTGGTTTCACCAGTTGCAATGAGTAAAAACCTCAACTTCTTGAATTAAGTGATGAATTCCTCAATGCAAGGATAGTTTTCTAGACTAAGAGTAGTGAGATTATTTTCCAGTTGGAATTCCATAATATTATTATGATTTCCATAAATTTCTTTTGAGGTAGTATAAAATTTATGAATTTACATGATGCCCTAAAAATTAAACTTTAATTCATGGGATATTAATGTACTAAATATTTATCAAGCTTTGTCAAAAGGGTTTTTACTTTTTTGTATTTGAAAATATATAAAAGGTGCAATTTATTCATTGATTTAAATATGGTAGAGATCCTTGCTAAGGAACACATCAATAATGTATCTTTTTAAAATAAATTATTTGGAACTTCAGAGGTTTATCTTTTTCTTTATCATTACTAGCATAGAGAATAGAGTGAAAATAGCCCAATATTTATTTGTATGAAAAAATCCCAAAACATGTTTATGAAAATACACATTAAAATGATATTCTCGATGTGAAAATGACAATGGTGTAATTTTCCTATAGGCAATTTTCTAATTTAAAAGTCTTTTTAGGAGTACATGTGAATAAAAAAATTATATGTAAAATTTTTATTAAAAAAATGAAATAGTGGTTAAAATGACAATCTCAATGAGAAAATAACAATGGTACAATTTCCCTATGGCCCAAAAAAAATTATACTCTTTTTTATTCACATGTAAATGCTAGACTATGGCCTTCCCACATAGATCAAAAAACATTTCTAATAAACTTGTTTCTACAAATAAATTCCTTATGCTTTGTCCATTCATTGTTCTTCTTTGAAAAAATAAAACCCCAAAAAGTGATACTAAAACTCAATCTAGAAATACTCAATATGAAGTTGAATAGTGAATACTTCAATAATGAATATCTACCAAATGTAACCAGAATTATTTTTGGGAAATGCTAGGCTAAGATGTGTTTGATCTATAGGCTAAGATGGGTTTTATTTTTGAGAAAATTGTACTCTTTTTTATTCACATGTAAATTCTAGACTATGGCCTTCCCACATAGATCAAAAAACATTTCTGATAAATTTGTTTCTATAAATAAATTCTGTATGCTTTTTCCATTCATTATTCTTCTTTGAAAAAATAAAACCCCAAAAAGTGATACCAAAACTCAATCTAGAAATACTCAATATGAAGTTGAAAAGTGAATACTTCGATAATGAATATCTACCAAATGTAACCAAAATTATTTTTTGGAAATGCTAGGCTAAGATGTGTTTGATATATAGCCTAAGATGGGATTTATTTTTGAGCAAATTGTACTCTTTTTTATTCACATGTAAATGCTAGACTATGGCCTTCCCACATAGATCAAAAAACATTTCTAATAAACTTGTTTCTACAAATAAATTCCATATGATTTGTCCATTCATTGTTCTTCTTTGAAAAAATAAAACCCCAAAAAGTGATACTAAAAATCAATCTAGAAATGCTCAATATAAAGTTGAATAGTGAAAACTTCAACAATGAATATCTACTAAATATAACTATTATTATTTTTGGTAAATTCTAGGCTAAGATGTGTTTGATCTATAGGCTAAGATGGGTTTTATTTTTAAAAAAATGGTACTCTTTTTTATTCACATGTAAATTCTAGACTATGGCCTTCCCACATAGATCAAAAAAAAATTATGATAAAATTGTTTCTACAAATAAATTCCATGTGCTTTGTCCATTCAATGTTCTTCTTTGAAAAAATAAAACCCCAAAAAGTGATACTAAAACTCAATCTATAAATACTCAATATGAAGTTGAAT
The DNA here is from genome assembly GCA_037957365.1 of Torreya grandis. Taxonomy (NCBI): domain Eukaryota; kingdom Viridiplantae; phylum Streptophyta; class Pinopsida; order Cupressales; family Taxaceae; genus Torreya; species Torreya grandis. The sequence continues at coordinate 1,445,209 of JARHVA010001915.1, read as the reverse complement.
AGTGAATACTTCAACAATGAATATCTACCAAATGTAACCAAAATTATTTTTGGTAAATACTAGGCTAAGATGTGTTTGATCTATAGGCTAAGATGGGTTTTATTTTTGATAAAATTGTACTCTTTTTTATTGACATGTAAATGCTAGACTATGGCCTTCCCACACAAATCCAAAAACATTTATGATAAACTTGTTTCTACAAATAAATTCCATAGGCTTTGTCCATTCATTATTCTTCTTTGAAAAAATAAAACCCCAAAAAGTGATACTAAAACTCAATCTAGAAATACTCAATATAAAGTTAAACGATGAATACTTCAATAATGAATATCTACCAAATGTAACCAAAATTGTTTTTGGTAAATGTTAGGCTAAGATGTGTTTGATCTATAGGCTAAGATGGGTTTTATTTTTGAAAAAATTGTACTCTTTTTTATTCACATGTAAATTCTAGACTATGGCCTTCCCACATAGATCAAAAAACATTTATGATGAACTTGTTTCTAAAAATAAATTCTGTGTGATTTGTCCATTCATTTTTCTTCTTTGAAAAAATAAAACCCCAAAAATTGATACCAAAACTCAATCTAGAAATATTCAATATGAAGTTGAATAGTTAATACTTCAATAATGAATATCTACCAAATGTAACCAGAACTATTTTTGGGAAATGCTAGGCTAAGATGTGTTTGATCTATAGGCTAAGATGGGTTTTATTTTTGAGAAAATTGTACTCTTTTTTATTCACATATAAATGCTAGACTATGGCCTTCCCACATAGATCAAAAAACATTTCTGATAAACTTATTTCTACAAATAAATTTAGTATGCTTTGTCCATTCATTGTTCTTCTTTGAAAAAATAAAACCCCAAAAAGTGATATTAAAACTCAATCTAGAAATACTCAATATGAATTTGAATAGTGAGTATTACAATAATGAATATCTACTAAATGTAACCAGCATTATTTTTGGGAAATCCTAGGCTAAGATGTGTTTGATCTATAGGCTCTCTAATATATGAATCCACAATCATAAATAGTTAATGAGATCAAATGTAACTATGAATGTTTATATCATCCCATTATTACATTATCCCATTAATTTGATACATAAATATTAACTTTCCAAGGTTGATTGCTTACTTATGCACCATAGAATCAAAAGGTCGAGAGGCTTCCTATTGGAAAAAAGAAAAAAAATCACTTCCTAAGTATTGTGAGGTATGTGGAATCAAATATTTGTATAAAATGTTGCCTTATGGCTTGAATATTAGGGTAATACCCCTCACACCACAAATAAAATAAAAATTATAACCACTTTTACAAAAATTATAGCTCAAACTGTGAGTTTTAAAACTATTAGAACATAGTTCTAACCTAGAGGATTTCTATGGAATAAATTTTATTTAAACCTTACCACCCAACTAGGTTCACAATTTTTTTATCAACTAAGATCTCATAAGGGTAAGGTTAGAGCATAATATTGGTTATTTTTAGTAAGCCACTAAATTTGGACTTGAAACTTGATATGCATAAAAAATAAACAGTAAATGTAGAAAATAAAAAAATGTGGAATATAGAGATTAAAAAATAAAAAAGTACATATCCAATCTTTAAACTAGTATGTAGAATAGGATGAATATATATATATATATATATATATATATATATAATACTATTTTAATTTATTTGGATAGGGTACATAATGTTGTTAGCTACCATAAGACAAAGACCCACAATACCTACATAAAAAATATATGAAATCTTAGAAATAAAGTAACATGGATTCATCCAATAAGAATAGATACCTCTTTTGATTAAGATCGCTAACCTAATTCTTCTAGTATAATAGTAATTCTCATCCACACTATGCCTCACCCATTGGTCCTCTATGTTTTTATATATAAGAGAGGAGGTTAGGGTTAGGGTTAGTTTTTTTTATAGCTATAAATAAAATAAAATAAAAACTATTATTATTAGTAGAGGTTCTTGGGTTTCACCAAAACATGGTAATTACAAGGATAGAGTGTGTAAAGTTACATAAAAATCTTGCACAATGGGTTATTCAAGACGTTGAATACATAATCAAGATTTATCATAGAAAAATACACTTGTTTAAATGTTTAACGTGTGATGAAAACTACTTATAGATATAGATATTTATGCATCAGAGTAGTATAGTGAAGGAAACATTCATAAGAACATAGGAAACTTTATGATTATACAGATAAAGGACACAAATACTTAGAATTCTTATTAAAATATCTATTACAAGGGATTAAAACAAGGAAAAGCTCATAGATCGATGTCTAATTCTATCACTACTCTATGTAAAACTTTCTGAGAATAACATTCATCATCCCATTACTCACCTACATGTTAGAATCAACATAATCATCAACCCTTCTATTACATTCATTAAAAATAATTATATGTATTAATTCCTATAGTTATAATTTTGAGATTTACCATACTAGGAATAAGTATCCATATAGCATTTGATGTAATCCTGAACAACATAGAGTTTCCTATAATAAATCCTAATAACCCACCATAGAATACAATTAAAATTACCATGGGACATTCTCATACATATATATGGTTTTACATTTATCATTTAACGTTAATACTTTCCTAGACTTAAAATGTTTTTCATCCCAATATAATGTCATAGAGGTAAGTAGTCTAAAAACTAAGAAAGGAAACAAAATATAGAAGTGCATAGGAAAGCTAGACTTTTCTCAAGGTGTCGATAAACTAGTTTTAAACCCTTGCACACTACTTAGCCACCCTTTCAGGTTTACAATAGACTAGCTTTGTGTAAGATTATACAAACTTCTAATTACACAAGAAATGGACTAAATTTTCAAAATTGTTGAGCCTACTTAAGCATCAGTTAACTAGTGGAGGCATTTTACATTTGGATAATATAGCACATTTGGCTAGGTGTAAAGATATTAGGATCATCTATGATTAGTGCAATGCTTACATTGGTGAGGGCCAAATCATCCTTGTAAGACTCTTAATTAAGTATAAATTCTTGAACACTACGTATAAGATCATGCAAGGGGGATTAAGTAGCCATCAATTAGTGAATATAGTGTCAACTATCTTGAGTAAGGTAGACTTTATCATGTTGAATTTGGTGGTGATTTAAACATGGATCTGAACCAACTTATCTACATGTCATTACACCTGTACACTAGTGAAAGATTTGCACAACCTTTGGTTTTGCCAAGTTTACATATTCTGAATGATAGTATGCCTTAAACTAAGTGAGGTTTGTAGTGCAATATCCATGATATCAGGTGTTGTGTTTAATTTTGTGATGATAACATGTGTAAAAGAAACCATGGAAAATTTAGGCTACAAAGTGGTCCAAACCATATCCAACTAATTCTTCCAATCGAGTAACTAAATTGTGTTGTACATATCCTAAGCTTGAGTAGCATCAATAGTGGTTTGATACTCAGATAAAAACTCATAGAGGATCTTAGTTTTATCTTTCATGACTTACCCCTTCTGGATGATGCTTGATTCTTTAAAAGTATGCCAATCCATGGTGAACTTGTTGAGAAGAAGATCAAGTTAGTCCTTATTTTCAAGTGAAATATCCATAACTAGCTGGGTGTATAGGTTAGGATAGGGGTCCTCAATATTCTTCCTTTCAATATGCAGCTACTTCATGACTACAAAAATTTTATCCTCAAACTCCTTAACCTATTTCTCCAATGGAACTACCTTATATGAGATGGAGTCTTGGAATACAGTAGCATATTTAATCTACTTTGGAAATGGTGGCTAAGAAACATCCAAGGATATTTTAGTGGTGGTAGGAATCAAAGAAAGATGTGTAACTAATGTATTCATAGGAGTCATATGTAATGGAGTGATGGGAAAATAAAAAATAGTGCATTATAGAGATGTTACTAGCACATCCCATAGTTAAATGTTAGATAGGCTCAAGGAAGTAATGACATCCTATGAGGAAATCAAAATGTCTCACATCTGTGTTTGGAGTGGTTCGTGAGATGGTTGCACTATACTAACACTAGATGGAGTTAGTGTATATTGTGTCTTTATAGTTGTTGCTTGGGCTTCCTTAGCATTTTATTCTCAACATCTACCTATGCCTACTTCATAACATCTTCTTGTTCCTTCTTGGCCACCTCATCCTACATTTTCTTATATATATCTTCATTTGCCTTTTTATTAGCCTCTTCTACATGTGTCTTTTGTTTTCATGCTTGGTCCTCAGCCTTTTTTTGTGTTTGCTCTTGTGCAATTTGGTTCTTCTTCTACTCCTCAGCTTCTTCATTCTATTTGTGCTCTACCCCTAACTCAACATCTTTGTGATTTTGGTCTACTTCATGCTATTGTTGTTGAGCTAGTTTTATAGCTACAACTTCCTATTGCATTTTATTATTGTCTTCTTCCTCTTATTTTTATCAAATTGCCTTAACATCCTTAGCTTTCTTGCAAACCTCTACTTCCTTAACCTAGCATTGGGCTTCCTCTCATTCCTATTGATCTACCTTTTCCTTTTGTTTAGCCTTGATCTTAGCCTTGAAAATTTATTCTTAGTGTATGCAATGCTCAACTACTCTTTGCACTTCCTCACATATGGCTTGTTATTCTTCTACAATCTGAGTGTCTAGTGCTACTTCTTCAATGCCATTTTTAGCCTCCTAAGATTTGGATGGAGAAGACCTAAGGATAGTTTTTTTCACCTCTACCTAAGAAACTTTCCATTATAAACCAAGCATCTTGAGGGTTTTGATGGTTTGATAATTGAACTTCCTGCACTTGCTATTCTTCCATCGTAGGCTCTCTAATGGCATGCATAAGAACAAGTGAGGTTTCAGCCCCAAAATTTTTAGGGTTGTGTAGAGTTCACCTACACTAGAATAGTGGTACTAGAGGACTAGTTTTGGCAGCTCCTAACTATAATGGACTCATAGTATATCCTCCCACCTTGAATCTTTATTAAATTATATGCAATTTGGCTTCTTCAACCACTGTATCAATGATTATATAATGTGAGCATGGAGGTAACTCAATCCAAACATTTTAGGGCACTTTGTTTTGCACCTAGATGGTGTGTACTACTTTATATAAAATATACTCTTTTTCTTCCTCCTTCTCATATAGGTCTTTTGCCATATTAGCCATCATTTTCCAATATACTTGTTGGTCATCAGTGCCTAGATGTGGTAAGTCATAGAGCCCAATGATTTTGGGTATGATCAGGTTATCCAGCCAAGTGAGTTGGTTGTGAGTATTTTTACTTGGAAGAGATAGAGATATTATAACATTGGGTACCTTGCACTTCCCAAAATCATGGATTGTGGTGGCTTCTATGGAAGTTTACATAGTTATAGTCATGGTATTTAGAAAAAATGGTGGTAATTTATATATTTGAGTGGCTCTCATTATTTTGATAACCTTCTACTTAGCCACCTTAATCTATGCCATCTACATGTTGATTAAGTATGAAAGGGGTGGACCTAGTACCTTGGGTAGTTCATGGACTCAAATAATAATGCTCTTAAGTAACTTTGTGACAACTGCATCCTATCTCAAGTACTACATGATGTTAGGAAATATGCATGAGTTTGCTAAGATTAATTTGACCAACTCATTCCATCAAGTGGTAAACTTGGCTTGATGTCCAAAGTAAGTATTTCCATGGGTCTAAGTGATAGTATGGAACTACACATATATCTAATAGTCAATGTGAGGATGAACTTCAGCCTTAAGAGACTTTCACTTTATAAACACTAATAATAACACCAACAATTGGTACTAAAACATTTGTTTCACAGTCACCAAGACTTTATCAATGCTGGAAATAAGTTCACTAACCAAGAATTTTGGCCATTTGAATTCCTCATTGTGATGGATCATTCAATGGGAAATAATGATGACCCCTTTTGTAGCTTGTTTAGAATCCTTGGTTGTCTACCAAAATCTATGAGAAATGCATTCAACTAGAATGTTCCCCAACACATATTCCATGTCTTCCAATGGAATGCCTCTAGAATTGGGATAGTCCTTTTCTTGAATCTCTAAAAGGATGGGTAGTATTCATGATTTTTAGTGTGTTATGGATCTCCCTCTCACAGGTAGTCCTATCATCCTAGCCATCATAATAATATTGATGTGGATGATTATGTGTTAGGAAAGACAACTCTTTCCCTCATTATATTGGCCCATCAAAACCTCCATTACATCATTTATTTACCTAAAAGTGGGAAAATGGATTGATCACTCCACATATGTGTTACAAATCCTATGTGTCTATGCTAACGTTATTGGTTGTTTTCCTTCAAATGCATCTAGGACAAAAATTTATATCTCTTCATTGAAACCTAATTCATAACCATCTAGGTTTGTGAAGCATTTTGATCATAAAATGACACTAATGCCCATATCATATTTCTATGCTTTTGTGAATCCTTTGATGATATGGGATTGATCAAACCCAACCATTATATGTCTTTATCTAAAACAATTTATTAGGAGGTGTGAAGTATTAACTAGGAATTATCCTAAAATTATGCATTACTTCAATATACTTAGAAATGGATAAGAATTGAGCTACCTGAGTGCCATATTTATAATGTCTTGTAGTGCCTGCAACATTTTACTATTTTTATGAGTTGTGCTATCATGGAATCCTTCACACACAAGTTTTAAATGGAGTGGAGCCTTTCTTTCTAATGTGTAATTTATCTTACTAACCTAAAATTTAATTATGGTGGTGGTTGATGATTTTTGACCTATTACATTAACTAGACTTTGGTTGTACATTACTTATTCCATTTTGGAGTTAGACCCATCACTCTTCCAAGAGATTTATCGATATACCCCATAATTAATCATTAAATTAAATGGATTTACCATTACAATTCACTATTTGCTCAAGATTCAGACACACATGTCTTTCCTTAACTTAATTGAAGTTTGTATATTATACTCATTTGGATACCTCCAATTTTATCCACAGTAATGGAACCTTCAACTTTTTCATGGATCCCTCATATTCCAAACCCTTATACACAAACTTACATTTACCCACACATTCCAAAATAAATACACAAAACCCAAACTATCCTAAAATAAACACTTTACAAGCTTGACCACTATCTAATTGGTGTGATATAACACCTTTATTGCATGTTGTTTTGAATTAATTGTGGTAAGACTTTAACCTAAATCCATTTACCTTATTGGGTAAGACATTTCCCTATAAATCTTCTAGAACCATTGTTTTAGGCTACAAAATTTTGTGGATGATGTAAGGGCCCTACCATCAGATGCTAAGATTTATAAGGAAAGATTTGAACCTGATATCATATAGAATGACAATTAATTTACCTATAATTCCTTTGTTCATAGGTTTTTATCATGCCATACCTTCTAGCTATGCTTGTTTATCTCCTAGTCCCATATTGATATGTATGTTATTTCATCCATGAAATTCAAGTCTAGTAACCTATGAGTCACCAACTCTTGATCACCCATTTAAAACACATTGGCAACTCATAGATTATGAAGAACATATTTCATAAGCATCACATTTTCTATTCCATAGACTAGCTGGAATGGTCTAAATCCTATCGCACATTTATAATAATGTGATAAGCCCATATGAATGTTTGAATTCTATCCTCACAGTCATCTCAATCCATATCACATATTTTAGTGAGCATCTTACTAATCACCTTTTTTATAGCTTCATATTAGACATTTGCTTGTGGATGATAAATGATGATTTTATGATGCAATATTAAGAACTCAGCTATGAGGGCCTTGATGGTCTTATTCCAAAAATGAGTTCCTCTATAACTTACCAATTTAAGAGGGAATCCAAACTTGGTAATGATGTTATTGTATATTAACTTAGTTTTTTCCTTTATACCATAACTTGGAGTCACATAAGCCTCTATCCACTTGGTAAAGTAATATATCATAGTGATTATATACCTTGTCTTGTTGCTTTACTTGGGGGATTATTTGGTCCTAATAAGTAAATGCCCCATTATTTAAAGGGTTGATGTGCTAATATGGGATACAAATGCATCTCATCCTTTTGGTGTGCTTCCCCATCCTTTGGCATACATTTAACTATTATGTGAATCTTTATGTATCTTGAAAGAGATAGGGCTACCAAATGCCACTTTGCAAAATTTTCCTCATAGTTGCATCTCCTATGAAGTGGCCTCCTACAACTCCTTGATGCACTTCATCCATGATTTAAACACACTCATGTTCTAGTTACACTCTATTTATCACTTTGCATTTACCTAAGTAATATAAAAATCCATTCACAAAACTATATGAAAGAGTTTTGGTGATCAGTTATTTCTTCTCTTTCTATATAGTGTTATGAGAATGTCCCATGTTTGAGAAACTATGTGATCTCATGTAGTTTTTCTAGAATTATATTCACCTTGAGTAGGTGTGCATTTTGTGACTCATCTTATAGTTCCATAGGCTCCTTACCATTATTTATCCAATTGAGATGTTCTATATTAACATTCTCCCATCCTAGTTTGATGTTAATCTAGAATTTAAATTCTTAGAAAAGCATCAGCCAATGAGATATTCATATTCCAAATAATGGATTATTCACGAGGTATCACATATCTTGATAATCAATGAAAAATTCAAATGGTGTGGCCAACAAGTATTTCCTAAACTTTTATAATGTGAACACTATGGCCAAGGCTTCCCACTCAATTGCCATAAAATTCTTCTATGTGGTTGAAAACTTTATGCTTGTGAAGTGGAGTAGATGATCCAATCCTCCTTCTCCAGAATATGTGAGTACTAATCCAACTACAAGCCTTGAAGTGTCCACATGTATATGAAAATATTTAATCCAATCTAGGAAAATTAAGATCAAAGTAGTCAATAGTTTTTGCTTTAAATCAACAAATATGGCCTAATAGTCCTGTGTCCATACAAATTGGACTTATTTTTATAGTATCTTCTCCAAAGGGGATAATATAGTGGCATACCCATTAATTAATTTTTGGTATTAACTGGTGTGTTCCAAAAATAATCACACTTATGTTGAAGTCTTTGGTGGTGGCATACTTGTAATGACTATGATCTTAGCCTAGTCTACTAAGATTCTTTTACTACACACTACATGACCTAATAAAACACCAAAAGGTGTGAAAAACAAACATTTATTTAAATTTATAACTATTCATATCAATATAAATCTCTCTAACATTAATTTAAGTTTTGATAAATGTTTTTTATCAAATAGAACATTGTCTAGTCATCCAAGTATACTTCCAAGAAGTCATGGATGAAATTCTTAAACATAGTCAACATAACTCTTGAGAACACTAAAGGTGCATTTTTTAATTCAAATGGCATGATCTTGTAGGTGAATGAACCCTATTATATTTCAAATTTATTTTTGGTCCTATCATCTTCTATGATGGGTATCTGATAGTAACTATTGAATCCATTTGTGAATGAGAACACTTCATGCCTTGTGACAACCTTTAAAAATTCATCCATTAATGGAATGGGAAATGGGTCATTAACATAAGAGTAATTAAGGATGTGGTAGTATCCACAAATGTGTATCTCCTAGTCTTATTTGGATGTACTACCATGGGGCTAACCTAGTCAACTTTATCGACTGGGAAGATAATGTGTACTTGTAATATGCAATCAAGTTTAACTTTCACTTTCATCTTCAAGTTTGAGTTTAACCTATATGATCTCTTCTTGATTGTCTATTCACACTCATTTAAATCTATTTGTATCTCCCTTAAATAATGATCAACACCTTTGAATTATATGAAAGTCATAGGAAACACATCCCGATAGTCTTAGAGTAACTATAAAACCTTCAAGATATCTTCTTGCATCCAATAGTCTCTAACATGCACCATTTTGGGTCCATCTTTTATGCCAATATTTGATATGTGTTCCTTTAATGGATATTGATACATCTTATGCTCTTCTTTAGGAATGAATTTATATAGTATCCATTCTACTTGCTTCATGTTCTGAGAATTATATATGTCATAGCTTTTCTTCTATTTCCTTTATGACTAGTTTTAGTATAGGCTCTACCTATCTCTAGTTCAAAGAGATCCCCAATATCCATGTAATCCTCATTGTATATCCTATAATATTTCTCATCCTCCTCTTGTATCCTATGATAGGGTTGAATCCATGGTTGGGCATCACCTTGGCCAATTTATATAATCTGTAGGATGTGTGTTGGGGTTTGTTCTGTGAATTCATGTGAACTAAGTTCCCATGACACTGGTAAATCTTCAACTTTTCCATGGCATATAAAGGTTTTAATATTTTATAAACTGACTTATACCTAAGGATTGTCACTTCTAAAAATGAACATTTAGATTAAATTGGCTTTGTTCTGTGCCTAATGCTTCATTTCTCTTCTTTGCTCCTAATGGATGTACCATGTTTTAGGTAAAACACCCAGGGTATAGATGAAACTATGTGGCCAAAAGTTAGGATCAATACCCTATGACATTCATACCTCAATACATTGATACACATGTAATTCTAGAAGTTCACCCTCTTGATAAATAGGTTAGTCTCATCTGATAGTCTCTAGTAACTAGAATCTAGATAATAGAATCCCACATGATTCTTCTCATGTTAATTATGCATCTCTATGGATGGCCCACTAGTTCATAATAATTTCATTCATCATATAATCAAGAGCGCTAACCCTATGGTTCTCATCTGGTACATGTTGTTGAAGTTGTATGATGAATTCACCCACATCTTTCATAGTAAAATAATATTGTATTTGGTCCTTATTTGTAAAGACCATTTGTAATGGTCACCACTCATGATCTCCTTTTGCCTAGTTAAGCACATGGGTGTTTGAATCTCCACTAATTGAATAATCTTTGTCCTATGGAAGAACACTCTCTAGATTGGGTTCTATGTAGTCCTACTTAGTAAAACCTATTTGGTATATAAAATATATATTAGATTATGTTAGAGATCTTACCATCCTTGATCATGCATCCTCCTCAACCTTCTAATAGATCTCTAGGGTATTCAACCCTATCTTGTCTAAGATTCATTATACACCAAGAATCTAAGTCTTTAGAATAAAATTCTTGTAGAGGAAATTGTACTTGGTTGCTCACATAGCCTTTTGCTTCTCTTCAACTATGACTTTCATACAAATGGCATTAATACCAAAATAAAGTGAATCTAACTCTTTTGGTATGATTTAAGGCCTAGATTCAGTCTTGTTCAAAGGAATGATAATGATCTTATCTTCTTGATGAGACTCTAGGTGATTCAAGACTATGTTAATAGTCATACACCCATTACATGCCCACTTATTCCATATCAAAGTAGGGTAGTGAGTCTCATTTGTCTCCATATCAATCACTTCAAAATTACCTCATAGGCTGAGTTCTACAACTTTGATTTCTACATCCTCCAAGAAACCAATATGTTAGACCCTTCCATAGTTTAGAAGGTTGAGCAAGATAGGACTATAGCTCAACACAGGTCTTCCCAAGGCTTCCCAAGTGGATATAGGGATCATATTTATATTTCTTCCAAAGTCAAATGCAATGTTGGGTATGTCATACCCAACTAATTCTATGTTCATCCTTACATCAATGTCCCAAAGTTTCTTGGTCTTCACAAACTAAACCAACTTATATGTCTGATGTTGGCCTTTCTATGCACATTCTATTAGGTTATGGAATAGGTTCATGATGTTTTGGGAGATATCTTAATTTCATATCATACTAAATAGTTTCATTAAATCCATTAGTACAGTGATAACCCTATCTTATCTTAGTATACACACTATCTATCTATACATATGCACCTCAAGGGATGCATCATTCCCTTCAATTGTCCCTTGATGCTGGATTATATTCAAAATCTATGAACCTTTCCACATTAGGAATTTTTTAGTAGTATATTTAATATATTGATGTGGTCATGCCTTTTTAATACCCAAGTCTTTAGGCACTTACAATGGAGGTAACCCCTATTTTTCATGTTGTTGTCTAGTTACTTCCTATAATGTGGCATTCTCCTTTAGCTATGCATGGATCATGTTAACATTTTTTAATATTTTGGCATCCCTCCTTTATCTTTCTAAGACTAGATAGTCTTGTGTGTTAAGAGTTTGTAAGATAATTTATCTACATGTGGTTTAATTCTCTATATATGTAATAAAAAATGGGTGGCATGGGCCCATTATTTCCTTGGCCTCCCTATGCACCACCTCGATATCCTCCTTTATATCCTCATATATTCCCATAAAATCCCTATCCACCTTGGTATTGTCATTGCCTAAAATTGCTAGTATTTTAGGATGCATTCCATCCTTACTATTTTGGATATTCATTAAATTCATCCACTTGAGATTGTGGTGGGTTTAAGGCCCATCTTGATTTTTGTGCTTGATGAATCATAGGATTCCATGGATCTTGATATGGGTAGGTCATAATTGGTTATGGAAATTTCTACAAGGAGATATTCTAGTTTTGTGCAGAAGGTAAAGGGCACACCAATGTCTAAGGTTTTATTATGATTCAATAACACAAGGTGTCAGTGAGGGATTCTAACCTAGTATGATGCTCCCTAGGTTAGGAGTAACCTATGGTGTAATTATGGTTTTATGCATAGCAATCATGAACACATTCTTAGTTATATCCTCCTTAAATTCTTAGAGTGCATGTAAATCCTTGTCATCATATGTAGGTGACGTACATAATTTACAATACATATTATATGGAGTTTTAATGTACTGTTGTAAAATATGGCACTATGAGGTTGTATGCCCTACCACTCTTCATATCTCATAAAACTTTATCTTAACCTTAGGGAATTCATTTCTATAATGTCCTTATTATTTTCACTCTATGCACCATATATCTAATTTGGGTCTATCAACCCTTCCTTGAAACTAATCCAATCTACTCAAAATAGTTTTTAAGTTACTTTCTACCTTGGATGATGACACAATTACATCCCCATATTATTCAATCTATTCCACCCAAATTGTAGTGGCTCTAGTATATGCTTTATCTCCAAACTAAGTTTGGGCCATGGTAAATATAATCCTTAGACGTAAACCTTATACAAACTAAGAGGCTTTTTATTTATCTTCAAAAACAAATTCTACTTGTTTCATGATGTTGGAGAATCTATGATCATAGTCACCAATGGTCTCCTGGGGTCCTTGTCAGATCTCCTTCAAATACTGGATTGTTTGGCTTGAACTCTTCTTAACCTTAAACTCTATAATAACCTAGTTTTTAACATCATCTATGGATGGTCTAGCTATATTTTCCCTAAATCTAAACTCCAGTGCATGTCCACCCAAAGCACTGATCAATTAAAACTTATTTGTATTGTCATCGGTGATTGCTTTTGAGTTCTATTTCATGTCACATGTAAGTAAGTACTATTTAGGGTCTATAGACCCATCCTAAGGATCTAGGTGTATAAAATAACCTAATTGAGACACCATAATAGGGTTTCTTATATGTATCACAATTGATTGTGTTAAAATTGGTGTCATGGATGGTTGTGGTCTCAAAGTCTAGTTGTACTTTGAGATGGCCCCTGATCTAGTGGTGGTTGTGATATCTCCTCTAGTTCTATAGATGTAGTAGTTATAGATATATTTCCATCATTTGATTCTTCTTCTTTTAAGATCTAAAGTTATGTAATGAAATTCTTAACCTATACAAGGATTAGAGGATTTTTCTCTATATAAAGTAATGTTGTTATGGTAATCTTCTATTGGTCTGAGAAACTTTGCATAACTTCATGATGTGCATTATTTTGTACATATAGGGTTTTTATATCAACTTATTCTATAATTGGTCCTTACCAAGTGTCTTCTTCTAAATTCATAGGGGAATTACTATGATTTTGAAACAATATGGACTTGGGGTATGTGTGCTTCCTTGGGAGATAATCCTTACCTCCAAATATGTATCTCTTAAAACATGAACTTGTATGATGTCTGTGACTATAAGGTAATCCTTGATGTTCTTTATAAAATATCCTTTCTATAAATTGCAAAATTTTACTAATATATTCTACTTCTATACAATACCTTCTTCTTTTATCCATGCTAAATCCTAGTCACTTCTTCTCATTCTATCTATACTTGTCTTAGGATCTTCTTTCTATTTTTCTTCATTATACCCTTCTTCTCATCATCTCTTCTCATCCAAATTACTATTCCTCCTATTCACATTTTTCTAAAATTATCTCTATCTATTCCATATCATCTAAGGTCACAACTCTCTTTCTAACTCCATAGTATTTTTCTAATCCTTCTCCTTTGTATTCTCCATGCTGGAATCAGGTTTAAGCTCTATATTTTCATATTTGATTCATTCTCCCTTATCTTGCACACATGCCCATACACCTGAAGTGACTACTCCATATTATCAAGAGTAGGCACTATGGCCTTTTTGTAGCCAACATTTTAATCAATATTAGGAATCATTGCAAAATATTTCCTTTGATTCCTCTTAGAAACAAATCCTTTATTATGTCAAAGGACAAATATCCTTGCAATTCAAACTCAATGATATATCTATCAATAGTGGCATCTATCTAATGATCAATTGCATGATTCTAATTTGTTTCCACATTCTAAAACTATTCTATCTCCCCCCCGGTCCATGCAATGGTATCACTTGCTCATAGTAGGTAATAGTGATATTCAATTTGAGCCAACTAATCATCTTATAAAATTGATAATTCACACCAAAAAATCTCATAAATTTCATCGCATAGGTGTTCTTGTATAATCTCCCTTTAAATACACCTAATTCTTCAACCTTATTTATCTATGAATTCATTAATTCTTTGGTCTAACCATTTATCCATCTCCCTTTGGGTTAGTAACCATCATAACATATCCATGCTCATTGCACCATTGTTAGCAGAGGTTTTTGTATTTCACCAAAACATGATAATTATAAGGATAGAGTGTGCAAAGTTACATAGAAATATTTTAGAATGAGATAATCAAGACTTTGAATACATAATCAAGATTTATTGTAGATGAATACACTTATTTAAAGGTTTAATGCATGATGAAAAATACTTAAAGATATAGATATTTATGCATCATAGTAGTCTAATAAAGGAAACATTCATAAGAACATAGAAAACTATGTGATTATACAAATAAAGAACAAAAATACTTATAATTCCTATTAAAAGATCTAGTAATAGGGATTACAACAAGGAAAACCTCATAGATCAATGTCTATTTCTATCAATACCCTATGCAAAGATTTCTAATAATAATATTCATCATCCCGTTACTCACTTACATGTCAATAATCATCAACCCTTCTATTATATTCATTACAAATACTTATAGTTATTAATTCCTATAGTTTTACCTTTTATATTTACCATACTAGGAATAGGTCTTCATATCACATTCGATGGAATCCTGACCAACATATATATTTCCATAACAACCCACAATAGAATACATCTAGAATTACTATAGGACATTCTCATACATACATATGGTTTTACATTTACCATTTACCACTAATAATTATTATCATAAGTCAATTAAGTATTTAAATAAATGATAATCTTATCTAATATTAACTTAAAAATAAGTATGCATCAATTATTTCCTACCCATAAATTACAAAAAAATAATAAAAGTGCATCTTAAAACCATACAAGTGTATTATTAATTTAAAAAACTAACAAAAATATTTTATAGTTCCATGATGACCGTGCCAGAAATAACTTTTTGACACCTTAGATGGTTTAAAAATGGAAACCCAATTTTAAATATATGGATAAAAACATCCTCTAGGGTCATTCAAGGCACTAGGCAAAAAAAATTGAAATTAGATTTGAATCTCATTACTTTCTCAAAAAAATTAGTAAACAATGAAAAAAATATTAAATATGTGCACAATCCCATCACAAAGATGGTTGGACGATCCTACTGTATATGGATGCATGATAGAAGCTAGGAATATTTGTGTGCCTATGAGGAATTGGAAAAATATCCTCAATTGATGCATTTTTGCAGGCACTAGGGGTGAATCGACACTTATGCATGTTAGGGAGGGCTCGACTACTGCATTTACACATTTCGGAAGGTCCAATCAACTGACACTATTTTATTTGGCCCCATGATTAGAGACCATTGAATCTACCTATAGATGGCTGGCCAACCTATGTTAGTGTGTTTTTATGGGACATAACACACCAAACACAAAAAATCTAATTTTTTTCCTTCAAACTAGGTAGTTTTAAATTCTTGCCCCTCGAGGGGGGAGGTGCTATGAAGAGTGGTATTGCCAAACCACCAAACATTTTTAATTTGTCCTATATGGGAAATTATTATTGGGGGTTATTAAAAAATCATTTTTTTGATAATTTAATTTTGATAAAAATGAATCATTTCTCTATATTTTTTTGACCCAAGTTCTTGGATTTCTAGGGCACAATACTTTGTTGAAAAAATAGAGGGTTAAGATGGTGTTTTCAGGGGAAGTGGTGAACATGAAAGTTATTCAAAAATTCCTGGGATTTCCAAAAAAAAATAAAAAATAAGGACCTAAGATGCATAAGAACTAAGATGTATTAGGAAATGTTGAGATAGGGTGTGCATGTCTGAGCAAGTGAGAAGTTCAAATGCAGATTTGAGGGACAAGACTCTATTTTTACACTAAGTGTAAAACATGAAACTTTATTTCATGGACATGATATTTATAATGGATATGGTTTTGGGTCCCAATTTAACACATAAATTGAGATGAAATACCAAATTAATTTTGGTGTGTTGAGACCAATGAATCATGAACACAAGTTAGAGCAACCACAAAATAAAAAAGAGGTTCTCTAATTTTGAAATAAATGAGGGTGTGTTTTGCAAGCACCAAATAATGGTGACTCTACTAGAAAATATTCTTGAGCATTTTAAAATGATAAAAATATGTCTTTGAACCTATAATCTCTGACTGAGGCTATACATGGAACATAAACAGATCTAAGAGAGAAGAAGATGAGGATAATTAAAAAACCAAATCCAACATTCCCATTGACCTAATGTGTGTAAATGAGTTCATTACTACTTATAACCTACAAGGATTATCTACCATAGATCCAATTATTAGGATAGTGAATCCTAACTTGAGAATTCTTGTTTGGATATTGCTTTATTGTTATCCAAGAATTCATATCCACAATGGAGTTATCTTTGATACCAATCAAGACCTTTCTCTATTGTCAATCAAGCATCTATAGCCATGTTAGAGTTTGTATAAATCATCCAAAATTTGAGTTTTTTTATAAATTAATACTCTTTTATTTTCTATTTTCTCTTTCTTCTCTTATCATCTTAATTTTGGGTTGGGGACCATGGTGGCAAGTGAGAGGTAGAATTATAGATTTTTCACCTTAAATATTCACTACAATACATTCATCTAGGCAAGACCAAAAACCATTAAGATGTGATTTGTGTGCTTGGTTTAAAGAGAATATATTCATTGAACAAATAGTTTACCCAGACAAAACCTAACATAAATAAATATAGAACACACATAGTAGCCTAAGCCTTTGAAACTGATTAAAGAACATAATCTAGCACTGTAAATTTTTCATAGTACTTGTGCACCAAAATATCATTCGTGTTGTTTACCTACAAGCCTTATATTCTACATTATCTGACCAACTAGGGAACCCATAGGCAAAATAGATGGGTTAGACTAAGAAAGAAACAAAAAATGAGTCTAAACTAACAAAACAAATCAAGAAAAGTAACTAAACTAATAACGAAAGCAAGAATGGGAAGAAAAAACAAAAGAAGGAAAAGGAAAGAGAAAGTATGTACATAAATTTTCCAATCTCATTCAAGCCTAAAATTAGTGTTTGAGGAATTGCCCAGTAATGGGAAATGAAACATCCTCACTAGTTAGACACTTAGGTAGAATGTATTCTCACCCAAGATTTTAGAGATTTGGTAGGGACCTAACCATAGGGCATCAAATTTATCATGTTATCCCTTTTTATCATGAGCCTTGTTTTAGAGAAGGACTAAATCTAATATTCAAAAGGCTTTCACTTTAGCTCATTTTTAAAACCAACATTTGATGACTCCTTGGTTTTTTCTAAAATGTATTAGGGATGCATCACATGTTTCTTCCAATTGTATTAGATTTAGGATTCAAGCCTCAATTTTGTTATTAGTTTCTAGGTACTCCCTCATAAATTGTAAGGTTGGAATTCTTGATTTAATAGGAAAGATAAGGTCTTGGACATTTACTAGATGATATGAGGAAATACCCAAATAAATTTAATTCTAGACCTATCAAACCATAATGAAAACTTTAAATCTTTATGCCAATTCTTAGGGTTCTTTTCCAATATTTTCTTAATGACATCTAATAGATTTTTGTTCATCAACTCAACAACCCCATTACCTTGAGGGTAATGATTAGATTAAAATTTTATAATTATCTAGTTATCATAATCCCATTTAATAAATTTAAATTAGGATAAAGTAGGTTAATTATCACATACCATAGTAGTAAGCATCCTAAATTTGGTGATGATGTGCTCCTCTAGGAATTTGATTACCACATTGGGCATGTAATCTTTTAATGCTTGAACTTCAATCCAATGGGTATAATAGTTAGTTTACATAAGGATGGACTTATGTCCCATAGATGAGTTGGTGTTGATAACACCAATGAATTCCAATCCAAAATTTACTAATGGTTGGACCTCAATAACTGGCTACAATGGCATGGTGGGGGTATTTTCTATATGCTTAACAACTTGGAAGGTATGATAGCTTTAGACATGAGCATGAGCATATTTAAAAACATATAGATGGTAATATCCTTCCATAAGTATGTGGTGGGATATAACACTCCCAAATCCATGACCAATTCTATATTTCTTGTGGAAATCATTGAGTACTCTAACTACTTCCTCTTTGTTTAGGCATCTCAGATATATACCTTCATGGTTCCTTCTGTACAATACAACTAATTTGATCATGAAATTACCACTTTTTAAGCATATAACTCTTCTATGAGTGGATATTAAGTGGTGAGGCCACTTATTATTTATCAAATAGTAGACATGTCTTGGTACCAATCATCATTAGTTATATATTGCATTATGTATTACTGGTAGACTAATTGGGGGTCTACTTTAGCCATGGACTTACTAAGTCCTTGAACTCTTGAATTTTTCATTGGTTGTAGTTCCAGGTCAAACTCTTGAAAAATAGTCTTCCACTTACCCCTTCTCTCACCTAACTCATTTTGGATTAGCATAGCCTTCATTATTGGTTTAGGCATCACTGTGAACACCTTGCTATGAATAATGTAGTGCCTTAACTTTTTAGTTATATCTTGCACTATGTATTGATGGTAGACTATTTGGGGGCATACTTTAGCTATGGACTTATTGAGTTATTGAAATATTATAATTTTCATTGGTTGTAGTTTCAATTCAAAATCTTAGAGAACATTCATCACTTACCCCTTCTCTCACCTAACTTATTTTGTATTAGCATAGCTTTCACTATTAGGTGAGGCACCACTATGAACACCTTACTATGAAGAATGTAGTGACTTAACTTTTTAACAAAATTAATTAAGGAAAAGGCTTATTTATCTATCACTAAATAACTTAGTTCAATATTATGGAGGGGAAAACTCATTAATGAGAAAAATCTCTCATCTTTAGCTTCTTTCGTCTATGTTAGACTGTAGTACTCAAGTGTTTAGAAGTGAACAAATAGATGTAAAAGGGTTGAGTATAGTCAAAAATTATTAACACCAACATATTTACAATTGATGTCTTTATTAGAGAAAATTTTTCTTATGATTCAGTCATCCATTCAATTTTTTCATCCTTCTTGAGCATGTTTTTCAGTGGGCAAACTACTTTTATGAAACCTGATATGAACTTCTTCATGAATCTGATTTCACTGAAGAATGACTTTAGTTAATTTTTACTACCAAATAATGAGATTTTAAATATTTTCGCTACCCTTTATCTATCTATTAAAATTCCTCATTTTGAAATGATGTGACCCAAATATTTACCCTCTGTGACTTAAAATATACACTTCTTCAGGTTTAGGTAGATTCCATGATCTCAACACCTCTACAATGATGCCCTCAAATCTTTCACATGGTATTCTTGATTCATGGAAAATATATCCAATTTATCCATGTATATGACTATGCATTTATCAATGATATTTTTATATTCAATATCCATGACACACCTGCATTGACTAAGCCAAACAACATCCTTTTATATGTGAGTGTACCCCATTTGGTTATAAATGATATCTTGATTTGGTCCTCATATTTTATTATTCCTTGATTGTAACCTAAATACCCATCAACAAATGAAATCATTTAAGAACCATAGACTATGTATAAGGCCTCATCTAGTGAAGGCAATGGGTAATTATCCTTTTCTAAGGCTTTGTTCAAGTTATAAAAATCCACATAGAGACATATTTATCTATTCATATTTTGAACTAGTACTATATTATCCACCCATGTGGAGTGTATAATGGGAAAGATGATATTTATTTAAATTAATTTCTGCACTTCCCTAAATATCAAAGGCTCTAGCAATGGATTTACCAGTCTTTGTCTCTAATGAAATGGCTTGACTCCTAACTTGAGAGGGATAGTATGCATGATAATAAAAGTGTTAAACACTTTCAAGTCTTCTTATTTCCATGATATAACACCTTTTAAGTCATTTAGGGCTTTAAAAAAAACTTGTTTCTCCCTTTGGGTACATGTTGTGCCTAGAAACACATTTTTTAAATTCATTGGCATTGCCTAGATTACAATGCTAGTGTAGTATACCTTTGGAAAATACCATCTTATCCTTTATACCTTGGTAATCCATGTCAAATAATATTTATAGTGAGACCATTCCATTTGTTATATTATTATTTTTCAAATTTATCACCCCTTTTCATCCAATTTGAATTCTTCTAAGTCATCTTCATCAATAATCTGAGACTCAAAGACATCAGTGATTGTAATGAAGTTGATGATATGTTGATCATAATTGAATGCCTAGAAGTTTTAGATATTATCTTAAATAAATGGAGTAGAGACTAACTCTACTAAAAACCTTCTTAACCTAGTGTCATAAATTAGTTCAAGGTACCGTCAATTACAGCTAATGTATCTATGTGTAATTATTTCTACATGTTTTAAACTTTTACAATTTTAATTATGTAAATCTTATGTTTCATAAAGGGATGAGTAGTATAAATTAGTGAAATAATAAGCATAAAATAACAACTAATATGTTACAAATTTTGACTCTTTGACTTTATAAAAAAGTAATAAATATGTGAAAATAAAGACTTTTATGAAAAACACTTGATACAAATGATCTGAGTGTTATAGAATGAGATAGGAATAGGTCTGAGTATCATCAAATAAATCCATATATCATAACCACTTTTGGAAAATAGTGCCACATTTGAATCGAGGTGTCATGTGGCTCTAGGATCTTGATAATGGCACTAATGTCTTATGTGCAAGACTGTCTTGAACTTCTAGGTGCACCTGTGTCTTTTTTTTTGGGTTTTATTCCTATACGCATGAAATTTAGAACTCTATATTATGAACATAATAGATAATTTATGATGCAAACCATAACATTTATTTCAAGTAAGGCATATACAAAAAAGTGTGTTCATTATTAGGATATGTTGGACATCCTCAACACCCCATTATGAAAAGTGTTGCCTACATACCAATACTTTGAGGAGGGATGAATCCTGATGTAGTTCTCCCCACCTTAGTACTGGTGTAAGTGTAATTGATTCTAGAATGATGGTGGCATTTTGTTCTTTAAGTGTGCTTCAAATTGGAAATCTATAAAATCTTGGCTTAGGGTTGTTTTAGATGGTAGTATGTAGAATTAAGGCATAATAGGGATTAATAACCTTGATTTTTCTCAATTTGTTTTGTGTTTGAATAGGTATTTTGCATCTAATTTCCATCTAGTGGATAGAGAGATAAAAGTCATGCATTTATAGTGTTTTATTATTTGTGCATATAATAAAAGATGTTTAGACTGCCCTTAAGAGGGTTTTACCTTTAAAAATATATTCATTCAAATAAGATGTGTTAAGGGACATAAGAACCATTTTGGGGACACTAGTTCCACATGGATCTAGTGTCCTTAATGTGGTACTAATGTCCAACTAGCATAATTTTGGGCACAAAGGTCCAAGATCAGGAAATGAGGATTTAAGACTCATTTGAGTTGACTAGGGATGCCTATGACCCACATGAAGTCTAGAAATGTGTGATAATAGGCTATACGATAGGTCTAGGGATAAGCTAGGAATAGGTAGTCATAAGTAGCACACTTATCACTCAAATACCACTTTTAGGTGATTACATTCCCCCCCCCCCTTTATGCTATAAATGATTCAAAGTGAAATGACTAGAATAAATGAAAAAGAAACATACCTGGACTTACCTAAGAAGTGAAGTCCATGAAGTTGAGTCTATGTGTGTGAAGCTAGGTCTACATATGTGAAGCATGATCTAATGCATGATCTTCAAATGAAACATACATAAATTAGTCCTTACTTAAGATATATCAAAATCAAAATACTATGTTGAGTAAAGAAATAACTGAGTAAAATTGAGAAAAGAGACAGTAAAGAGGAAAAGAATGAATACACCTCATTGTGTATGCAAACCAATGCATGAACCTGGTAATAACTTATGTATGTGCATGTATATAGTGATCAATCATTGGATAGTTTGGACTAAGTTGTTAGTTTATTCAATCCTCATGTGTGGGTGGTTCAAAAACTCAATCTAGTTTATGTTGAGTGTGGAGCCCTTTGGGGCTATCACATGACCATGATTGTATATTTTGGGGGCTTAAAGAGATCTAAGGATGTGGGGAGTGAATTTTACATTTAATCCTCATGTGTGTGAATATTATTAAATGCATATTTAATAATTTTCATGTTGACTTCCATATTTATTGAAAGTGGGATTGATTTCCTTATTTTAGGGAATCAATTATTAAATATATAATTTCCATAGGAGGAGAAAATTATTAAATGATCTATTTAATAATATATATGATTTAATATAGGATAAATTTATTAAATGTTCTATTTAATAATCTATATGATGTATTATACAAGTGGGGTATACTTTCTCATTTCTAGGAGTTGGTTATTATCTCTTTGTATTGGAAGTTGTGTTATTTGGAGGAGAATGGCACATTCCTTCTTGGTGGGGCTTGTAGATAAGCATGGATAGGTAGGAATGGCATATTTCCTAGGTGGATAAGGCCTCCTTTGATAAGGATGGTGATTTTATTCTTAGGGGATGGATTTATTCATCATTTGTTATATATACAAGGTGTGGTGTGACCTTTTAGAGGTTGCTGATGATTTTATTTACAGGTGTGACTTTTGAAAGATAGAGTCAAAGTGTAGGTGATTTTCAAAGTATAGGTGTTTATTTATATGGTTTGGTATATCATCTTGTGACATACATTAAAGTGTAGGTGCAGGTGAAAGTGCATCTTTTTATGCAACATTTTCTATAGGAAAATTTTTTCTCAGTGAGAGTTCATTGTAATCTTTTTTTTTATATTAATATTTTATTTGAGGACTTTTTTGGTGGATGTAGCCCACATTGGGTGAACCATGGCATATATATGTTATGTGTATTTTTATCTTGGTATCTCCATTTAATCTTTCATAATAATTGTGGTTTGAGGAATGTTTTGGTGATGCATGCTTATGCATAGTTTAGATCTAGTTTATGGTCATATTAAATCTGGTTTAAAATTTTTTTAATTCCTAACAACTGGTGTTAGATATTTGGTGGTGTGTTTTTATAAAGTGGTAAATCACAAGAAAGGATATTAGATTGAGTGGGGGCTATGGGAGAAGAGATTAGATTTAGGGTTGAGAAGTTTGAAGGTAAGAATTTTGGTTTATGGGAAATATAGATGGAAGATTACCTATATCAGAAGGAGCTTCATCTCCCCTTGGAGGGGAAAGTAGAATAACCTGTAATTATGAGTGATGTGGATTGGTCATTTCTTGACAAGAAGGCATTGGGAACCATACAATTATGTCTTGCATCTTCTGTTGTACTTAACATTTATGATGAGAAAACTACAAAGGATTTCATGGATAAACTTGGAAAGTTATATGCGAAACCCTCAGTTTCAAGTAAAAATTTTATTATGAAAATATTTTTTAACATGAAAATGTCTAAGAATGGTTTAATTGCTATTCATTTAAATTATTGTAATATAATTGTAAGTATGCTCACTTCTCTTGGAATTAAGTTTGATGATAAAGTTAGAGCTTTGTTGATTTTGTGTTCTTTGCCTGATAGTTGGGATAGTTTGGTTATGGCTGTGAGTAATGTAACCCCTACAATGGGAAGCTTGAATTTTGAGTATGTTTTAGGTGTGATTTTGAAAATTTAGTTTCAATCAAGAAATTGGGAAGTGAGGGATGTTCATATTAATTACTATGGATTATTAGAAAGTTACCAAAGGTGCTCTTATGATCTTGAGAGTAAGAAAGTTGATACTTTATAGTTGACTAGTAGTGTTGATTCTCTTGATTTAGTTGTTGCAGATGGAGATGCAACTATGTGGCACTATAAGATCAGTCATATGAACCATAAGGGCATGGATATCTTAAAAGATAAGTTTCTTGGATTAAAATATCTAGATCTAGACTTTTATTAAGATTGTGTGTATGAGAAATAGAAGTGGGTTAAGTTCCTAAAGGTTGGACCCACAAAGAAATAACACAAGTTAGAGTTGGTACATTCAGATGTATGGTGACCAACTCAGGTATATTCTATTGGTAGTTTCAATTATTATGTCACTTTTATTGATGATACAATTATGAAAGTTTAGGTTTATTATATTAAAAATAAATCTAATATATTTGACACTTTTAATAAGTGGAAAGCCTTGGTAGAGAATGAAATAGGTTTCAAATTCAAATGTCTCAGATTAGATAATGGAGGTGAGTGTTATAGTAATGTTTTCTTTGATTATTGTTCTAATAATGGAATCCATACACAAAAGATGGTTCCAATAACTCCATAGCATAATGGGGTATATAAAAGGATGAATAGAACAATAATGGAACATTCTAGGAGCATGACGTTACATGTAGGGTTGCCTTTACAATTTTGGGTAGAAGTAGTTAGCATGGCAGTATATCTGATTAATAGAGGACTTATATGCCTTTGGATGGAGGCAGTCATGAACAAGCTTGGTCTGATAAGAATGTTGATTATTATTTTCTTAGAGTCTTTGGATGTGAGGCTTTTTCTCTCATTAAGAAAGAGGATATGAACAAGTTAGAGGCTAAATTAGAGAAATGCACATTTGTTGGCTATGGTGAAGATGACTTTTGTTTCTATTTATGGAGCATTAAAGATAAGAAAATATTTTGGTCTAGAGATGTAGTCTTTAATGAAAAAGTCATGTATAAGGATCAGTTGTAGGAATAGGAACAGGAACAAGAATAGAAAGAGTACATAGTATTGAATGACATTGTAGATGGCAAAGTGTCTAATAAATCAGTTTAGGAATCTTATACACAAGGACCCCAAACTCCTATGGTAAGAAGAGAACCTGAACATTTTTATCCTTCTTTAAATCATTTATTACTCACTAATAATGAGAAACCAGAGTGTTAATAGGAAGCAATGTAGGTAGATGCCAAGAAGAAGTGAGAGCAAGCCATGGATGAAGAGCATAGATCTCTCATAGAGAACCAAACATGGGATTTATTAAGGCTACCAAAGGGAAAGAGTGCATTTCCCAACAAGTGGATCTTTAGAATAAAAGAAGAGGATGAATGGAGAAAAAGGTATAAGGCTAGGATGGTGGTCAAGGGGTTTGCACAAAAATTAGGTATTGATTTTGATGAGATTTTCTCTCTTATTATAAAAATGACTATTTTTGGTTTAGTTGTAGTTGAGGATTTGCACTTAGAAAGTTAGATGTCAAAATTAATTTTCTTCATGATGATTTGGATAAAGAGTTGTATATGAATAAGTCATAAGGATATGAGGTCAAAGGGAAGGAGAACTATGTGTGTAGACTAAATAAGAGCTTGTATGGCCTGAAACAAGCTCTAAAATAATGGTATAAGAAATTTGAATATATTATCTTAGAACAAGAATATCAAAGGTATAATTTTGACCATTGCATGTACATCAAACATTTTGATGATGGTTCCTTTATTATTTTATGTCTGTATGTGGATGACATGTTAGTTATAGGAAAAAACATACAACACATTCATATGCTCAAGAAACAACTTGGTGACTCCTTTTTATGAAGGATTTGGGTGCTTCAAAGCAAATATTTGGTATGAGGATTACTCATGACAGGAAGGAGAGGAATCTAGTTTTATCCCAATTAGAGTATGTGAAGAAAGTCTTGGAAAGGTTTAGGATGTTGGATGCTAAATCTGTTGGTACTCCTTTGGTAGGCCACTTTATATTATCAAAGTAGTGTCCCAAGATGGAAGATAAAAAACTTAAGATGTCCAAGGTACCTTACTCATCAGTAGTTAGCAGCTTGATGTATTCCATGGTTTGTACTAAGCTAGATATTGACGAATCAGTCAAAGTTGTGAGTAGGTATATGAGTGATCTAGGTTATGAGCATTGGCAAGCAATGAAATGGATTCTTCAGCATTTGAGAGGAACCATGGATTTTGCATTATGTTATGGTGGATTAGATACCACTTTACATGGTTATGTGGACTCAGATATGTTAGGGAATATTGATAGTAGGAGTACAATAGGTTATATATTTACTATTGGAGATATAGTGGCTAGTTATATTTCTAGGATATGGAAGGTTGTGGCTTTATTAATCATAGAGGAAGAGTATGTTACTACCATAGAAGATATAAAGGAGATGATTTGGTTACAAGAGTTATTTTGAGAGTTGAGGTATGAAGAGGAAGTTGCGAGACTACATAGTGATAGTTAGAGTGTTATTCATTTAACTAAGAACTCCACTTTCCACTCAAGGATGAAAAACATTCTGTTATGTTATCACTTCATTAGGACAAATTTGGAGGATAACTTGGTGAAGATGGATAAAATTCATACTATTCATAATCCTATGGATATGATGATGAAAGTGGCCACATTGGACAAGTTGAGACTATGTTCAGATTTGGTTGGTCTTAGTGATCATGGAGCAGTGATAGATTTTGTTCAGGAGAAATAGTCTCCAAGTGGGAGATTGTTGAGTGTGGAGCCCTTTGGGGTTATCACATGACCATGATGGTACATTTTGGGGGATTAAAAATCTCCAAGGATGTAGGGAGCACATTTTTCATTTACTCCTCATGTGTGTGAATATTATTAAATTTACATTTAATAATTTTCATGTTGACTTCCATGTTTATTGGAAGTGGGATTGATTTCTTTATTTTAGGGAATCAATTATTAAATATAAAATTTTCATAGGAAGAGAAATTTATTAAATGATCTATTTGATAATTTCTATGATGTATTATAGGAGAAAATTATTAAATGTTCTATTTAATAATTTCTATGATGTATTATGCAAGTGGGGTGGATTTTCTCATTTTTAGGAGTTGGTTATTATCTCTTTGCATTTTAAGTTATGCCATTTGGAGGAGAATGGCGTGTTCCTTCTTGGTGGCACTTGTAGATAAGCATGGATAGGTGGGAATGGCATGCTTCCTAGGTGTATAAATACTCCTTAGGGGATGGATTTCTTCATCATTTGTTATATATACAGGGTGTGGTGTGACCTTTTAGAGGTTGTTGATGATTTTATTTGTAGGTGTGACTTTTGAGAGATAGATTCAAAGTGTAGGTGTTTTTCAAAGTGTAGGTGTTCATTTATAGTAGATTTTGAGATACATTAAAGTGTAGGTGCAGGTGAAAGTGTAGCTTTTTGTGTAGCATTTTATACAGGAGATATGTCTATCTTTATGAGAGTTCATTGTAATCTTGTTTTTTATTATTATTTTATTTGAGGATTTTCTTGGTGGATGTATCCCACATTGGGTGAACCATGGTATATTTATGTTATGTGTGTTTTTATCTTGTTATCTCCATTTAATCTTTCATAATAACTATGGTTTGAGGAATGTTTTTGTGATGCATGCTTATGCATAGTTTAGATTTGGTTTATGGTCATATTAAATCTAGTTTAAAAGTTTTTTAATTCCTAAAAATTTTGACTCCATCATTGCCTACCCCCTGCTTGGTGAATCATGACCTATGAATAGCTTGGATTGGATTGATAGTGTGTCTAACCCTCTCATGTGGGTAGATCAAGAACATAATTAGGATATGACTCCATCACTTCCTACCCATGTGTAGTATATGCATTTGAAACTAAACTATGCAAAGTGCTAGAAATGTCTAACTAAGTATAACTAACTATGTATGTTGGGTTTGTGGCCACTCATGTACATTATGTAGCTCTAGGACACTTGAAAATGTCAACCACTGTAGAGAGAGTAAGGCATGAGACTAGTGACAACCTAAAACATGATGTCAAGTGTATACATTGTATAGAATGACATGGAATTTTCCATTCCATCTAATCAACCATGTGTAATTCAGTATATGGAAATGATATGTCATGCACATGCCCCCAATCTAGTATCTGAGTATATTAATTTTGGACTAAGTTATAATAACTATATCTAATTATTTAAACTAAATATGGGATTGGTCATGTTGTGCATGATGCCCCTAATCTAAGCAACTGATATGAATATGAGTTGAACTAATATGAATTTGAGCAAATTGATATGAATCGAAATAAAAATTGATTCTAACTATCAAATCTATAATTAGATCTATGCAAACCTACACTATACCTGGTGTATTATTCTGACCAATTTGAGTTGTCTTAAAACTGAGGCTACGTGATAGTAGCACCATGTGGTGCTAGTGTCCCTATTTGGGTGCTAATGTATTTTTGGTCTAAAATCTTTGTCACTATACTAATTTTTGAGTCACTATTGTTCCTCTATGTTTACCCATGTATAATTTTCTAAAACTAAAGCTATGTGCTAAAAAATGTTCTAAGAGTGAAATATAAGATCCTTATCTCTATGACAAACCCCTATGAATGCCCCATATTTTTAGGGTAGTTTTTGAACTTGTGTAATAACTATTCTCAAAATAAAAATCCCTACAAAATATGTGTTATCTATAGCATATATGATAACTGCATAATAATCTCATATAATGTGTAAACATAACATCATAGTGTATGATAATTTGAGCATAAGTATGTAATTTAAGATGTATGTCATGTCTATAATTGCACAAGGGTGTCAAGATATATGTAATAAATGTATGTGATAAAAAATATAAATAAAATTGAGTAGCTATCTAGGGGGATGTGGCATGATGTCCATCATATCACCTAATTAGAAAGGGTAAATGTATGAGATTCTTCATGGAGCTGAGACAGGTGTGTGTAATAAACAAATACAAGTGTCATGTCCATGATGCATACAATAAATCATACATATAAAACACATGAGGCATGTAAAATAGGCCAAGGGGACACAATACAAGGGACATGGGCACATGTCACCAAATATAAGAAAACAAGACATACAAGGACATGTTCAAATGTCCACAAATGCAAGCAACAATCAATTTGTCTTAGAGCCACATATAAAGACATGTTTAAATTTCCACATACATAATCATGAAATCAAAAGCAAGGACATGGGCACATGTCCAAAACATACATACTATGAATAGAAGTGGCATAGAGCCAAAGAACAATGGCATATTAAAATGCCCTCAAATATACGCAGCATATAAGATATAATATATTTCAAACTATGCAAACAAGAAATGAAATCATGCATGAGTATGGAATATAAATATATGTAAGAATGATAATATACATATGTTGAGTCTAAAGTAGTAATAGCCAGAAAAAAATTTGAGTATGAATAGCAATGATTAATTTCAATATATAACAATGCTAAAACTTGAATGTAGAACATGTAAGGATAGAACCTGGTGATCAAAACTGTGAATAAGATGCCCCCAAGTGGGTGAACGTGTCAAATGAATAACCACAAATCAATGTATATGCCCCTAATGGGTAGATGATAACAAGTCTATATCAATGTAGTGGACTTGAGTCTTATAGTAAATCTACAAGCACTCGACAAGAATAAGTAAAACATGTATTATGATAAAACTGACTATACTAAGATAGATAACATATGTAGTGTTTGGAAAATATAAGAAATTTAAACATATAAATGCATACAATCTATAAATTTTGTGTCTTTTGAGTAATTATTTAAATGTTTTTTGTGTTTTTGACATGTTATATTGATTTTGTATTTTTTGTAATTAATAAATGTACAAGCAATATGAAAATGAACTATGTGCAAGGAGCAAGAGAGAATAAAATTATGTACAAGAAGAGAGAAACCGTACTAACCAATGAGTCTCATGGTAGACTCACCATCACTATGACCTATGTTAAATAAGGGGTTGTGATCATGCATGCTATGTGAAAGGGCAACTGTGATCCCATAGTCTACTGTACTGAGTAATCTATATATGTATTTTCCTATGTAATGTTGCCAATAATTTGTGGCACTAACTCTCATGTCCTATGAACTATAGGGGTCTTAGTAACCCATATGGTAAAATAAGCTATAGGTGGCATAGGTACCCTATGCTAAGAACCTTAAGAACCAAATAATATTAATCTCAAAAAAAAGTGAGTGGAGGAAGGCCCTCTAGAATATGTGGCATGTCTCTAATGTAGGGGTATCTCCAATAATGGTCTTTGTGCGAGAATATGTTTATATGTTGATACTATAGGAGTAGACCTTGACTCAACTAGTATTTTTACTTAACTCTATGATGTATTAATAGGAGTTGTGTTATATCTGGTAATAGAGTTGGAACTATAATTGGTGACTATAAAGTAACTACCTATGGAATAGGTAGAGGATACTCATATGTAAGACCCTTAAATTTGAACACATGATTTATGTGTATGTACTTCAAGCATCTATGCACTATGGATGGGATGGATTGTAGCTACTATAACCATAGCCTACCCAATAATATATCAAATATGCCTGCACTAGGTACTACTAAGAACTGAGTCACTATATATGCTAGTCCAACCTAAAATTGGAAGCACAATCTCCCCAATGGATATTTGAACATGACCACTAAAGCCACTAATAACTATGTCTGTGGGGAATATATCCTTCTCTAAGTACCCCAAATGTTGTAAGTGTCATTGTGCACATGCTAATGTTTGACCCATTGTCAATCATAACACTCTGGATAGGATGATGATCTATGTATTCTCATACAAAGAGTGCATGTAAATCTATACATCATTAACAATCTCCTAGTTTGAGAAGGTGATGAGTGTTCTAGATGAAACTATAATATGGTACATTCCAATGATGTTAAGTAATGTGTATGCCTCCTATATGATAGTATGATATTAAGCTAGTGGTGGATGTGCCTAATATGTGTAGTGAACACTTGATGTGTCCCTAACTCTATTTTTATGTGATTTAGAAATGGATTTGAGAACATATTTAATGTCTTATCTTCTATTTGTTGTACTTTTGGGGCCTATGTGTGTGTGTCCACATTAATAATGTTATCCCTAATCAAATTTTTATCTTATGTTTTAGGCTTATGAATCTATTTGTTTTATGGCTTGATGCCCTATGATATTCATAGAATTCATTAGAATTTTAGTTATTTGGAATATGTTATGTTGTATACACCTCTTTAATGGGAGGGAGAGATATGAAATTACATTCCAAGACCTATTATAAAACCTATTCTAGTGACTTTGGAATGTTGGTGAGTATTTGATGCTGAGAGAAGAAAAAACAAATCTAGGAGATGGCTCTAAAGTTGTGTTAACTATGGACTTTTATCACTCTTTTTATTAGTGGCCCTTACCTTGTATGGAGGTTTATTTGAACTCTTAGCAATTGATTCTAATACATTGGTATACTTTATTTTTCCCATTGATAAAACCTTTACCTCTCTTTATTGTACTGTGTGGCACAAATTTGTGAATGTAGGAAACTTCTTAAACAAGATAGCTTCATTTAATGCTAGTAAAAGACATTTTTTGAAGATATCCTGAAGCTCTTTGTCTACCATGGGGATAGTTAATTTAGCTAATATAGTCTTTTATCATAATATGTATTCTATGATAGGTTCATTTGACTTTTGTTTCAACTATGTAACTTGGGCATATGAGATCTTGCCAGTGATATTGATAGAGAGGTGTTAGGACCTAGGAAGCACAATTGATTACCTTTGCAAGCAACTAAATATGTGGAATTATACCAGAATCACAAGTAACTAGAATTTGGAAACAACAAAGAATATGAGAAACAATACCCAATTGTATTAATACTCTTCTAGAAGGAAATACGACAAAGAAGATGCCACAGTCTTCTTCCTTACACTCCTCTAGGGCTCACACACCTCTAGGGCATAAATAGTAAATCTCTTCAAGAGCTCACTCTCTCAATTACGGTCCCAACACACAACTCAAACACAGAGTTGGTGTTCACCTCTAACCAGTCAGTATCAACACTGCCAATTCTAAGCACTCAAAAGTACTTCAAGTAGATCTACCATGAACTTGCAACAACCTTCAATTCAAATGATCTTACAATTGGAAGGATCTACCTTGCCTTCCTCTATTTCTCTTTGATGTGTTGTTGTCACCTTTGATCCTATTGCCACCTGTAGATCTCCTTTGATCTCGCACACACACACACACACACCTGCAGATCTCCAAACCTGGCCTTGCACACCTGCCAACCAAGATCATACACACATGAAGAACCCTTTTGATTCTCCAAACCATCACCTCTGTGGATCTCTACCAGACCTTACAACAACCTATAGATCTACATGATCATACACACTTGGCACTGTAGCACTAGAAGGAACACACCTTGCTCTCTCAACTAGCACAAATTACAATACAGCCCATGAGTCTATTATATAGATCTCATGCAAACAATAATTAGACATCCAATTACAATAATTAGATCCATAGCTCCAAGGCTAAAATTAGCCTTTAACATGCAAACAACTAGTTCGTTAACTAACTGTTCATCACCAAGTAGTTTTGGAACTGCACAGGCGACTGACGTCGGTCCCTATTTGCCTAGAGGTCACTGACGTCAACTGATCCCTGACCAACGTCGGTTGCTCCTCTCACTATATATGACTGACATTGATTGATCAGACTGACATCGGTTGCTCTACAACTTATTAACCTCTCAAAAACCTCCTCCATGTCTGCATTAGTGAAGCTTTTAGCTCCACAACCTAATAATCTCCCACTTGAAGATAAACAGCTATATTGTGCCTATACCTGTACACCGTCTAATCTATTTCCTGGCTTGTATCCCTCTTCAAGCTCAATCCTGAAGACCAACCACCACACATCCTATGGTGCAACTCCTGTCATCCAAGTAACCTGCCACATCCGCATCTACAAACCCATGTAGAAAATAACTTGACCTTGCATAGCATGTCAACCTATTGCTGGTCCCTCTCAGATACCTGAGAACCCATTAAACCAATTTCCAGTGCTTCCTTCCTGGATTGACTACAAACTTTCTGACAACACCCACTGCTTGGGCAAACTTAGGGAGTACACATGTACTCAACCTCATCATGTGATTGGGGACCCTATTCTATGAACTATCCATCCATAGGTGTGCTACCCTATTCTACATCTTGCACTACCTTCACACAATCATCTTGTGACAACATCAACTTGTGATCTTCCCTTTCTCTAGGATTACTCATGCCAAAGAATTTTGCTGCTCCCAAATTCTTCATGGCAAACCACTGAACTAACCTTACCTTTAGCTCAGTAAAACTCTGTATGTATGAACTTGCACCAAGCATATCATCCACATACAGTAACAGGATAATGTCACGACCATCATCCAACCTGGTAAGACAAACACAATGGTTACATTGACATTGACTAAAGCCCTACTTTGTCATCCACCAATCAAACCTGTACCACTATACTACAACTTCCTCAAGACCATGTAACCTGGCCTTTCATCTCACATATCCATTCACTCTATTCTTTAACTAAGGAATCCATTTGTCTTTCAGTGCTTTCATACTAGCTGGCAACCCTACCAAATCTCTCGTTTGGTTCTACATCCTAGGAATCAAATTCCTCATTCATGCCATGCTCCCACTATTTCTTGGATCCTTCATACTCTACAGTGAGCAATGAGTATAAAAAAGAGGAACAATGAATTTGAGGCTTACTTACCCTTTCAGTCCTCCATATGGGTGTTTGAGACTCCTTGACAGCTTGTTGTCTACCCAAAATCCATTCCAGTGACCAACCTCAGTCACCACATAGTCTGCATCCGACCGACGTTGGTTTCATGCAACTATCCTAACTACCGATGCTAGTTTCCTAACCAACGTCAGTGTCTACCTATCTCCAACATCAGTTCCCTGACTGACATTAGTCTTACCCTGCCCGACACCATCGGCTCTAGTCTGCACATGACCGACATTGGCACCTGTCTGTTGGACGCCAATTCTTCCTGATCGATGTCGGTACCTGTGTTCTCCTGTGAATGATGACTTTTTACTCGTGAGCTCTCTTTAGATCAAAACCCTGTCTAAACTACCCTGCTTAGAGTTACTCAGTCCCATCAACTGATCTCTGTCCATCATCTCCTCCATAAACACCAAGGCTTTCTGGTTCTTAAGTCTATCAAAGACATCTGACTTCTGCTAAAGAACATGCATCTCCTTCTTGCTCTTGTGATTAAGCCTACAAAGCCACGTCTTCTCAATAGAAGAAGAATCAGTAATATAAGCAAGTAGATAAAGAGTACCTACTTTCTTACCACTAGATAATTCAAGTGCATCCACTATGAGAGTTCCTATGCATCTCTTATCACCCAACTTTCCTAAAAAAATTAGCCACATCTTCAAGACTAGGACCTGCATGACCTCCTTCAACACCCATGTGTTGGCCACCTACAATTTCAGCTACACTTCCCCTTTGCCAAAACTTTGACAAGGCACACCAGCGCCTAAATAAATCTTTCCAAAGTCTCCAAAGACCTTCACATGGAAAAATACTCTATTTCAAGCTGCATGGAAAGAGGCAACAAAATCTATAAAACAAGATTCTACTTTATCCAAGGAACATCCCAGAGCATCCTATGCAACAACACCTGCAACATCTGCTTCTTCAGTTCCTTCATGCTGATCTTCTACCAACCAACAATTTTTATTTACCTGCTCTTTCTTTCCATAACACCATAATTGACCATTCGTGCCTTTGAATTCCTCCATTCTTAGTGTACTTTCTTCTACCATTGCTTTACTCCCACTCAATCAAAAAACCCCTGAGAGTGACATGTAATCAAACACAAACCTGCTCCCTGCAACCTTAGCTCTGATACCAACTATTAGGACCTAGGAAGCACAATTGATTACCTTTGCAAGCAACTAAATATGCAGAATTATACCAAAATCACAAGTAACTAGAATTTGGAAACAACACAGAATATGAGAGACAATACCCAATTGTATTAATACTCTTCCAGAAGGAAATACAACAAAGAAGATGCCACAGTCTTCTTCCTTACACTCCTCTAGGGCATAAACAGTAAATCTCTTCAAGAGCTGACTCTCTCAATTATGGTCCCAACACACAACTCAAACACAAAGTTGGTGTTCACCTCCAACCAGTCAATATCAACACTGCCAATTCCAAGCACTCAAAAGTACTTCAAATAGATCTAACATGAACTTGCAACAACCTATAATTTAAATGATCTTATAATTGGAAGGATCTACCTTGCCTTCCTCTATTGCTCTTTGATGTGTTTCTGTCACCTTTGATCTTGCTTCCACCTACAGATCTCCTTTGACCTCACACACACACACACCTACAGATCTCCAAACGTGGCCTTGCACACCTGCCAACCAAGATCATACACACATGAAGAACCCTTCTAATTCTCCAAACCAGCCCCCCTGTGGATCTCTACCAGACCTTGCAACAACCTGTAGATCTACCTGATCATACACACTTGGCACTGTGGCACTAGGAGGAACACACCTTGCTCTCTTCCCTTTGAAGGAGCTAACCTTGCTCTCTCAACTAGCACAAATTACAATACAGCCCATGAGTCTATTATATAGATCTCATGCAAACAATAATTAGACATCCAATTACAATAATTAGATCCGTAGCTCCAAGGCTAAAATTAGCCTTTAACATGCAAACAACTAGTTTGTTAACTAACTGTTCATCAACAAGCAGTTCTAGAATTACACAAGTGACCGATGTCAGTCCTTATTTGTCTGGAGGTGACTGACGTCGGCTGATCCTTGATCGATGTCGATTGCTCTTCTCACTGTATATTACCGACGTCGGTTGATCAGACCGATGTCGGTTGCTTTGCAACTCAGCAACCTCCTCCATGTCTGCATTAGTGAAGATTTTAGCTCCACAACCTAACAAGAGGTGTGCTAAAAACATATTTGTCAAAGGATTGAATGATATGAGATATTGACTAAATATGTTATAAAACCATTGTATGGCATAATCCTTTAAACTGCATGGAAACAACTTCATGAGAAGCTAATCATTGGATACATAGTC
Source organism: Torreya grandis (assembly GCA_037957365.1). Lineage (NCBI taxonomy): Eukaryota > Viridiplantae > Streptophyta > Pinopsida > Cupressales > Taxaceae > Torreya > Torreya grandis. Next base: position 1,408,404 of record JARHVA010001915.1, on the reverse strand, counting down.
CAAACATGCTACATGAAAATCTTGGATAACATGTTTTGGGTCACCTTTCCATCATATAATGTAATCTTAGGTGCCATGAATCCAAAAGGCAAGGGAGTTATCACTATGTGATGTGTCAAAGGTGTATGTAAGATAATATTAGAATCCAAGGCATGTGATGGCCTAGTGGGTCCCTTCTCAAGATGTAACACCTTAGCCTCTAAAGTATAAACCTCATGCATAATGGATTGTACATATAGAGTGAAGGAAATATCCATAAGAGGTGTAGTTGTCAATGAAGGTTGTTGAATTAAAATTGTAGGCTATGTTAGCTGAGTTGGCCCCACTATAGGTGTAACACTGTTATTAGCAGGGGGAGTTAAAGATTGACCATTGTCTAATTTGTTCTAAATTTCCAATATGGCTTGTATTATTTGTGCATGATCAAGGGGATATTCCAAAACTTTATCTCTGAAGCTCTATAATACCTCATCTCTATTAACAATCATGTTCTCATGTTAAGTGGAAGGAAAGTGTCCTAATTTCCCATTTGTGTATCATATTTTTCCTGATTGTATTGTTCATCTTCAAATGTATTTTCATTGAAATCCACATAATTAGGGTGTGAAGGACTAATAACTAGAGTCATAATAGGTACATTTCCCATGTTATAAGTTCAAATAGCATGAATCAAAATATTCTCTATAGGATTACCATCTAGTCTATCACTTCTTCTTAATGGAAGAGAGATATATTTTTTTGATGGCATATAGTAAAAAAATTGGAATAAAGCTACTAAAATAGAATATAGGATATGTAAAAAATTGAAAGTAGCTAATTAAATAGGAAAAAATGATACAAATCCTAGGAGCATATAGGGTTAGGTCTTTAGTAATGTTTGAAGTAATTTAGGTTTACCAAATGTTTTAACCTTTTCAGGTTTTACTTATGTAAGTCATATGTTTGATTAAAGGGCTGAGTAGTCTAAATTAGTGAAATAATATGCATAAAATAACCATTTATTTGTTACATATTCTGACTAGCTTTGAATTTATAAAAGTAGTAATAAATATGTGAAAATAAACACTTATATGGAAAACACCTGACATAGATGATCTAAGTGCTAGAAACTAAGATATAAACAGGTCTAAGTATTGTCAACTAAATTCCTATATTATAACCCCTCTTGGATAGTAGAACCACATTTGGATATAGGTTCCATTTGGCTCAAGTATCCTAATAATGGCACTAATGTCCTCTATATAGGATTATCCCAAAATTTTGGGTACACCTATGTCTATGTTTTATGTTTTATTCCTATGTGTACAAAGTTTGGAACTTTGTATTGTGCTTATAATAGCTAATTTATGATTCAAACCTTAATCCTCGTTACAAGTAAATCATAAGCTAAAAAAGTGTGTTTGTTAGTAGGATAGACTGAACATCCTCAACACCCTGTTGTGAATAACATTGCCTACATACCAATACTCTGAGGAGGGATCAATCTCAACAAAGTTATCCCTACTTAAGTGCTAGTGCAAGTGAAAGTGATGCTAGAATGATAGTGTCCTTAACTACCTTGAGCATGTTTGATATTTGGAATCTAGAAAATCTATGATTAGAGTTGTTTTAGATGGTAGTATGCATAAGTAGGGTAGAATAGAGATTAATAACGTTGATTTTTCTCAACTTATTTCATGTTTGATTATATATTTTGCATCTAATTTCCATATAGTGGATAAATGGATAAAAGTCATATATTTATAGAGTTTTGTTATTGGTGCCAATAATAAAATATGATCAAGCCAACATTAGGAGGGTTTTACCTTTGTAAATATATTAATTCAGGAAAGATAGGTTAAGGGACATAAGTTCCATTTTATGGACACTAGCACCATATGGATCTAGTGTCTGTAATGTGGAACTAATGTCCAATTGGTAAAATACTAGGCATGGAAGGCTAGGATTAGGAAATGATGGTCTAAGACTATGTTTGAGTTGACTAGGGATGCTTATGGCCCACATGAAGGCTAGAAAAATATGATAATAGGCTCTAGGATAGGTCTAGGCTTAAGCTAGGAATAGGTAGTCTCAAGTATCACTCTTAGCACTCAAATACCACTTTTATCTGATTTCACTATGGGGTAGGTCTGAATATTAAATACATCAAAATTCTCTTTTAAGTTCCACACTTAGATTTGGTACCTAGACAAATGCTTATCACTACAAGAATATTGTCTCCTTACCTATTTGACCACCAATTCTAAATCACTAAGCACTTGAATATTCTTGACCTTCTTCCTGAGAGAAAACTAGAGGCCATGAACTCATGCCTCATATTCAAGCACATTATTCATGCAAGTAAATTGTAGGCAAAATGTAGCTAGGTATGACTTCCCTCATGGGTTTATTAATTCCACACTAGCACTAGACTCATTCTTGGACTTAAAGCCATCAAATTTTAGAGTTCACAAGTGGTGTTTAGCTATGTACCATGGGGTCTAAAAGTTAGGTACGGAATTAATATTGATCTCTTTGATTACTTCCTTAATTCCAAGTGGGCATATACTTTATTTTTCAGTTAATAATGACCTTATAGTTAGGTTTTTAATGGAAAACATAGGCATAGGGATATTTATTATATTCATTTTCTCATCTAAAGAGTCTTCAAGTTCTGTATTTTCACTTAGATCAGCATGTTTCACACCTTCATATGTTATGTCAGCACTAAAGAATGAATTTATCTTAGGTGCATATAGGATGTCCTCCTTGTCCAACTGATCTAACTCTTCAAACCCTAATTTTTATTGTATGGTCAACATATTAATGGATAAGTTTTCATAATATTATACATCTTTATCAATATTATACACCCCAAACTTTGACTCTTCAAACAATATTTCATTCATTTTTTTATATTCTATTATCATGTGAGTCATTTTGGGTTCTCTTTCGATTCAAATCTAGTTGGGCATGCCATACCATGGGAGCCACATATGAGATAAATTAGTTTACACATATCCATTTAACATTCTCAACCAATTTTTACTTAGAAGAATCTTGTATGCATAAGGTATATCCAATATTAGAATATCAATAAATTATTGCACTCTTGGATCAAAATCCAACTAAATTTGAATGTTGTTAAGTTCACCAACCACTCAGACTTCTAACTTGTCCAATTGAATAAATTTTCTATTTGAATTTTCAAGAGTTAGACCCAATCTCTAACAAATGGCATAGGTCATGATGTTGTCATAAACACTTGAATCCACCAAACAATTGTGTAAGTTATTACTAAAAATATGTATTATTAGGAGAAAAGGAGGAGTTTTAGTTTTTTATTTATAAATTACAACATAATCATCTTCTATCCTATTGGCTCCTTTCCCTTTAGGAGTATATAATTATTTTAATAACATGTCCTTTTGATTAGAATAGAGTTTTAGTTAGGTCATCTACAATGTTATATCCATGTTTTCTTAACTCTACTAGTTTATCAGTTGGTGGTGGAATAGAGTTTTTATTTAGTTGATAAGATGTGGTATGTCCTTTAGGTGGAAATGGGTTATTACTAGAATTATCATCAGGTGGAACTTGAGTGTCATTTGGAGGAGTAGAAGTGGTTAATGAGTTTTGGAATTTACTCCTCAATCGGTAATTGGAATTGTTTAAAAGCATGGACCTCATCCAGGTTGTCTTTAGGTTCATTATCACTTTCAAACAAAAAATCATAGTCTCCAAGATTATATCTATACTAGGGTTTCCTTTACCTTGATTAGATTTATTATTACGTACTGAAACTAGTTCCAAATTATCCATCTCCTTTTGGAAGATGTTTGAGGAAAATATAAATTTTGTAAAATCAATTTCAATGTGGTCAGTTATATTGTGTATCCTACACCAGGTGGGTAGTGTTAAATTATCTAAGTTTAATTCATTAGAAGCATTATTTTTGTTATTCTAGTTGTTATTATCTAGTGGGCTAGGTACACCTCTATTATTTGGTCTTGTATTCCATTATCTGTTGGTTCTCTAGAAGTTGAAATTTATATTCGATGGTGGGTTATTTGAATTTTGATTAGTATTTTGAGGCACTTGCCTACACAAATCAACTATATCATTTGTCAAATTCTAAACCATTTTTTGTAAATTAGCCACTTCAAGGTTCACTCATACATTTTGTTAATTTCTTGCCTATAGTTATGGGCCAGCCACAGGTGCATTAGAATTTACAAATGTAAGGGAGGTAGGATGTGCTTTATTATGAGAATTTCAGCAGACATGTAGTTATTTAAAAATGATGGGATGGCCTGTTGGTTGCTTATAGAGGTAGCATAACCACTAGTTTTAGGCATAATAGCTATGTTATTGTATGCAATGAGGACCAATTATTGGTTATTTACCTATGGTATAATGTGATTGAGAGGCATGTGAGGATGAACATTGGGCATAAATTCATAGGTGTTGGATTGTAGACTAGATTTTGTCTTTCATACAAGGTACCCAAGATTAGATTCATTAATAGAGTGTTATGTTGAAGAGCATGCTTGATCATTGGAATATGATTATAAGAACTCAGTTGGCCAAGTGAAGGTAAAGGGCCAAATCCATAACCTTGTGGCATAAGATAAGAGGGATGTTATAGTTCTTTTGAAGAACATGGAAGTCATAGAATCCAGAGCCTTCAATTAAGTCTATATGGTAGGCATTTATATTTGAGTGTATGAGTATTTTAAACTTAGATAAAGCTTCAGGGATCATGCATTGAAGACACTCATAGGTTTGTTTGACTCTCTATGAGAAATAGAAAAGTGATGATAGAAGACAGTAATGAAACCAAAAAAACTATCAAGACAATAAAATTACCAATTGGCCAAGACCTGAAATAATAACTTAGAATTAATTTATATTTAATGACTTGAAATAATTACAAACCTAAAACATGATTAAATAAGCCTCAAATAATAATTTAGAGTTTACATCTAAAAATTCAAAAAAACTTAGAAAAACTAAAATCTAAACAAAAACACCTATTTTTAGAAACTGCTATTTATAGTAAGTTTCACATGTAAGTGAGAATGGCTCTAAAAATCTCCCAAAATAATATAAAAACTATAATTATCCTATGGGATAAAATTCAATTGAAGTTGAAGTCTGATTCTAAAAATATAAAATTCTTGAAAAAATTATTAAACATTAATTTTGGACCCTTAAATGATCACGTATGGCCTTCAAAGTATGAAAATTAACTCTAAGTGGATAGAACGGCTTAGGATAGCATCAAATTTTTTGAGAAAGTCATTTTGGCACATGAAAGAGCTCAAACAGAGTGATGGGTCAAAAGTTATGGCCTACAGAAGATTAGTCTATTTTTTCTACATCAAATAGATGGATTAATGGGTAGTTAGAAATGATTGATAAAAACACTTTCTAGATCATTCCAAGAGGTGATAAACAATTTGGTAATACTAGATACCAACTATCGACCATATCATCCAAAGTGTATGGGAATAGGTGGTAAGTCACATCCTCATGATTAATTTATGTTCAAATAATATCATTTTTGAATGCTTAAATATGTTATTCGATAGTGTAGATTCCACCATGCACATACCTAGGGAATTTTTTTTTTGGGGTTTTTGGTAAGTCAAGGGAAACCCCTTCAATGTTGATAGGGTAGTTACCTCCACCAAGCCAAGCCTAGGCCATTGGTGGGTTTTTAGGGGTAGTAAATGGATTAACAAAAGGAATTCTAACAGCTATAGGTGAACTACTGATTCACTGAATATGTCTTATTTTTTCCTTTGTTTACTTCAGGTCTTCTATGTTAAGTGAGTTGTAAAAATTCAAAGTGAGCCCCAATAGACTTCAATTTGGTGATGATTTGTTAGTTTTCCATTTTAACATTTACAACTCTCTAGTGTGGGAAATGCTTTTAAAATGTCAAAGTTTAAGCTTTTCAATTTAAAAATTTTAGCCTTAAAGATTTTTATTGTCATGCCCTCCTCATAGCATCAATCTATTGATGGGTTGTTTATCACAATAAATTTAGGAGGGATGAGGACTCTCTAACCTCTCTTGAAAGGAGATTATAGGAAATCTCCCCAAAGTTTCTATCTACTTGGCAAAGGTGCACTAGCCTTCACTCAGTGGCTCATTGCAACCATTCTATGCAAGGGTCCTTTGCTTGTTCTTGGAAATTTAAAAATTTCTTTTTTGCCTTTGACAAATAAAAGAGATAAGAAAGTTTTGTTGCCTCACTCCTATAGGTTTTAACCGTATTTTGGTAAATAATGAGTTACTTCTAGATTTGCCCAAATAAATCAACATTTTAAATTTAAATAAAAGAGATATGACCAATTTTCAAACATTTATTATATACCTATTCATTTAATAATGTATTAATGGAAATAAATGACTTTAGCAATTGAGATAAAATGAGAGAAGGAAATTGCATTTAAATGAAATCATAGCATAATCAGATTCATAAAAAAGGGTAAAATAAAGGGGAAAGAAATAAAAAACCTATTGGAATATGGATAAATATGAGCAATTTGAACAAATTCAACCCACAAAATCAATTCCCTGCCTAGCCAACAAATGCACCACCACCAACAAAGAATGATGCAAGAGTTTAAGGAACAAGAAGCTAAGAAGAGAAATAACACATCCACCATTTGAATGTTTAGGAAAATAAAAATAAAATTCTATAATTTGGATTAATAATGATATTCATTTTGATAACATAATATTTGGGTATACATTCATCACTTAGTTACAAATTTCAGCAACATAACAACAATGCCAAATCAAAAATAAGGGAGAGATTACACTACAAGGCAATAATTGTTTTTGGTCCAATCTCTCCTCACTTAGAATCAACAAGATCCATCCATTTGTAATGACCAAGAGATGGGTATTTATAACAATTTTGGTCAATAGAGGGAAATAGTTTCCCTCAAAAACAAAAAATCACTTTAATTTGAACTTGAGTTGTACTTTTCCACCCAAAAACAAGCTCCTTTTACTTTAACTCTATTCACACTTAAAAAATAGAAAAATTAGTTAGTTTTTGGAATATGTGAATAAAATTTATTTAAAAATAATACACATTATAAAATTATTCATGATAATATGAACAAATTTTGATCAGTAGATTTTTTATGAAATTAATTATGCCATGTAGACTGTATCAGAACTAGCCTTTTGACATCATAGATGGTTCAAAAAAGGGATACCCAGTTTGAAAGAGATGGAAAAAAATGTTCTCTATGATAATTTATGGCATTTGGAAAACAATTGAAATTATATTTGAAATCACATTAGTTTTCTCAAAAAATTAATTAAAAAATGAAAAAAATAAATATAATCACATTTACACTTCCATGCATCACAAGAATGGTTGAAAGGTCCCAGCCAACATAGTCATATGATAGAAGCTAGGTGCATCCATGCACTTGAAAGGACCTAGATAGACATACTTGATTAACATGATTGTGGGGTGTGAGGAGTGATTCAGTTCATTTGTGCATCATGGAAGGCCCGACTACCATGTCCAAGCATCTGGGAAGGCCTAGTCAGTCGGCCTCATTCCACGTGATCATGAACCATAGGTGGATGGTTTTTCAACCTCTATTGATGAAGATATGCATGTACTAACACACAAAAAACAAAAAATCCATTTTTTTCTTGAAACTAGGTGGTTTTAATTCCCCCCCCCCCCCATGGGAAGAGAGGTGCCATGGAGAGTGCTTTAGGAAAAATTATGGTTTTGACAAACCACCAAACTTTTTTATTTTGTGAAATATAGGAAAGCCATTTTTAGGGTTATTAATTTTTTATTTAAGATTTTAATTTTGATACAATAAATGATTTCTATATATTTTTTAATTTTTTGACCCAAGTTCTAGGATTTATAGGGCATGCTACTTCATTAAAAAATAGATGGTCGAGATCATGTTTTTAGGTGAAGTGGAAAACACAAAAGTTATTTTAAAATTATTGAGATTTACATCAATAATAATTTTAAGGACCTAAGATACACACAAACTAATATACATTAGGCAATGTGGAGATACAGGTGTGCATATCTAATCAAGTGAGATGTTCAAACATAGATTTGAGGGGAAAGGCTTTATTTTTACACTAAGTATAAACCATGAAACTTTATCAAATGGATGTGGTCTTTCTAATAGAGATGGTTTTGCATCCTATTTTGACATGTAAACTAAGATAAACTACCAAATAATTTTGGGAGTGCTGACACCAATGGACCATGAACATAAATGGGAGTAACCATAAAAGCAAAAATAGGTTCCCTAATTTTGGAAGAAATGAGGGAGTGTTGTGTAAGAAACAACATGAATTTCTAGCCAAAATCTAAAACATGAGAAACTGGTTATATTTATTAGATTGAGGAAATTCTTATTAAGGTTTTACCTTGACTGCTAAAATTTAAGGTTGTACCTTCAAGGAATATGTATTGGATGGTGACTAGTAATCATAAATTTTTCTAAATGGTGAATTTTTAGAAGAAGTGTCTCTTTTAGGTGACCACTTTATTGGTATATCCTCACCAAAAATTAAATGTTTTTCAACCCTTTCCTAAAAATATAGTGGTATTTTTGTATGTGACTATTTTACATCCATTGAAAAAAAAATGTGTTTCATGCCCCATTAACCCCTTTATCAACATCATTTACATTTTAATGAGAGATTACCATAAGGAGTGACCTTATGCACATCCCTCTCAACTCAAACCTACTAGAGTGGATGTTAGGATCTCCAAATAAATCAAATATACATATTAACTGATTACATGAGTCAAACAAGTGTACACCATAATCAAGTTATGAGTAAATAAAATCATGTGAGAATTTTTGCAAAAGGATTGAGAGTAAAATATTATTACTCCATATGAATAGTTCACCTTTCATTACTTTATGACTAGGTGAATATAGGTACATATATAGGTGGAAGATATATGTAACCCAACCACACTATGCATTTGGGACTAACTTATCAGAAATAGGTGGAAGAAAAGCATCAAGACAACATCCTCATACATGTGGAATAAAATTCCTTAATGTACACAAGAAGGTCCAATGAAGCATCACTCATTGGATCTATTAGTTTATATGAAGGTTGAAGTAGTGAAAGTCCACTCAATGTACTCAATCTGGTATAAGATGTCCTTAGAAATAGTGACACATATTAGTCTATATAACATGTTATTATTATTAAACCACACACATTTTTTTTCATATTTGGTTGGCTCAGGAATGAGTCCAATGAGATAGGGTAGTAGATCATGCTTTATAAAATGATTTGTTATCTCATTCTTCTAAGTCAAATGGTTCTCTAAATTTAGATGTACAACATTAATAATATTCATAAAGACACCCCCCTAAACTATTAATGGTGAACCCCCCCCCCAAGATGCAACACTTTATAATTTTAGTACAATTATAAAACAAATGGGACCAATGGAATGGGAAGAAAAAACCTTACACTTTCAATAAAAGTGGCACTCAAATTTGACTATTCAATCAAAAGTTATTAAAAATCTATTTTTCTAACATTAATGGCCTATTTTAATGAGTTTGCACAAAAAATTTAAATTAAATTTCAAAAAAAAATAAGACATAACCTTATACCCATTTGTTGAAACCAAAATTAAACCACAGAGCATTACAAAGTCTTAAACAATCTACCTACAATATATATTTTTTATTAAAAAAATAATTAAAAAATGTTCAGTAATAATCTCCATACTATATTGTTTTTTTCATTATTTGTTAGTAAAACTATGATAGCTTTTTAATTTATTAATTAAATTCAAAAATTCAAAATGATTGGTAAATCCTAAAAAAATTGCACAAAACCTAGACAAGTTTTGATGCGATTTTATACTGTTAGAGAGAAGATTGTAGAATAAAAGACATGTTTTTTGATGAAAAACATAAACTATCACTTGCAAGTGGATGAAAAAACATTAATATGTTGTTATAAAACCCTCCAAGGCAAATAAATGTGGTGTCCCAGATGCATTAGGGCTGCAATAATAGCATCTTAGTTGTAAAAATGTCACCACAAGAGAATAAAATAAGTATTTCCTCCATAACCAGTAAGAAGAAATTCCAGATATAAAAAAACCTATTTTTTTATAAATGATAAACTCAATATTTTAGAATAAAACTAACATCATAAAACTAGACAATCATTAAAAATAGATTGGTTCTCTGATACCACATTGGACTAGATTCTAAGATATTTGGATCAAGTGAATGTATAGATTAAGTAATCAAATGAGTTAAATAAGTGCACTCCACAATGAAGCTGAAAGTAAATGAAATCATACATGAGAATTGTTGTAAAAATATTGAGATCAAAATATCAATATTTCATATGAATAATTCACCATTCATTAAATTATGACTAGGTGAATAGGTACATATATACATGGAAGATATGTGTAACCCAACCACCTTATGCATGTGGGCCTAACTTCCCCAAAATAGGTGGAAGAAAAGAATCAAACTAACATCCTCATGAATGTGGGATAAACATCCCTAGTGTACACGAAAATCAAAACTAAACAAGCTAAGTAAAAGCATAGGAAAACCTTACACACCAATAAAACCTCTTTCTTTCTAAATTAGAATGCATGAAAAACTATTGGAAGTTCATCTTGATCATACCCAAGGTCATGAGCCATTAGACTCTCAATACAATACCATATTTCCCCATGGGAGTGGAAAACATAAGGGTTTTTGATAGTTTAATCTTATATAATTTTAATAAAAATTTGATAGTACCCCCATCTAAAATGTTGACCTGAAACTCTAGTACCAAATAAATGAAATAGTTCAATGTGAAGCCAAATTATCATTGATAAAATCATGATTACTCCATGAATCAATCAATATGATCACTTTAAGTTTTTTCAAGAACCCTACTACCTTAAGATTTTGTGTGTTTCTAACCCATAATATTTCATGAAAAGATATAGTTTTTTTGAAATCCCCAAATTCTATCTCATCAACAACCTCTATGATTTTTTCTTTGTCCTCTTTTTCATTGATGCCCTCAATATTGAATAATTTATTTTTAGAACATTTATGTCCTTGACTATATTTTTTATCACATTTAAAAATGTAAACCTTTTTCTCTATTTTATTCAATTTTATGAGGCATCAATCATGTTGATGGAGGAAAAATTAGTGCCAACATGCCATTACCATTGTTGCTAGTGATTTCATGTTTAATGGTTGCTAATAATTTGTCCTCTATATTTTGCACCATGATAATAGAATAATAAACATTAATAATATTAAAAATACATACCTCATGTTGAATGTGGTCTTGAGAACACTAAGAAAAAATCCATTCAGGTCCTTGTCTATAATTGTCTCCACATGCAAAGATATGTTCTAAAATTGATGAACATATTATTTGACTGAGCCTATTTTTCATAGCTTTTCCAATTTTTTGGATTATTTTTTATCACACTACCAACACATTGTCTTTGTAGCTCCTTTTTTTAAAAATAACTAAGTGACACTAAGAGGCTTCTCATTTTATACACACAACCAATGATACCAAATTAATTACTTGGGTTATAGATATAAGGATGTCATTACTACTTTTTGTCCACATGGTATATGATGTACATCAAAAAAACATTTATTTTGTTGATCTAGGTGACCATATATCTCCTATCAAACTTAGGCATTTCCACTTTTGGAATTATTTTATGTGGTTGCGATGTACTTGGATTTGTATTGTGTTATATGGAAGATACACCATGGTTGGGTTGTGCGCTGGCGGCAGGTGGTTGCTGTTGTTGATTATTTTACAAATCCATCATGATATTCACCAATTCCATGGTGAAATTTTTCGTATCTCCTTTGATGATGCTAAATTATCCTTGGACGTTGTCCACATCTCCTTTTTTGGCCATATAAAATTTCATGTTTTTCAAATTGTACCCATTTTGGCTTACTTTGTGATTTTTCAAATAAAACCATGAAACACAAGATCCACAAATTTAGGTTAGTCAATCAATCTCCTCTTACCTAGAGTTTTGGAACCCTTTTGTTAGCCCCTAGTTTCTAGTCCTGCCATATCAAGGCTTGACAATGTTAAATTTAAATTTTCACCTTTGACCAAACTTTGACCAAGATTTTTATAAACTATATTAACCTCAAATCTATAAATTTAAAAAATGAACCCCACCTATTTTTTTCAATATTTTTGAAAATATAAATGAATCATAAGAATCCTTAAAATTTGGCTTGTAGAGTGAATTTATGAAAAACCACAAAATCGTAATAGCTCACTCATAAATTATCATCAAACCTTTATTTATTTACTATATCATCCTTGAAGGATTCACAAATAAATTAGAATCGCATAAATAGATTACAATATGACTGAAATAGAGTGAAATATATGAATAAATGATGATCCAATTTGAGGGGAAAACCTCCATAACCATACAATGAGAATATAATTAATAATATGATCATGGAGTATAACCAATTCCTCATAAATATACCATATCTATGTTATGAAAACACCTTAAGTTGATCCTATGATAAATATTAATGTATCATATGACTTAATTAGAAGTTATGGTAGCCATAAGTTAGATACACTTATCATAATACATATTATAAGTTAAAGTCATAACATTTATTTTAGCTCTTCTTTTTGCTTTTGATCATAAAATATAATAAATTGATCTAAGGAAAACATTTATGCACGGGGAACTTGAAGAAGAAATCTATATATTCCAACCTGAAAGTTTTAAATTAACATGGGGAAAAAAGACTTAGTGTGCATGTTGAATAATATTTTTTATGTCTTGAAGCACTCACCAAGGATGGTGAATGAGAAGTTCAATAGGTATGTGTTGGGAATTGGGTTTGTACAAATAAAATTTGATCTTTGTGTTTATTTCAAGAAGGTGACAAATATTTTATCATTGTTTTGTATGTGGATGACATGTTAATTATTGTTAAAATAATTAAATGATAAATTAGATTAAATTTTAATTATAATAGCAATTTTATATGAAGGATCTAAGTTATAAAAAAAAATTGGGAACAAAGATTAAAAAGTAACGTATAAATATGAAATTTTAGTTAAATAAATTAAATCATGATGAGATGATACTATACTGATTTAGTATGTAGAAAATTAAAATTTTAAATACTCCCTTTCTTATTGGTCAAAATCTATCTATTGAATAATGTCCCAAGACACATGAGGAAATTTATGACATGTCTCAGTCTCCTTATGCAATTGTTTTTAGAATCTTATTATATTAAATGGTATACACTATACCCCATCTAGTGGGACTTGTGAACACACACACACACACACACACACACACACACACACACACACACACACACACACACACACACACACACACACACACACACACACACACACACACACACACACACACACACACACACACACACACACACACACACACACACGCACGCACGCACGCACGCACGCACGCACGCACGCACGCACGCACGCACGCACGCACGCACACACGCACACACACACACACACACACGCACACACACAACCCTAGGAAGGAACCTTATATTTTTGTGAAAAAATATTTAGATATATGTGTGGCATGTAGATAGGAATACCTACTGAGAATAAATATTTGAATGTATAAGCTTTTATGGATTCTGAATGGGTTTGATATATTGGTTTTAAATTTTATACAAGTGCATATATGTTTAAATTATTTCGTGTAACAATGAATTGGATGATAAAAAGGCAAATAATTGATATGATATATAAAATAGAGTTAGAGTACATAGTAACCATTCATGCCTATAAGGAAGTAGTAGGGTTATAAAGGTTTTGTTTGACTATTGGTATCTTATATACTTTTTCTAAGATAGAACATGATAATGAAAGTGAAATATGTTTGGTAAATAACCCTACTTATTATTATCAATAAGTAAATATTGATGCAAATAATTGATGTGATATAAAAAATAGAGGCAGAGTACATAGTAGCCATTCATGCCTATAAGGAAGCCGTAGGGTTACAAAGGTTTTGTTTGACTATTGGTCTCATATATAATTTTTTTAAGATAGAACATGATAATAAAAGTGAAATATGTTTGTTAAATAACCCTACTTATAATTATCGATAAATACACATTGATGTAATTATCATTTTGATAGAGAAATGGTTGAATAAAATAAGGCAATGTTGGAAAACATTGATACATATGAAAAATTTATTGAAAATTTAATGAAGGTTATGACTATTGAGAAATTTTGGATCTATGGTTCCCATGAAAATTATTCAAAAAGTGGAAGAAAATTTTGATATTTATTATATACTTTAAATTATTTACAACCCTTAGGCAATGTATAGCTCCAAGAATGACAATTGGGATCTAGAGCATCACCCCAACTAGGGGTTCGTGGGGATAGCAACCCCTGATTAGGGGTTCATGTGTTATCCTTTGAAAACAATTATGGGATCCATATATATAGTTTTGGTCCTGAATTTTTAGCTTAATTGATACTATTATATTTGTGGTTTCATAACCCATGTTTTATGGGAACCATTATGAGTTGTATTCTTAGCATATGGTTTTGCTACCCATTGTATTATAATATTATGTAGGTGATTACCTATTAATGTTAATACATATCCTTAAACATGAATTATGTTAAATTATATTTTTTTAAGTGCATTAATAAATAAGGTTATCACGTTGGTTTTTTCTATAAAGGGTTTTCATAGGTGAAATCTTGTATATTGTGTAATCTTGTGTGTATGAAGTTTTTTTAATTCTATTTTTACCTTATCTATATTTTTGTATTTATTATATTTTATTATATTATTGTTTCATTTATATTCAAAAAATTAATCAGGAATAGCTAATGCATTGAAATCAAGAACAAATACAAGTAATTGATTAATACAGGCAATAAAAATGAAAAGATAAAAAATGTTGGAATCAAACACACTTGTTTGTTATATTATATTATTATTAAAATAACTTAGGTATTTTGAAAAAATTTAACCCATTTTGGAATAAAGGGTTTTCAGAATAGTCTAATCAACTAAAAAGAATACTACTCTATAAGCAGGCCAATTGCTGCAAAAAAAGAGGTCGAACTTCTAGAGGCCATAACTTTTAATCGATAGCTTTATTTGAGTTATCCTTTGTACCAAAATGATAATATAAAAAAATTTAATGCATCCATAATTGGTAGGACCTATTGTGGATGTTTTTGATATTTTTCAAATGCCATACATCAAGGGTCTAAAAATGCAATTTAATATTTTTTAGAATTTTCTATTTTTAAAAATTGTATATTTTTATAACCATATGTGAACTTAAGTTTAAATTAATCCAATATATTAATTTTAGTGTTTATTTTATTTTTTATATATTTTTAGATCTATGTGCACTTGCATGTAAAACTTACTAAAAATAGTAGCTGCTAAAAATAGCAGGTCAAGTTTTACTATTTTTTAGAGTTTAAAATTTTATATGCCAACTCCAATTATGATTTGAGGCTTATTTATGCATGGTTTGTAATTATTTTAATCATTCAATATGAAACAATACAAGTTATTATTTTAAAATTTATATTGAATGGTATTTTCTTATCTTGATGGTATTCAAGTTCCTTATTTGGTATCAGAGCATAGAGAAGATTTTCAAATGGAGAACTATGAGAGAAGACAAGAAGGTAAATTTTGAATGCATAAAATTGAAGGGTCATGAAATGATTTGGTGGGATCACCTATAGAAATAAAGACAAATAAAAGGTAAATAAAGATTAGCTCATGAAAAATGATGGAGAAGAAGCTAAGAGAGAAATGTCTTCATGCAGATTATGCACAAACCCTTTACATAAGATTATAAAATTTGAGGTAGAATAATCATAGTATACAAGAGTATATATATGAGTTTTATAAGATTTACATATGAGTGGATTATGATGAAATATAATAATATATGGATGCAAATATTGTAAATAATTTGAAGTTTTCTATTCAAGATGAATTAAACATGCATATAATACTTTACATGGTAGAGGCTTATCAATTAGCTTTGAAGGGAGAATAAAAATAGAGGCTTATCAATTAACTTTGAAGGAAGAATAAAAACAACACAAATAGAGTTTCAAAAGAATATCTATTAGGCCAATAAGAGGAAAATCCCCTCCAATAAGGGGATGAGGTGGATTTAATATAAATAGAGGTGGAATTCAATACCATTAGAAGAGAATCATCATGTGGTGTAGAAAGATAAAAATATAATAGACAAGGGTTCAATACCATCAAAGAGGAATATGATTTCAGAGAAGACAATTCTATGGTGGTGATAGACGATGGTTTCCAAATCAACATAGATCTTATGTTTTTTACAAAAATGGAGAAGAAGGACATAGATCATTTAAGTGTCCACACTACCAAGATCAAGACAAAAGGCAAGAGGATCACCCAAGATTGAATTTAGTTGAGGCTGAGATAAAGAGAAAAATATTGAAGTTATAGTAATAGATATTGGAGAAAATCTCATGATGATAATAAATATTATTTCTCCAAAGAAAGAACATATGTTTAATAAATAAGTTGGTGATGGGCTATGAACAAATATATTTCAAACAAAGTGTACATCAGGAGGTAAGATATGAAAAGTAATTATAGATGGTGATAGTTGTGAAAATATGATTTCAGAGGAGATGATTGAGAAATTAGTTATGTAGTGTTAAAAGCATCTTAATCCTTATCAAATTTCATGGTTTAAGAAAGGGAATGAAGTTACAGTAGATAAAAGGTGATTAATCAAGTTTTTTATAGGTAAAACTTACAAGGATGAAATATGGTGTGATGTTATACTAATGTATGCATACCATGTGTTATTGGGAAGGCCATAGCAATTTGATATAAAATCAATTCATAATGGTGCAAAGAACACATATAGTTTCTAAAAAGGCGGTATGAAGGTAGTTTTGTTACCTTTTAAAGAACAAGTGTAAGGTGAAAGCATTCTAACTATAAAATAATTTATGAAAGATGTGAATATGATAGGTTATTGTTATGCATTAATAGTGAAGAAAGAAGACACATAATTGGTGTAAATACCAATAAAATTAGATGTAGTGTCGAAACAATATGCAAATGTTATACTTGATGAGTTACCAGATGGTTTACCACCAAATAGACATATTCAACATCATATTGATTTGATTCCAAGATCAAATCTATCCAATCAAGAAGCTTATAGGATGAGTCTAATAAAACATGAAAATTTGAATAAATAGGTTACTAGATTAGTGAGTAAGGGTGTAGTAAGGGAGAGCATGAGTCCTTGTGAAATACCAATGTTGATAACTCAAAATAAATATGGAGGGTGAAGAATGTGTGTAGATAGTATAATAATCAATAAAATTACAATCAAATATAAGTTTCTTATACCTTGTTTAGATGATATAATGGAGGTTCTCATAAGAGCAAAATATTTTACCAAGATTGATCTAAGGAGTGGATACTATCAAATTAAGATTCATGAAGGTATGAATAGAAAACAACATTCAAGACTAGAGATAGTTTATATGAGTGGATGGTGATGCCATTTAGATTATCTAATTCACCCAACATATTGATGAGGGTGATGAACACAATGCTATGAAAATACATTGGTAAGTTTGTGGTGATTTATTTTAATGATATTTTGATATTCAATAAGACTAAAGAAGAGCATTTACAAAATTTTAGAATGATATTAGATTTGTTAATAAATGAGAAGATCTATGAAAATTTTAAGTGTAGGTTTATGAAGAATCATTTGGTATTTTTGGGTTTTGTAGTTTTAGTAAATGGTGTAAGAATGGATGAATAAAAATTAAACACAATTATTGAGTGGACTATTCCAAAGACCATCACATAGGTAAGAAGTTTACATAGTTTATTAAATTTTTATATAAAGTTCATTAATAATATCAATAGTCTTGTTGCATTAATAACAAATTTTATGAGAGGAAAAGAATTTTCATGGACAAGAGAAGAAATAGAAAGATTTGAGGTTTTGAAGAAGAAGATTATAGAAAAACTTATTTTAGTATCAACATATTTTAACAAAGTGTTTGAGTTTTATTGTGATGTTTCATTTGTGGGAATTGGTGTTGTGTTGAGTCAAGAAGGAAAGCCAATAGCATATTTCAGAGAAATTGAATGAGGTAAGAACAAATTATTCTATGTGTGATGTTGAATTTTATGCCATTGTATAAACATTAAGACTTTGGAGGGAATGCCTAGTGCCTAAGGAGTTTATCATATTAAATTATCATGAGACCTTGAAGAATGTGAACACTTAAAAGAAGTTAAATAGTATACATGCAAAGTGGGTGTATTTCTTACAGGGTTATACTTTTGTGTTGAAGCACACATTAGGAAAACAAAATCAAGTAGCTAATTCTTTGAGCAAGAAAGTATGGTTGATAACTACTATGGTAAGTAACGTATTTAGATTTGAATTTATTAAGGAAGTATATGATATTGATGCAAATTTTGGTAAGATAGTTGAGAAATGCAGGAATCCATTAACAGGTGAGACAAGTAATGTTTATGATGAGTATCTTATGTAGGATAGTTATCTCTTTAAATGGAAATAATTATGTATTCCAATTGGGTCTCTAAGAGACAATATTATAAGAGAATTGCATAGTGGTGGTTTGGATGGAATTTTTTGTAAGACAAAGATAATAACTTAGGTGGAGTAGAAGTATTTTTGGCAAAAGATGAACAAAAATGTGACCAGATATGTTTCAAGGTGTAGGATATGTCATGTGGTAAAGGGAAATGCATAAAATATAGGGTTGTATATGCCATTACTAGTTTCAAGAGGACCATAGATAAATTTGAGTATGGATTTTATGTTGTGATTACCAAACACATGGAGCGGTAATGATTCAGTTTTTTTAAATTTTAGACAAGTTTTATAAGAGGGTTCATTTTATTACATGTAATAAAACCAAAAATGCCTATAGAGTTGAAAAATTATTTTTAAGGATATTATGAGATTACATGGTGTTCCAAAAACCTTTAGATTAGACAAGGACACAAAATTTCTAAGTCATTTTTGGATGAGTTTGTGGATTAATATTAAAACCAAACTATAATTTAGTAGTGAATACCACCCAAAAATAGATGGGAAAATAAAAAATTTAAACATGAGCTTGAGAAATTTTCTAAGATGCATAATTTGAGAGAAGCCCAAGCAATGGGACTTGGCTTTACCACAAGTTGAGTTTGAATATAATAGTTCACTGAATAGATCAATAGGAAAATAAAAAATTAGATTATTTAAGGGATATATCCTATGAGTATTTTATATTTGGTACATCTACCAATTGTATAATGTGTTAGTGATGATTCAAATTCATTAGCATAACATATACGATAATTACAAAAAGTAAGAAGAAAACTGTAGGAAACTAATGAAAAGTATAAAGTAGTATAAGATGTCATAAGAAGGCCAAAAATATTTGAATAAGGATATTTAGTGATGTTTTACTTGAATAAAAAGATATTTCTAAAAGGTGCATATAACAATTCGAAGTACAAGAAAATTGGACTGTGCATAATTGTTAAGAAAATCAATGACAGTGCTTGTGAGGTGAGTTTATCAAAAAATTATAATATCTAAATAGTATTTAATGTTTTAGATTTATATGATTTATATGGTGAAGGTTAAGAATTATATTGGTATAAATAGGTACCAAATAAGAAGAAAGAAAATATAGTGCAGGTTTTGGATAAGAAGATAGTGAACATAAGGCAAGGAGGTTATAACAAGTATTATGTATAGTGGGAAGGATTATAGTAGAAAAAAACACTTGGATTCTAAATGGGAGCCAAAGAATATTGATAAGAATGAATGGTAGTGGTACAATCATAGAAAATCATTGGATCTGAGTTGTTTTCAACCAGAGGAGAATGATGTAGAAAATGAGGCCAAACTTCCAAAGGGCATAACTTTTGATCCCTAGCTCCATTTGAGTTCTTTACACCAAAATGACTGTCTCAAAATTTTCAATGCAAACATAACTATACCTATTTTTTATAGGAATTTTTGATATTTTTAGAGGCCATATGAGGGTTCAAAAATGCATTTTAATATTTTTTTTTGCTATTTTCCTATTTTTAAAAATTGTGTAATTTTTGTAACTAGATGTAAACTTCAGTTGAAATTCATCCAACAGATTATTTTTTGTATTTAGTTTTTTTTTTTGGGTATTTTAGAGATATACATGCTTACATATGAAACTTAATAAAAATAAAAACTATTAAAAATAGTAGGTCAAGCTTTTTTATTTTTTAGAGTTTCTAATTTTGCATGTCAGCTCCAATTCTGAGTTGAGGCTTATTTATACATGATTTTTTAATTATTTGAATCATTCAATATGAATAAATATAGGTTATTTTTTAAGAAGCTATGCCTATTGGTATTTTTATTGTCTTGATAGTATTCAAGTTCATTACCAATTTAATAATTTAGATTCATAATAAATTATGATATAGTGTTGAATTATTTAAATATACTAAATATAGAAAGTACCATGCCTATTAGTAATTTTTATTTAATCGTTAATAAGGAAATAACACTTATCTTATTGAATTATGTGTAAGCAGATCTAAGAAGTGAAAGCATAAAAATAGTTAGGATGATACTCAACTGTGATTCATCATATTTTATAAATTAGCTTTTTGTTAGTCTAGACACTACCATCAAAATAGGGACACTAGAATTAATGATTTTTTTCTAAAATTGATGATTTTGTCTACATTAATGTACATGTCCTTTTATATAAATTTTTTTTAGCCTATTAAGGTTACATGTAACCTTGTATATTGTTTGTTTAGTACATGCACACAGGTTTTAGATATCAATACATAGCTCAAAATCATAGGTCCTGTGATGAGTGCATGCCACCATAAAAAATAAGGGTTAGTGGGCTAAAGTGACATTGAGTTTACCTAAAATACCATCCTTTATTATTGAGCATTGCCTACATAGCCATATACTTTAAATATGTCCTGAAACACACATGTAGTTCTCCCTCTTAAGTGTATGTGTGTAATGGTGATTGCATAATTTTATGCTCTTTATCCTATTATAACCCTTCATAAAATCAATGCAAGTGTGAATTGATCATTTTAATACTTTATAATTCATTTATATTAATTTAGTGTATATTTTAATTCAATAGCTTTTGAATAAATAATGTAGATGCTAATTGAGAGGCCTACTTGATGATGACATACTATGCCCTAGACGTGTATATATATGGAACATTTTAATTTGAATTAATACCTAATAGAACATGAAAGATAACCATATAAAAAAATTTGGATTCTTAAAAATAGTCACAAAATAAAAAAAATACATAAATAGGGAAGATAATTAGATGAGACATTAACATTGGATTCAGGACACCAGCATGGATGGTAGTTTTTTGGTTTGAATGGTAATGTTCAAAGAATATATGGATATAAAAGACCACAACAACTTAATGATCCCTATCAATTGATGTCTATAAGATATAGAAAATACCATAAAAACAAATAACATCAGATAAAATAAAAAATAAGGGTACAAAGCTAAGTAAGTCCATGTAATATTATGCCACTGAATTACTTAACATTTTGTCAAAAGGTATATACATCCAATACTATGAAAAAATACATTATAGCTATAGCTTGTACTAAATGTGGATATCTATGGAAATGCTTGTCCAACACTATGTCAATTTTGACTATCAAACTATGAAGCGATTAATATGAAACTTCATCGAATATGCATTAGGTAGATTTGACATGATATCGAATATTTATTTCATATTGTTACCAAATATGTTCTCATCCATAAGATATGTACTCTACATTATTTTTTACTTTTTTATATGTAGGTGAATTATCATATGTTATATAATATTTTCAATCATAATTAAAAATACCATACATAATATTTTGTATTCTTTTCTTTTCTCTGTGATTAACCCTTTAAAAAAGAATCAAGAAAATTATAGGCAAAGTAAGTTGACTCGAGATACTCCTTGAAGAGTTTCAATTATATACCCAACATGATTGGAATCAAAGTCAATGTAGTTCCCTTGTAAATGTGAATACAATTGTGAGTGATGGTGTAGATAGTAAATCTGAATTATATAACACCTAAGTCTTATATACTTGGCAAATACTTATCATGGTTGTACCATTCATTTATAGTACATTCCTACTGCTAAAAGACTTGAATCTATTATCTATCATGCATACTAATTATATCTTAGTATAACCATATGCTATTTTGATGACTAGGCCTTTTTTACTACTAAAAATTGCTACAAACCTACTTATTATCATCTTCTACAAGTTTTGGACATGTATATGTTTTCCAACTTCCTTGCCACTTGAATCTTAGTTGGATGCCTATGTTGATGCTAGTGTCATGTGCTAAACTAAGTGTCTAGTACCCTAAATTCATAAAATTTATAAATTAAATGTAATCCTACGGTTGGCCTAATTTCTTTAATGTGAGATATTTACAAAAGGGATTGATATATATACAAGATCAAACCTCATTAATTCTTTGCCTAGCATAGAATTAAAAACTCATAAGGAAATTAACCAAAATAAATCAAGCAAGCATTTAAATGATAAAAAAATCCCTATTCTATCCTATTCTGACATCAGCCAAATAAACAACTCATATATAGGTCTTAAGTACTAAAGGATCACTCCATGAGCCATATTTTCCTAGTTATAAGTCAGGTCATCATATGTATTTGTTTATCACATGTTGCATCTTGATACATACACAATCCAACATGTAGGGGAAAACTACATAAGTATGAAGCCTTCTTAAAATTATTAGCTATGTAGGCAATGCCCATTGATAGAGGGTTCGTTTGGGTAGTTTGACACCATATGCCTACTAACCCATTTTATCATAGTTACTCTAATGTTAAAGAGCTAGGTTTTGATCATTTAACAAAGAGTGACATTCTATGGTGAGATATGAACACCCCAGAGTAAAGGTGACTAAAAACACAAAAGGTTCTAGATGATTTCATCTAGATAGATTTGATATTTCATATTGGATACCTATGTCCAAGCCATAAAGTAGCATCGATGAAAATGTCTAGATCCAATACAAGCATTTGAAGAAATAGAGTGTAAATTATTAAAATCTTATGATTGATCTAGAATCTAGATCTAATCTACTTCCAACCTATTTCAACCCAGATCTACATGCACACAGTAAACTAGTTAAGTACTTATTTTCCATTTATTACAATATCAATCAATAGTTGTACATTCTATTTTTAGCATATCTCAACATATAGATTTAGGACATTGTTTATCTAATTTTATAAATTAATTAGCCTACTACATATTTTTTTATCACCCTTGTGCTTATTCATTTCTATATTCTTAACCTTATATTATAGACCCACATCAATTTAGGGTTTAACATTTGGTGAAACCTAAAAATAAGAAAATAGACCAAGATAAAGTACAAGTTATTGTTATGTTTTGATATTTTATCCATAAAAACCCTAAATATATTGATGAGATCTTAAGAACCATATTAGAGACTAAAAAAATAAAAAAACGTAGATGAAAACGTAGGTCCATTTATTGATCATGCTATTAGAGCTATGGGCCATCCTTATATACCAATAACCCTCCCCTTCAGCACATAATCACTTCATACTTATAATAGGGGTATGACATATGTGTTCACACCTTCGTTCCCCAAAACAAATCCTGTTATTCCTACATCTTACTTAGGAAACATAAATACTTCAACCCAATTATTGGTTTCAATGCTTATATCCACTCAAACTATGGGTACACCTCCTTTGGTAAATTCCCAAATTTCAAATCTTAAATACCAATAGGTTCAATATTTTGTCTAGATTATAAAACTTTTACAAACTAAGGTTATAAATATTGAATAAAATTATATGAAATCACCTTATGATATTGATTCATAGGAGGTGTTGCATAACCCTCTTAAACTAGACATATTTTTGAACCCCTTGCCAACTAGTTTGATTTCACTTAAGTTCACATTTTATGATGGTAAGGGTGATCTTGAATAGTATATTTGATCTATCTAAGTGTCATGCCTTGATTATACCTCTAGTGATGATATTTTGACTAAACTATTTCCAAGGAGCCTCAAGGACTATGCTATAAGGTGGTTTTATGATTTACCAATCCAATCAATAAACCTATTTTAGATTAGTTTTTGACACACTTTTATATCAAAATTACCAAAATGGTTTCTTATGCCCAAATTAAAAAAATCAAACAAGGAACCATTGAACCTATTAATGATTATGTCTTAAGGTGAAAGATAATGTTAACTAAAAAGACTAATCCAATGGAAAATAAAGATCTTCAATACATCTTCAAGAAAAGCTTTCTTTCCCCATTACATGAGTCCATTATTTTAAAAAATTCTAAATCTTCTGATGATTTATGCCATATTGTTCATGATCATGAAATGAGACCTATATCGTTGAACAAACTTAAGTATGTAGCAACACACCGGCTCCATTAAATATCAAGTTATAAAGTAAAATATATGTAAATTAATGTATGCAACCAAATCTACTCACTTCATTTAATATTCTTATTAGTTGACACTAATTATGTTCATGTTATTTATTCTAATTAATTTTGTTAATTTTTCCCCCCTTCTTATCCATTTATCTAAAATCCCCCTTATATTTTTTATTCATGCACTAACATTATTCAACCCCACTAATTAATTAATTTATCCTAAATCCCTATTATCCCATCCCAATCCCCACTTATTTATTATTTATGAATTTTAAATTCCTAATGGCCTACCTACTAGTCTATTTCTAGGCTCTCCTACACCCCTAATCCCTAATCACTCACCTAATCCCCATATAATCCCATGTTTAATCATCATTAACCCTAGGAAAGATTATATGACCCTCTAAATATAGAACTTTATCTATTCTCACCCCTCCTCTATATAAACCTCTAAATCTAGAGGCTTCCAAGGGATTTTAAATTCCTTTTAATTCTCCGCCCTTGATCTCCTTCATCTAACTTCAAATTTCCACCATTGATCTCTCCCTCCCAAATATATTTAAGCAACTCACTTCCTCCATGGAAACTAATTCATGAATTCATAACATCTCCATGTCAATTTGATCCTTCATTCATAAGCATCCATCATCTTGATCAAGCATCATAATATCAAAATTTGAGCCTAAATACAATTACCCATCCATTTAGACATCCTGGAAGGAGGCTAGTAGAAGCAAGGATTGGTAAGATTTATTCTATCATTCTGATTTGTTTCCATAATCCTTCCTATTAGGTAGTTTGAGTTTTGGGTTTGAATTAGGTGGCTTAATCCATATTTGCTCAAAATCCTACTACATTTTGGTGACCACGGTAGGACCTTACTCTCAATTAATCAATTTTGCTTATTATTTATGTTTTTTTAAGCTTGTAAGGTCAATTGGATCAATAAAAATAATGTATTTTTTATGTTTTGCATGCATAGGTGGAAGTTGTGGCCTTGCACTGGTATTCATGACCTTGTAGTCAAGGTTTTATCCCAAGACTTGCGATTTTTCACTAACCATTAATGGTTTCATTTGTTTGGCAGGTTTTTGCCTATGGACAAAATCACAACTCATGAATTATAGATTTAACTTTAGAGTTGCAATTTTCCCCTATCAAATAGTGATTTTACCTAACTACTAATAGTCTATTTTACATTTTTCTATCTTTTGACAAAATTATGACTTCAAAAGTCATAATTTTTCCCTAGTAATCACAACATTAAGGTCTTAAGTCATGGTATTGTCATTTTTGATAAAACACTAAAAATTCCTCTATTTTCCTCTAATTTGTAGGTTTATCCTAACATTCTATGTTTTATAGGGGAACCATCATCACCCAATGTGGCATTTCATTATTCATAACACCTTTTTGTCTTTGTATTTTGATCTAAGGGGTTTTTACTTTAAAGACATACTTGTTGACTAACCATATTTTATAACTAGGATTTTATCTCTATATAGTTATTGTATGGTTTTACAGGGTATAGTAGGGGAGAGGCCAAGGTAGGAGGATGAAAATACAAAGCCAAACACAAGATATTAACCTTTCCCCTATTTTATATAAAACCACAAATCATATAATCCTAGAAATAATGATTTTTCTTTATGGACTCATGGTATTGCTTTCCTAATAGTGATTTTATCCATTTTACCATTTCATAATAGTTTTATCTATTGATTATCATTTTTAGATCTATAGGGTAGAAATTACGATAAATATTTAACTAGTAAACATGTGTTTGTTCATCTGGGTACTTAGAATTTTGGTTCAAATCTGAGTATCTATCTTAAAATCTTAATAAATCATAAATTGGTTTTAATATTTCATAGATAATCTGTATATAGACATATTTGGAATATAAATAATCTTTCATAATATATATATATATATATATATATATATATATATATATATACATATATATATACATATGTCTAGGTTGAGTTTTAAAATATTAAGGTTTTGTTATTTATCACAAAATTGTAACTATCAATTTATAACTAATAACAATTTTTCCACTTTTAGTTGATTTTTTGTCTAACAGTCATAATTTTTTAGTTTGAACATCATAGTTAAGCTAACTACTACAAAATCATAACTCATAATCTATGGTTTTACCTTAGAGTTCTGATTTTGCACTCTCTAAATACGAATTTGCACTGTGTAATTAGAATTTTTCACTAATTTTTGCCTTCAATTTGGCATTTTTAAGTTCATTTTATTTGAGTCATTTTCAATGAATTTTGAGTCATTTTGGTTCTCCCACAAGGCCTAAATTGCCTTTAGCATCAGGGGCTCTACCCCTTGACCCCGCCTTGTACTATGATAGGGAGCATGCCTTGGGAGCTACCCCCAGAGCCCATAAGGGATCTTCCTACTGATCCCACAAGGGGTGCTACCCCTTGACCCCATTGGGAACAGCTGCCCCTAGATCCCCATATTGTGGCCTGCTTACCCAAATCATTTTTAGATCCAAATCCCTATTTTTTAAGGGTATTTTTATTAAAGCATATTAGACTAACATGTTGTTTCTTGTAGGGGTAAGTCTAAAGGTTATTTTATCTTGAGAAAATCATCTTTTGTAGGTTAAATTTTGGTCTAATGCTTTTGTCTTATAGGTTACCCCTCAAGATTGTTAATCAAAACTACTGATCATTTGTCTTGCAGGTTGCCTCTTTAAAAGTGTCAATCAAACTACTAATCTCTTTCTTGTAGGTTGCCTGTCAAAGACCCCCATTGACATATTAATTTTTTTTTTATCGTTAATCATTTTAATCACTTCATTTGAATTATTTTATATTGTATATTCTTGTAAATATATCACAAATCTTAATCTAATTGGTTAATTAATCTTTTTGGGTCTGCTTGTTTGTATCTTAAGGTCTATGGTGGTGTATGTTCTCCTCCTTGCATCTTTATGAAAATTCTTGGAGGATCAAAAACCACATATAAACCCATTTAATTTTTATTTTATATGGGTTGGTGACTTGGATTTCATCACCATAAAATTGAACAAACTTTGTGTTCCAACAGAGTCTAAATATTAGGAGAGCTATTATTTGGTGCCCAAGTAAAATTCCCCATAAAGGGTTCTATATAGTGAGGGGAATTTAAGCTCCAAAATACAAGGTGGTTAGACAACATCTTATATGGACTTAGGACCTACTATAATTTCATGTATATAGGGGATGAACTTAAAGAATACTTGTACAAACCTATCATAGGATCCCTCGATCATAACAGACATAATATTGTTAGAGTCAGTATCAACTCCTAAGTAGACATTATGTGCATATGGGGTTAAGCTGGTTTGATCAATTTTGTAATGGTCCATCAGCCTACAAACTCACTTGAAAATACATTTAATGGTACAAGAATCAAGTTACATTCTATTCAGTTTACTTTGTGGCTTACTTGATTTAGTGTGTGTTATGTTAAACTAGTACTATTTGTGAGCCAAGTTAGCCTTTCACCCAAACCTATACACACCTATCTAGGTCTCATTTCAAAACTCATATTATATCCTTGCCCCATCATTATATCATCTTCCTTTGTACATATCATCTTGCCTCACATATCATTTTGTACATCTTTGTCATCATCCTTTTGTACATATATCCTCATCTTGTATATCCTTGTCTAGTCATCATATCATCCTCTTATACTCCATCCCATCTCCTATCTTGAATTCATCCCATCCTAATCTATTCATCCACATATTATCCTATCTCATCATTCCCCATCATCATGTACTCATCTCACCATTGCATTGGTATGTCCTTATCCTATCTCCAATCTTATCTTAATCTCCTCCTAGTCTCATCATATCCATATGTCATTAGTCATACCCCACATCACTCACATATCCTATATCATCCTCTTGTACATCCTTGTCATCATCCTTTTATACATATATCCTCATATTGTATATCCTTATCTAATCATCATATCATCCTCTTATATTCCATCCCATCTCTTATCTTGACTTTAACCCATTCTAATCTAGTCATCCCCATATTATCCTATCTCAACATACCCCATCATCCCATCCCCATATAATCATTGACTTGGTATAGACTTATCCCATCTCCCATTTTATCTTAATCCCCTCCTAGTCTCATTATATACATCCTTCATTAGTCAACCCCCCATCAGTCACATATCATATATCATCCTCTTATACATCCTTATCATCACCCTCTTGTAAATATTATTTTTTCCCTATCCTAATCTAGTCATCCCATCTTATCTTATCTCAATAATTAATCATAACCCACCATCCCATACTTATCTCATAATTACCTTTTGTATATCCTTATCTTATTTTTGACCTTAATTTAATCTCATCCTAGTCTATACCATATCCTAATCACCTCTTATATATACTTATCTTACTCTCTTGTACATACTTTTATTCTCTTATACATCGTTATAGCCATAACCCATCCTAGCCTCATTGATCATTAAGCATATCTTATCAATCACAACTTGTCAAGTCCACCCCATCCATAATCAATCAATTTGTCTTGACCTTGTCTTCATCACCCATCTAGTCTAATCTCATCTTATCTTATCCTAGTTGGTTCTTTGGGTTAATTGCATGTCTAAAACTTCCCCATCTCATCCCCATCACCCTTTATCACTTACATATCATCATACTCATCCTTGTCCATTATCTTATCACCTTCATCACATAATCTTACCCTATCCCATATTGAGAAAAATTCCAAGGCATGAACTAATCCTCTTGTTACCCATCCATATCATCTTATCATCCCAGTCAACTATCACTCATCATTTGGTCAGACATCATACCTAGTTGATATTCTATTAGCATCTTATCACTTTTTCAATCTCAATCTAGCAAACCAATCAAAATCAATCTAGTATCTATCACCCTTTCATATTCATAACTATCACCCATCATACCATCATCTTTATAGTTTGAATCTAGGCACCCATCACATCTTAAATCCTTTTTTAGCTAAGAAATAGGCATTGTTGATAGGTTGTTAGCACCTATTACACTATTAGTCTAAAGTTTGATCTTTAATCCATTCATCTATCATCACTTATCATAATAGCTCGGTCATTAGACCCATTTTCATTTGAGAGACCTATTTTCATCATCCCTCTTCATAATCCATCACCATGAAGTTAGAGCCCACCTTCATCAACCAATACATATATTCCCACAAGGATGAGATCCTCTTACAATTTATTATGATGGGTATTCCACTTCCTAAAGGTGTTGACCCCATTCAACTCATTACAACATGATCCCAAACTCATTCATGTGAGTCCCATTTCAATCCTCCATTCACTAGTCATAACCCCTCCACGGCCTGTTCTCATACTAGTAAAGGGAATCCAATCTTGGCCACCTCATCTATTACCAGTCTATCTACCTAATCACATCACTAGCCATCTGATCTAAATAGCAATGCTTCCACATCCAAATCACAAAGTGAAGTGGGTCCTTATACTCCCCTTACTATATCCTTGGAATCCCTTTTCAAAAAAATTGTGATTTCTAAGATGATGGTTTATCCACCTATACGACATCTTGATCCCATTAAGCTTAAGCCATCTAGGTACCAAGTTAATCAATACTGTGCATATCATCAAATTTGGTGGAATACCATCAATATATGTCATGAATTCCAAGACTATGTTCAATACATCATCGACCATGGTGACATAGTGATTGAGGATGAACTAGATGCATCTACACCCCTGGGTGAATAAAAAGATGAATGCCAAGATTTCATTCTTGATCATGATCAAGCCCTTCCTCTTCCAAGCCAAGATCAAGACACCATATCCACCTTCCATTATCCCCTATCTTACACAATGCTTCCATCAAAGATGATTCTATTTTCCTTGAGCCTAGTCTTCCTATATCCCATAATCCCTTCTAAGAGCCTATCTTTATCTAAACTATCAGTCCTCCACCATCCCCCTCTCACCCATCACATCAGATACCCCTTGTTATGAGGTCAATAATGGAAAATCATCCTTATACTAGTAAAATTTCATCTTGTACATAAAATTTAGCATCAAAAATATTATCTACATCAGGATCATGTTCAACACCAATATCCAAATTAAATTCCTCATTTGAAACATCATCCTTCATCGATATCACAATAGATACTAGTAATGCCTATATTTTTTAGGATCCCTCTAATCTAGATACCTCCATTCCATCACCAAGCATACCTTTATATCCCAATTAGGATGATGAATTCATAACAGAGTTATTACAAGCTTTATCTATTGAAGATTGCCAAAGCAAATCTGATCTTATTCTAGATGTGTCTACTATAGCTAGTCTTCATGATCTTTTTACTGATCTTGAGGAAATTTTATTTGATGTCAAAATTGGGCCTCCTAGGAACCCCTATGAAAAACATACTACCATATCACCACTCATTAACCTCCTCATACCATCTCCCCCACCTTCATCCATCATATACCCCTTTCTTCATATCAATGATCATTTAATCACTTCTCTCCATAGGGATGAATAGGAACATACATTATTGGACCCTTCCTTAAGAATAATAATAAGTGCCCTAAATGTGGAGGTCCAAGACCATATTCTATAAGTCAATCATGATAATCAAATCATCTTTTATCAAATAAATCAAAACCAAGACACATCAAATCATCAACCTAATTAAAAAGTGTCTTCCCCTAGTGAAGCCTAAAATCAAGCACTAAGGGACTATCAAAATCAAAATAATCACTATTTATCAAGTCAAAAGACAATATCCTCTAATAAATCCTAGAATCAGGCACTAGGGGATGATCAAAGTCAAATCTAGTTAGAAAATCAAAATAATGTCAAAATCACTATTGGTATGGTTGATAATCTTTCAAAGATCAGATTAGAGATGTACCACAAATTCAAATCATCTTGGCTCTATTCAAATCCTTTGTAAATTGGCACCAATCAAATGTAGAGCATCCATCATCTCTAATGATGTATATTACTACTAATCCTAATCCCCAATCACACATCATACCTTCCTATCATGAACCCATATCCCAATCAAGTCCTATCATCCATTCAATTCCCATACATCCACATAAATATCTAATCAAATACATACCTCCCATAACCCACTCGAGAAACATCATATCTTATAGGGTGATGAAGATACCTAGTCTTGATATCTAGCAAAATCAAAATCAAGCATCATTAACAAGGGTCACACAGACACCAATACATCTAGTGGTGACATCATTGTCCTAGCATCATCTTTATTTATAACTAAGGTTGGATAGAGATCATATCTAGTGATATAATTCTTTCATCTCCTACCCATGCATAATAAATTTAGATGCCATCAAAAAAATAACAAAAAAAATCATTCATCCAATAGTGAAAACTAGTCTTCTAGCACCTTGGTCCAAGTACCATGATGAAAATTAGTTTCTAGCATCATGGTAAAATAATAAATTTTCCACATTATACCTAAAAACTTGGGGGGAATAACCCATTCTTCTTGGTAATCAAACCCATATTTCATCATATGCCTCATAAACTTTGTTTATATACCCCACCCATGTCATCCTTATCCATCTTATCCCTTAGTCCATTTTTTTTACCCATCATCTACCATCATATCACATAACTTCCCATCTTGACCTTTTGTAAAGGAGTGGAAGGTGTCTTTAGAAATTTCCTAAAACCATCTTGGCATATCCTCTAAGGGACACTCAGGAAACTATAGAACATTTGGTTCCTTCACGATAGGTCATTGGCAATCCCTAGTCCCTTCTTCCTTGGTCCTCATCTCTTTTTCCACATCACCCTCATCATTTTATCAGCCCATTCATCATTCCATCCATCCTCATCTGGGTTTCTAGGCTTGGTATTCCCTTTGATATTAACCCCATTTTTATAGTGTACATACATATTCCAAAAATCCCTAAGAAAACATAAAATTTGAAAAAGTCAAAAATAGTCCATGATGTCTTATCTTATGTATAAACCCCTAGTCACATTATACCATCCACTTTACCATCCTATTGTCCCCCAAAAATAGCTTTCATTTTTAGGACAACATTTGAATTATTTTGGTCTTACAGACCAAAATAATATCTTCCATTTTCAAAATTTTGTCTTAGATTTTCAGATTTCTCATTTTCAAAGCTTCTCAAAAAATCTACAGACTTTGCAAGTCAAGTTCAATGGATTTTACATGATTTCTACAGACTTTGTATCTTCAGATTCTACAAGAAGGTTCATTTATACAAATTCAAAGATTTTTGCAGGCGGTTTCAGTCAAAGGAATCAATTTTCAAACACTTAGTCATTTTTCAAGATTGTGTTAATGCCTTGGTTTGAACAGAAATCTCCATCGGCAAACACCAACAACAAGTTCAACATCTTTGGCAAGAGTTAAGTGCTTCATCAAGGTTCAAAGTTCAATCGCTTCAATTGGTTCATCCGCTTCCAAACATTTGGCCAAATCAAGGTGACTTGAACTGTTGAACCATTGAACCACTTTGGTTCAAAGGTTCAATGGGAACAGTTTAATGGCTCAGTTTAACCAAGCAGGTCAATGCTTTATTTCACTCAGATGGTTCATTCCCTTTGTTTCAGCATCTTTTGGTTTGACCATTTGGTTCATCAGTCAGTTTAAGGCTTTGTTTGAACCGTTGAACCAAATTTTGGTTCAACGTCTTGGTTCAATGAAAAGGTTCAAAGCTTTGGTTCAATAGAAAGGTTCAACAGCAGGTTCATTCACTTAGTTCAACCATTTAGCTCATTGAATGGTTCATCAACTTTGTTTCAAAGGTGCTTGGAACACTTCGTTGAACTGTTGAACTAGTTCAATGGATAGGTTCAATCAAATGGTTCAGCTGTTGGTTCAAAGGCAAGTTCAAATATTTGGTTCAATGCTTAGTTTATCAGCTTGTTTTATTTGTTGAACCATCGGCTTGAACCATTGGCTTGGACCATTTTGGTTCAAAGCCTTGGTTCAACCGATTGGTTTAGTATATTGGTTCAACATCAAATTTCATCCAACGGTTCATTGGTTTTTGGTTTAAAAGGACTCAGCACGCTTCATTGAACCTTTGAACTGGTTTAACTAATGGTTCAACGCCAAGTTCAAAGAGGTGGTTCAATGCCAAAATAAGACTTTCTGAAGGACAAGTGCCCTTATGAAGGGCACTTAATTAAGAAAAACACCTTTCTGGAGGATTATTTCTTTTAAGTAAGCTGAAAGGTAATTTTTTCGAATTTGTTTAAGGCAAAACCCGAAGACTTGTTCAAATACATGGTGGAATGAATTTTACCCAGACTTTTTGTCCACAGGAATTTTCCACGGGACAAATGTCCATGGAACTGCCTGTGGGGAGCTTTTGACCCAAACACCCAAGATTTTTCCCCAGGGATTTGTCCACGAGAATAAAGCCCGGGGAAACATTTGTTCGCAAGGACTGCTAAAACAAAGGGCTGTCAAAGGACCCCAAAGGGAAGGTGCCCTTGTGGGGGACTCTCAGTGACCAAAATAAAGGGCTCGACAAGGATCATTTCTCAAGGCCCAAAAGGGCATGTCCAATTTAGAAAAGCACTAAACAAAAAGCTGAAAGCTGAAAGAAGACCAAGAGGTGACACCCATAAAGACATCAAATTCAGCATAGCTGACTAGCCGTTGGAAGCATATTGACGGGCATGTAAACGTAAATTTTAAAGATAGTGAAATAACATTTGATTTAAAGACCTAAATGCATTTCTAGAATTCAAGACAAAAAACTAGCTGAAAGTGAGGAAAGGCAGAACAATGGATGAATACAGGGCTCGATTCAATTAATCTGGAAAGGAGGAATGATGAAAACAAGATCAGATTGCCAGGTGGACATTGAAAGA
Source organism: Torreya grandis (assembly GCA_037957365.1). NCBI lineage: Eukaryota > Viridiplantae > Streptophyta > Pinopsida > Cupressales > Taxaceae > Torreya > Torreya grandis. Next base: position 1,373,836 of record JARHVA010001915.1, on the reverse strand, counting down.
TGTAATCTCTCAATTGCATGACTTGTTTATCCACATTGAGAAGATCAAATGGGTAAAATGCCCCAAAGTTCTAGCTTGTATTCCTAACATTTCCCAATGCATCATGATGTATTATTGTTCCTGAGTCCTTCTTGAAGTGGCTATATAAGGGACTTTCTTTCATTGTAAAAGGATCTTCTTTTTGATAATCTGAATGAAACTCTACTAAAATTAAGAGGCATCATTGAGACTTTGTGCTCAGTCTGTTTATCATATTTTGTTAATGAAAACAAGGGACTTTTTTAGACTTTGTGCTGTGATATATTTTTTGTTCCATTAATCTAATAAGCAGGATTAGTAAATTTGTCAAGAACGTGTCCTGAAGAATCAACTGTGGAGAGACTTTGTGCCCCCATAGCTGCCTTCAGTGTGTTTGCTTTTTCATTGCTGTGTAAAGGACTTTGAGAAGACTTGGAGCTTTCATTGCCCTTCGTATATCACTCTTGAGTATTTCAGGTGTAGACTTTGTGTTGTGTCTTGATTTGCTAGTTACCATACTTTTAGTCATATTCTGCTTTTATTTCCAAGAGTATTCTTGTGGCTGGTTGAATAGTTCTTCTGAAAGAAGAGGAGTATTGTTTGTCATTCTCTTGAGTTTTTACTTATTTTGCATACATCATCTCTGAAGAAAGAGAGATGGATGTCTGGTCCTACCTTTGAGTATTATTATTTTCTATTTATACATATACATAGCATATCCATAGGGAACCTCCCCTTGATGAGAAGAGAGAGCAGTCTCCTTCTGATGTGATAAACTTACACATTAGGATGACTAATCTTCTTGCTTTGGCTGATAAGACCTATTTTGTTTACCAGTAGGCTGATAGACAAAATATTCAACCAACACATCCTACACCACAATCAATACTCATCCCATAAATCCCATTATCCTTATCACCATCCCAAACAACCATCTAATATCCATCTCTTAATCTTTCTTAGAACCCACTCCTAGTAGTCACCAATTCATATCTTCATCCTCATCCTTTTTGACATAGGTATTATCAACATATATAACCTTGACAAAGAATTTAGTATGGCACCCATCACTTCTTTATCATTTCCTTTTCATATCTAAAACCCATACAATCCGTATTTGATATTATGAAATCTATATGATCCCACTACCTCTGTATCAATGCCTCTCCATACCTAACACCCATTCAATCACTATTTTGCTAGTATGTAAATTATTTGATCCCATCATCACCTAATATTTTTTTATATTAGACTCTTGTAAGGTTTTGTCTTTCAATAATCCTTGGTCATCTTCACATCCATATCCTCATCTACTTCCTTATCCTAATCCTAGTCTCTCACCCAAGTCCATACCTTTATCTAAATCACTAGTCAATCCTCATCATCATTTCTAGTCTATCCCTAATCCATCTCTATTCTTATTCCATAATCAAATCAAACCATCACCTAATCATCTATCCCATCATTAGACAAGACATTGTGACACTACATATAGATACCTATGTGTGTTACTTGTTTGTTTTGATATAAATCCTATTTGTCTTATGTCATCTCTTTTTTTTCTATTAAGCAATGAACAAGGATGATATGAGGTCATAAAAGCTATGATAAGGATTATAAATACCCTTGATTATGCATAGTTTGCCATTTTCCCATGTACTTTGGCATAATGTCCTCTTGGTCATGCTTATATCATAGAGCAAAAAACCAAGTGTCATATCTATCAGATTGCTTAGACTATGATGAGCCTTATTAGAACTATGATGTCTTGATCAACCACACCCTCATTATTTATCTATTCATCTAACCATCCTTTTTCCCATCACTAATCTAAACCTTATGATCCATTCAACTAATATCTAATCTTTTATCATCTCATCATCTGAGTCATGTCCTCTAATCACTAACATCATCCTCAAATCACTAATCATCATCATCATCATCATCATCATCATCATCATCATCATCATATTCTAGTCAAAATTACATCAACCTGAGGTCTTTTCAAACTATGTAGGTAGCACTCATCCACTTTTAAGTGACCAAGGATAGCTCAACCAATATCATCATCATCCCAATTCCTTTGGGTCACTTGATCATATTATTTATTCTCTCTCATCACCTAAATCTTATTAATTGCTTTAGTTTTAATCTATACCCATCATTAATCTCATCAAATCAATCCTTATTGGCTCATATATCTCCCTTACATGTGTCCTTACTTGGGATACATTTACAACTTATGTCCTTTTAAAACCTATCATCATCATGTTATGATTGATTCCCCCTTATGATGTGTTAACAACTGTACTCCCTAAGCATGTGTCCTTGTTAGGGGTATCATCAATTTATATCTCATTGCTCAAGTCAAATACCTCATCTTCTTCACCATCTATCTCACATCTATCATCCCATCTCCTTGTCTATCCATCACATCTCACCCCTTGTTTCCTCTTTCAAGTGGCCATCCATCTCATTCTTCTCCACATGTCCCCTTGAGGGGAATTATATCCCCTAACATCATATACTAACATTTATATATGAAATGGTTTTTATTTGAAATACCATTACTCTTTCCACTTCACTTCACTCACAATACCCTTTCTAAGAGGGATTAAATGTATGTACCCAAATTTGCTCACTTTGTTTAATATTTCTATTAGTTCTCACTAAATCTGTGCATCTTCTTTATTCTAGTTAATTATGTTAATTTATCCCCCCTTAATATTTATTCATGCATTAAAATTATTCATCCCCACTAATCAATTAATTTATCCCAAATCCCTATTATCCCATCCTAATCCCCACTTATCTATTATTTAGGAATTTAAAATTCCTAATGTCCCACCTACTAGCCTATAACTAGGCTCTCCTACACCTATAGTCCCTAATCAATCACCTAACCCCCATCAAATCCCATGTTTAATCATCATTAACCATAAGAAAGATTCTAAAACCCTCTAAATCTATAACCTTCTCTATTCTTACCCCTCCTCTCTAAAATCCTTTAAATCTAGAGGCTTCCAAGGAATTTTAAATTCCTTTTAATTCTCCACCCTTGATCTCCTTCATCCAACTTCAACTTTCCACCATTGATCCCTCCCTGAAAAATCTATTTAAATAACTCACTTCCTCTATAGAAACTAACTCATGATTTCATAGCATCTCCATTCCAATCTGATCCTTCATTCACAAGCATCCATCATCTTGATCAAGCATCATAATGTTAAAATCTGAGTCTACATGTAATTAACCATCCATTTGGACATCCTGGAAGGAGGCTAGTAGAAGCAAGGATTGGTAAGATTTATTCTATCATTATAATTTATTTCCATAATCCTTCTTATTAGGTAGTTTTATTTTTGGGTTTAAATTAGGTGGTTTAATTCATATTTGCTTAAAATCTTACTACACCTAAAAAGGAAAAAAATAACATGGCTAATGTGGTGTCACAATAATATAATCATCTTTTCTTATCCAATGCGCCAAGGAGATAAAATACACACTTACCTAAATCTTCAATTTTTTTACTTCCAAAGATTATGGAGTGTCACCTCATATCTCTCCCTATAGAGACTATTTATGAATTATGTAGCACCTTAGTCTTGTGCACTTGGAAAAAACATATCATGGATGTACCTTGAACTTATAGAGCTTTTTCATTGATGAAAGGCTTACATTTTCTATCTCTCTATGCTCATTCCTTGTCTTTTAATCTGTCTAATGAAATTATAATAACCTCAAACTTATATCTTTCCTAGAATGTTTTAACATGTGTATCTTCTATCTCTGCAAGTTCTATACCTGTACCTACTTTTCTACTTCCTAGACACTTGCATCTGAGTCATAACCTACATCGATGCAAGTTTCAAGTGCCATAAATTCACCTAATTTACAATTTAAATGTATTATTATGGTCAATCTAAGTGATTTAATGTGATATATTATCCAAATAATTGGTATAAAAATAATATCAATCCTAATTCATCCCTCACTTAGCACATACCTAAAACATACCAAATAAATCACAAGGCAACTTATAAAGGGCACTAAATCAAGCACTCAATTTAGAAAATCTTCCCTTTTTATCTTATTTACATATCAATCATAGGGAAAACACATTTAAAAGTCTCAAGTACTAAAGGATCATCCCATGAGCCATATTTGATAAGTTATAATCTAGGTCACTATTTTACTTGCTTATAACATATTTCATGATTCACACACAAGCTAGTACATAGGGGATAACTACATAAATATGAGTCCCTCTTCAAGGTATTGGATATGTATGCAATGTTCATTGACAAAAGGGTCTTTGGGTCATCTTGACATCATGTACCAACTAACCCATTTTTACCACAAATAATATGAAGATGAAGAACTAGGGTTTTTATATTTGACAAGAAGTGATAACCCATGATCAAAATCTAAGCACACCAGAGTGAAGGTGACACAAAACCCAAAATATTATAGTTGGTCACATCTAGTTTTAGTAGGTATTATATACTTTACAACTATGTTTGATCTAGATAGAAGCATCGATACAATTGTCCCAAGTCAATGCAAGTGTCTGTAGCTCTAAAGGTATAATTTTTAAAATCAGGGGATTGATCCAAAATTTAGATCCAATTAAATTTATATATGTTCTAAATCTAAATCCACATTAACATCAAAGCTAACTAAATATCTTGTTTTTATTATCATTATAATATCTAGCATAACTATACTTTCATTTTTAGCATATCTTAGCATAATAAATTTAGTATATGTTTTATCTAAGTTTTTCAATTAATTTTCTTGTAATAGATCTATTTATCACCATCATGCTTATTCATTTATATATTCATAACCCTAACCCCATAGGATCTTTATCCAAATTTAGGGTTAAACATTTGGTGATACTAATATTTATGAATTTAAAATATTTTAAGGTGTTTTATAAATTTATTATTTTTTCTTATTTATAATTAACTAAAATTTGTTTAAAATTTTAGTTTCTTTTCAAAATCTAAAGAATACATCAATAACATGGATTGTTACATAGAATTTATATGTCTCTCCTATCTTTTCCTCATTTCAGTATTTATAATAGTTCAAATGAAGAATGTGGAGTCTCTTCCCTTTTTTACCCTTAAGGAGGATGATATCTACCATCCCTCTAACCAGGTCTATGATATCACTTCTTTAATGGTAATATGGCCCTTTCTATAATGCCTATATAAGGTAACAAACAAACCCTTCCTAAATCCCTAGATAATATGTGTATGTATATTCAATCAGAAGAACCTAGGGTTTATGCTTGTGAAACCCCACAAGATCAAGTTACCACTATAATCAAGTTTATAGAAACATTGAAATAACTAAACCAATATTTATATTAGTAACAAAATTCAAAATGTGCTACTAACACCTTTTCATATTCTAATAATAAAGGATCTTTTCAAAAACAAGTGTTCAAATAAAATAAATTTACGATCACTGATTTACACAATATGCAAAAGGATAATAGAATTCCAAGTAATATTTTAAGGGTAATACTTTGACATAAATTGATCACATTGCCACCTTTACAACATCTCAATAGAACACAATATCATTACCAATATCATAGAATGTAGGGACATCACACAAACTATTTTTTGGCCCTAAAGAAGAGGATACACTACATCATTCGTAGTGGTGATCCTAAAATTTATACCTCTAACTTGGGGACATAAATGTCTCACATGCTCAAAAAATACCAAAAAAAATAATAATAAATAAATAAAACATTAAAAATCCAAAAAACCTTTTAGCATTTACATGTTCTATTGGTTCCTTGGCATATATATTGTTGGTTTCATATTGGTAGATAACATATCATTTATTTATACACTTGTTTCACATATCTTTTGAGTGTGTTATAGGCATACATAGATACATGATCTATGCACTTTCAAATGTTGGGCCTTCCCTCTACTCATGTCATGTGGACATTGGGGGCATCCACTTATCTGATCATGATACATCTAAGTTATATCATTATATGGTTATTTTACATTATCATGTTTGAGCTTATGTATTTACACATGCCTTTATCCATGTTTATGTCTTATATAATGTACTTGATATGATATTTAATTAACATTTTTTTATAACATGTATGATCCATGGATTAGTATGTTATGTTTATTTTGGTTTCTTATGATTTCATTCATGCATTCTTTGAGTGTCTTAATTTTATATTGTCTTACTTGTTTGAGAATTTTGACATACTCCATTATTTATGACCCCCATACTTTTTTTATCTCTTTGACATTTGAATATGTCATCACTTATTTTATGGATACTTATATATGTAATTTTTGCTTTTATGGACATTTCACTAAGTCATATCCCTTAGATTGTGTGAAATTTGAACATGCCCCTTGCTTGAGGTCTCCTTAGACCATTGTCTTTTGAATTGATTTTGAGTGCTCTTGTGTGTGTGTTTGGTTGTTTATTGAGGTTATACTATTACTCTCTAGACATTACCATGATCTATATCATGCATCTTAGGCCTTCATATGATCACATTCTACATGATTCCATGATATATCTACTTAGACATGTTCCTTCTATATGTTACATGGTTCATATACATATTATACAATTATTTTATCATTTTGAGGTAAGGTGACTAACCATTTCCACTTTCCCCCACCTCAAAATGGTGGCATGATCATGACTTATATATATATATATATATAGTGGGGGCATGTTTTGGAAACATGTTCTCCACATTCACACCAGTTTTCAGATTCATATATATAATGGGAACATGTTTTGGAAACATGTTCTCCACATTTACAGTAGTTTTCATATTCAGATATATATTGGGGGCATGTTTTAGAAACATATTATCCATACTTACACCATTTTTTAGTTTTATATTATAGTGGGGTCATGTTTTAGAAACATGTTCCTTGCACTTACATAATTTTCAAATTGGTCAAATTACATAGTTATATGATTTAGATACACATTTGTGGCATAATTTTATACATTAGTACCATTATTGTACATATTTTCAATGTGAGACATATATAAGGTGCATATGCTATGTAAATATCACTAAATTTTGAAAAATCAAATAAAATTTTAAATTATAAATATTTCTATGGACTATTATCACTCACTAGGTTGGAATTTTATAGACTGTATTGTGTTAATCTACTACAGTAATTGGTTCACTTTTGATATGATTTAAGTGATTAAATCACTCAATCTAGCCAAGTTTATAAGTTGGACTTGATTACACCATCTAACCTCACTAGTTTTATAATGAGTTGAGTTGGTTCACTCACAATCACCAAGTTATAAATATGTTTGGGTTGCACAATTGAGCTAATCTCAATTATCAGGTAGTAACTCACATTTTCTCCAAAGTTGGGGGAACGTGTCCTCCAATATTATCTATCTATTTAGATGTATAAAATTTATAAATTTTATATTCAACCTATTCATATCTCTAATGATTCATGATTATACATCTCTAACAATCAAATTTCCAAAGGGCAAGGTGGTTTCATTGACCCACATGTGTACTCCTAAACCTTACTCTCAATCTCAATCATTTCAATGCTTTAAATTTTAGATTATATGCACTGATTATATATTGTAACATGCTCTTTGTTGTAGGTTAGTCACTGATAAAACACTTAAGTTGGAGTTAAGCAAAGGCAAGGTGTGTTATACACACCTAGGTATGTGTTTCTTTTCATTTAAATTAGCAATTTCATTACTAGATTAAAGGGGAAAATGTAGACAAATTTTTTTAATTATATATAACCTTAGTCTTGTACACTTGGATAATACATATCATGTATGTAACTTTAATTTATATATATTTTATGCTATAAAAATGATCGTATCTTATATCTCTATGCTCATTACTTATCTCTTAGTTTGACCAATGTCATTCTGATGACCTAGGCCTTATACCTTTCCTAGAATGTTGTAAGCCTACTTATCTTCCATCTCTACAAGTTATATACCTATACCTACTTTATTTTATTCCTAGACACTTGTGTCCTTAATAGATGCCTACATTGATTCAAGTATCTTGACTCGATACAAGTGTCTAGTACCTTAAAGTCACCCAATTTGTAAATGAAACATATTCTTATGATCAGCCTAAGTATTTTAATGAAATATATTCTCCAAAAGGATTGGTATAAATATAGGATCGATCCTCATTCATTCCTCACCTAAAACAAACCTAGCATAAACTAACAAATTCAAAAGGTAACTTACAAAAGGCACTCAATCAAGTGCTCAAGTGAGGAAAGCTTCCCTATTTTATTTTATTTCTATATTATTCATAGGGACAACACATCTACATGTTTGAAGTACTGAAGGAGCATCCCATGAACCATATATTCCAAGTTACAACCTAGGTCATTATTTTACTTTCTTATCATATGTTTCATGATTCACACACAATCTAACATGTAGTTTGGAACTACATAATTATGAAGCCCTCTTAAAATTATTATCTATGTAGGTAGTACTCATTGATAAAGGGGTCTTTGGGGTAGCTCAATGTTGTGCGCCCATTAAACCATTTTTCCCATAGCCAATATGAATATGAAGAACTAGTTTTTTCTATTTGATAATAAGCAATAGTCTATGATCTAGATCTAAGCACACAAGAGTGAAGGTGACACAAAACCTAGAATATTTTAGGTGGTCACATCTAGTTTTAGTAGGTATTATGTACTAGACACATATGTCTAAGCCAGATAGAAGTGTCAATGTAATCGTCTCAGGTCAACACAAGTTTCCTCAACTCCAAAGGTATACTTTATAGAATTAGATGACTAATCTAGAATCTATATCTAGTCTAAGTTATGATTATTCTAGATGTAGATCTGTATTATCATAAAAACTAGACAATTATCCTATTTTCATTATCATTTCAATATCTAGCATAGTTTTACTTTCCATTTTTAGCATATCTCAACATAATAAATTCAGTATATATTTTATCTAAGTTTTTCAATTAATTAGTCTACTATAGATCTATTTATCACCCTTGTGTTTATTCATTTATATATTCTTAACCCTAACCCCACAAGATATTTATGTAAACTTAGGGTTAAAAACTCCTTCATCTTATAGAGGTTGATATGTGTTATCCTCTACCCAAATTATATGATGCCAATATTTATTGTGACTATCACCAAAGCTTAGGGCATTCTATGAACTAGTTTTTTACCTTAAAACATAATATCCAAGATCTTATCTATGGCCCAAAAATTACATTTGATGATCTTTGAAAAGAATCAGGTTCACAACCTAGTGATCATTAGAATTAGAATATATTAAATAATCATTTTCAAGACCATTTCAACAAAGAAATAGAAGTGTAAATGGAATATAATACACATCATCTTCCATCACATTATGGGCACCCATTAGATGGGGTTATTGGTACTTAAACATGGCATAAACCTCCCATTATTCAAAAACCTTCTATTACTTTTGATGATAGTGAGATTGTGGATGATGACTCAAATATTCATTCATTATTCATTTGGTAATACCTTGATCACTAGTATATACATAATGTTATGGTTGATAATGGTGAAAAAGATAACATTTGCACCATGACATTAATTACATGCTTGGGTTATACACATAACAATTTACATCCTTCAACTAAATCAATTTTATCATTTGATGGGACTTCACATTACATTCTTGGTGAGATCAACTTACCTTTACAAGTTGGCCCAAAAAATGTGGTCGCTAATTATTAGTTATAACATACATGGGGGTATTTGATATTATAGTGCATGGGTGTGTTAAATACATTCATGCCAATTGGGTAATTAAAGTTTTTGGAATTCCAAAAGAGCATCCACTAGAAAAAATAAGTTTATACCAAGGTAGTTAATTATAAAATCTACTAAGGTTAATCCTCTGTAAAAGGGTAAGCAACAAGTAATCCCTTTTCCTAGGTAGCTAGTAATTGATATACACTTGCATTAGAGAAACATAGTGGATTCCATGGCATCCTTATCTACTACACACCATATTCATATTTTCAGAGAACCTAAACATGTTCATATTATTGCTATTTTAAAAAACCACATAACACTCAATGATGAGTTCCATGAACCCCCATTCCTTCTATTATTGCCTCATGAACACAAAGTCCTACTATACATATGCATAGCATTATAAATCCTAAAGTGATAGATATTACACCTATGCATGCTCCTTACTATTATCATTAGTTTATTTCACTAGGTTCATGGTGGGGAGATACCTATGAGCATTCTTTGGATGAAATCATGGGATAGTATTTTTATTTTCAAATATTCCAAAACTATCAAAAAAATTAAAAAATTCAAAAATATTTTCATCATTTACATACCTTATTATCTCTTTGGCATATATGTTATTAAGTTCATGTTGGTGGATAGCATATTATATATTTATATATACACATGTTTCACATATCTTTTTTGAGTGTGATATAGGCACACCTAGGCACATGATCTATGCACTTTTAAATGTTGGGCCTTACCTCTACTCATGTTATTTGGACATTAGGGGAATACACTTATTTGATAATTATACATTTATTCTATATCATTCTATTATCATTTTTAATTATCATGTTTGATCTTATATACTTTATCCATGATTATATCTTTCACAATGTACTTGATATGATTTGTACTTAATGCTTTTTTGATAACACATATATCAAAGAGATAATATGACATGTTTATGTTGGTTTCTTATATTCCATGCTTTCCATTTATACACTTCCTTGAGTTTTTGTCTTGCATTGTATTTCTTGTTTGAGCATTTGAATATGTTATATTGATTGTGGCCCTCATGCATATGTTTTCCTATTATGACATTGTATATGTCATAATTTGTTGTATGTGACATTTAAATATGTCATTTATTTCTTTATGGACATTTGACTAAGTCTAATATTTTTTATTGTGTGTAATTTGAACATTCCCCTTGTTTGAGGTCTCATTAAACCATTATCTTTTGATTTAATTTTGAGTGTTTGTGTGCATGTTTGATTGCATGTTGAGATTGTATTGTTACTATTTAGATGTTGTCATGATTAATATAATGCATCTTAGGACTTGATGTGATCAAATTTATGTACCTCATTGATATATCAACCTAGACATGTTACACATATATGTTACATGATACATTCACTGTTATATAGTTATCTTGTCCTTCTGAGGTAAGGTGACTACCAGTTTTTACTTCACCTCACATCAAAAAGGGGGGGAATATCAGTGGGTGAATGTTATATTTACTTATACTTCCTTATCTTGATTTCATGCTTTCATATTTTCAAATTTTAGTGGAGGTATGCCAAAAAGGCATGAATTACATAATTATTTAGTAATCAACATTTTCAGATTACATTAGGGGTATGTCATGGGAACATGTCTTCTACACTTAAAATTTTTCAAAATTAGATAAATTTATAGAGTTATATAATTCAAATACATAATTATGGTAGTATTATACATTGGTACCATTTTTATACCCAAGTTTCATCTTGAGACATATATGAGATGCATATGTCATGCAAAAGAGCACCTTAAAATTGTATAATCAAATTAACTTTCATATTTCAAATACTTTTACAAACTTTAGCCTACACTAAGATGGACTTTTATGGGCTATTATTGAGCCAATATAATATAGTAGCTGTTTCAATTTTGGTAAGGTTGACATTATTACATAATTCAATTTTATCAAGTTTATAGGATGGAGTGATCAAATCATCCACCCACACCATATTTATAGTGTGGGTTGACTTGGATCACTCACACTTACCAAGTTGGTTGATCTATTCTCAACTATCAAGTGGTAACTCACCTTTTATCCAAGGTTGGGGACAAGTTTCCCTCTAATATTTATACATATTTGTACTTGCAAGTTTTACTATTGTCCTAATCTCAGCTCCAAAGCTTTAAAATAAATAATTTATTCAAGTCAAATTGCTAAAAATTAAGATGGTTACATCTATTGTAATGTACCTTGAGAGGGGTTGAATAGTAGAATAACTAGTAGAATATGGAATAAGTAGTTTAGTACCACATGCATAAGTATAAGGAGTTGAATATATGAGAACTATTATAAATAAAGGGGCATAGGATATTGTAAGTCATCCAAGAAGAAGTTATTTATAATTGAGCCTTGATCAAAAGAGGTAGCCCCCTCAAAGTGGCCCATGATCAAATTTATTCCTTCCTCAAAAGGAATATGGTGTTTTCAATAAGTGTTTTAGATCAATATATGCATTTTGGATTATTATTGTGTGAGTTTTGAGCCCTAGGTTCCTAACATCGATACATAGTTGTAATCCTAACCTTGCTCTCTTTAATTTCAAGAATTTTAAATTCTTTCCATTCCATATTATATACACTAATTATATATTATAACATGATCTTAGTTGCAGGTCAATCACCCATAAAGCACTCATGTGAGACTCATCCAAAGACAAAGTGTGTTATACACATCCAAGTATTCATTCATTTTCCTTCAAACTAGGAATTGCATTACTAGATTAAAGGTGGGGATTTAGACATCAAATCTAAATTATATATTACCTCAATATTTTATTCTTGGAAAATACTTCTCATGATTTTACCTTTAAGTTATAAAACTAATTTAACTTTTAAGATATTATGGAATGTAAAGCTTAAGTTATTAAAGGGTCTAAGTATAATAAATTAGGGTATAAATATGCAATAAATAAAACCATTGATTTGTGCAAAAATTGATCAAATTTGATATTTCCAAAAATAATAATGAATGATACAAATAAGTACTTAGCTAAAATATGACTAAGATAGATGATATAGAGGCTAAAAACTAGAATAAAAACTAACCAGGGTGTCATAGATAGGATCCAGGTGTCAAAATTCCTCTTGGATGGTAGAGTGGTTCCCTAGATAGTATAGTGTGCTAGTGTCTAAGGTAGTGCACTAGTGTCCCACTCAAAATATCTACAAATGATTTATAGGTTTTGCATAACATGCCCTTTTTTAGCTCTATTCTAAATTTCAAGTCTGTGTAAATAATAATTGTTCTTGTAGATCTATTTTACTATAAGAACCCTAAGTTATCATACTTGTAAGGGATTGAACAAACACCATGAGAAAAATGGCTTAATGGTTCTAATGTGCTGGACATTGATCCACACCCTTGTGTGGGCATGCTTCTTACATACCAATACTCTGAGGAGGGATCAATATTGATGTAGGTCTCCCACCTAAGTACTTGGTGCAAGTACAAGTGAATGATAATATAGATGCTGGATTAAGTGTTTTAAGTGTGATTGAAACTAGAAATATATGTATTATGAGGTTAGTGTGGTTGTAGATGAATGTATGTAGAATAGGGTATAATAGGGATCAATAAACTTGATTTTGCATAACTTGTTCTAAGATTATTTGTGTATTTTGCATTTTATTTCTATGTAGTGGATAATGGGAAAAAATTGATGTATATATATTGATCTGGTACTTATGTGGAGAGTGAAATAGGCCTAGGTTGACCCTAGATGTCTTAGGAATTGAAATTATATATGTTAAGGTTGAAATTTGGCAACAGACACTAGAGTTATACCTTGGTCACTAGTATAAGATGCTAGTGTCCAAAGAATTGCATTAGTGTCCATGTGGTAAATATTGAGACACTGGGGGCTTAGATCCCTTGTAGAAGGTATGGGACTAATTTTGAGATGTCTATGGATGTTTAATGCCAACATAAAAGTTAGATAAGTTTCAAAAGAGGATCTAAAATAGGTATATGGCTAAGCTAGGGATGGGTTGCATCTAGTGACATTCATTGGACTCAAGTGACATTTTTTATGACTACATCCCCCCCTTTACTCTATAAATATAGCAAAGCAAAAATACTATGATAAAGTAAAAATAATCATACTTGGACTTACCTATGAAGTGAAGCCTATGAATCCATGTCTAAGTGTGTGAAGCATGATCTATTATCTATCCTATAAATGAAACATGGATGAATCAATCCTTACTTAAGGAATATCAAAATCAAAGATAAAACTGAGTAAAGAGATGAGAGAGAGGAAAGGAATGAATACACCTTATTGGGTATATGAACCAACACACAAACTTAGTGACATCATTTATGTGCATGTATAAATAGTGATCAAATAGTGAATATATCAGAATGAGCTAATGGATTGCTCAATCCCCATATATGGGTGGCTCAAGAACTCAATCCAATTTTGAATCCATCATTTTCCACCCTTGGTTGCTTAGTGGGTTATACATTGTGAATAACTTGGATTATATTGATGGCTTTTCCAACCCTCTTATGTAGGTGGATCAAGAAATCAAGTAGGATATGACTCCATCATTTACTACCCATGTGTATTAGATGCATATGTGACTAAAATTATATGATGTAATTGGTTGAAGCTAACATCCTCTCCTATTAATATATTTAACTTTTGGTTCTCATGGGTGCCTTGACTAAGACTCATCAAACTAGCATAGTAAAAGAATATCAAGAAGCATTTGTAGTACTCACCAACTAGACTATAGGATCGTCTGAGGATTTATTCACAACTTACTTCATCAATAGACTGTATGAGGAACTTCAAGAAGAGGTTAGAATATGGTAACCTCAAAACTTAATAGAAGTTATGGGCTTAACTAATCTTGTAAAATAATGCATTTGTTATGATCATGGTGAGACACCTTTGTTTTTTGTCTTGCATCCCTGTACCACACCTCCTCTTGAAGACATCAATAAAGCAAACATTGATTCCCTTTTATATGCACCTCAATAGGTTTCAGACAAACCCATTCAATAAATCACCATGCTTAAGTAGGCCCCTAATGAGCCTAAGATGATAATAACAAAGCCCAAGTAGGGAATCAAGTCTTCAAATCCCTTAGAGAATGATGCTAAGGGGGATGGCATGTTGGTTCACCAAGCATCTTATTATGTACACCCTTATTCTAACTTTGAGGTGTTGATTGTCAAGATTTAACTTTCAATGATCGACTCTAACCTCATGTTTCAAGATGAGGTTAGCCCATCCATTGATCTCTATGTAATTCACCCTCATGTTGTATTTTTTGAGTTCACAGTGTTATTACACATGCTCACATCCCAACCTTGAAGGAAGAAGTGGAAGCCTAAATGAATGACTACATGGTCAGGCCTCCATTTGGTTAGAATACTATTTTATTATGTAATTCTTATCATGTTTCAAGGGCAAAACATTTATAATGGGAGTGGAATGTAATATAACTTGAGAGGGTTAGAATAGTAGAATAACTAGTAGAATATGGAATAAGTAGTTTAGTACCACATGCATAAGAATAAGGATTTGGATAGATGAGAACTATTATAAATAAAGGGGCATACGATATTGTAAGTCATCCAAGAAGAAGTTATTTATAATTGAGCCTTGCTCAAAGGATGTAGCCCCCTTGAAGTGGTCCATAATTATATTTATTCCTTTCTAAAAAGGAATATGGTTTTTGTAATAAGTGTTTTAGATCAATATATGCATATTGGATTGTTATTGTGTGAGTTTTGAGACCTAGGTACCTAACATCGATACATAGTTGTACTCCTAACCTTGCTCTCTTTAATTTCAAGAATTTCAAATTATTTCCATTGCATATTATATGCACTAAATATATACTATAAAATGATCTTAGTTTTAGGTCAGTCACCCATAAATCACTCAAGTGAGACTCATCCAAAGATAAAGTGTGTTATACACATCCAAGTATACATTCTTTTTACTTTAAACTAGTAATTTCATTACTAGATTAAAGGGGGGATTTAGACATTAGATCTAAATTATATATCACCTAAATCTTGTATACTCAGCAAATAATTATCATGGTTTTACCCTTCAGTTCTAAGATTGATTTAATTTTTAAGAGATTATTGAATGTAAAGCTTAGGCTATTAAAGGTTCTAAGTAAAATAAATCAGGGTAGAAATATGCAATGAATACAACCGTTGATTTGTGTTCGATATTTGTAAATGATGTTATACTGTTTTCATGGAGGTGTCCAAGTGAGTGGATGAAGTGCCTTGATAGTATACATGACAATGATAGAGTGGGCAATATGCTTGTCCTAGTATGCTTGAAGTATGCTTGGTTGATCTTTTATTTTGGTATGGTTAAAGATGTTTAGGGATGACTATAAAGTTGTTTATAGTTTTCACTTAGATACCCTGGGTCTAGTGGTAGAAAATATGAGTAGGTATTTTTATGATGTCACCATTACCACATGGGAATGAATCAAGGGGATTTGGTCATATGTTTTTCATCACATTAGTCCCTATTTGTTATGCACCATATCTCAAGTCATACGATGAAACATGGTCAAAAATATGAGGATGAAAATTTGGCTACTCATACACAATTCAATATATTCTCATACTTAGCCAATTTGCAAAAGGGCTCAAGCAGAGCCGAGTAAGTAGGTTGATGAGGTCAGCATTCACATGAGTGGATGTATCAATACAAAATGATCATATATGTTTATTTAGTTTTGTGCCTAATTTCTATGTGATATTCTCAGATAATGTGATTAAGTATGATAAAAGATATTCAAGTACAAAGCTAGGCTCCTAGGTATTTTGATGGTGTTTTCCCATACTTATCCAAATTTGTAGAGTGGCAAGAAGATCTAAGTAAGCATTTTGATGTAGTCATATCTTGCACATGTGGATGTTTCATGGAAATTTGATCATATGGGTTTGTTCAATTTTGAGCTTAGTTTATTTATGATAAATTTATAATCATGAAATACAGTGCATAAAAATATATGCATGAGAAAATTTAGCCTTTTAGGTAGTTCCATGCATAGTTGGCTCTGTGGAAGAAAATTTTGAGTGAGCATGTTGATGATGGCATATCTTTCACATGTTTGGGTTTCAGGATTAGATTGTTATATGTATGGATTCTCCCATGTGAGATCATATGGTCTAAATTTGAGATCATGAATATAAGCATAGAAGAAGTTACTAAGGTTAAAAAATTGCTCTCAGGTAAATAACCAAGGTTCCCATAGTCAAATATGAAAGAGGTAAAGTTTGAGCAAGTCTCAAGGAGATTGGCAGAGTGTGTTTACTCCAAGATGTCAAGAAGTAGTGAGATAGAAGGAAGTGATTGTTATTTAATGACTGAGCAAAGGTAAAGGATAAGGATCTAATGGTGATCAAGTGTTTGTATAGATTGATTGAATAGTAAGCATTGTTAGTTAAAGACTTGGTTGATCCATATTGATTAATGGTGTGCATTGAGTCAACATCGCAACGGTGCATGACATGAGGTCAAAGTTACTAAGGTTTAACATTTGAGTATTGGTGCCTATTTGTTAAAGATTAAACAATATCAATGGTGAATGTTTAATATGAGTAGTGAGGACATGAGATGCAATCATGGTGTTTTAGGTTTAACTATGACCATTTGCATTTGAATATTTGAATTTACAAAGGAAGAACTAGTGCTCTTTATTTTGGCTATATCTTTTGACCTAGGTAGAATTTGCTCATGGTGTAAAAAGTGAACTTGTAATGAACTCCAAGTCACATCTAAAAATATAGATTTGAAGATTTAAAAGTGTGTATAGACATAGTTATGAAGGTTTAAAGTTGACAATGTTTTTGTATATGTTCTTCAAGTGACTTGAGAAGGATAATTGAGCTTATGTAGATGTTGTTTCATTGTTTCATAATGGATTAGCTATTAGGGCATGTTTTAGACTCCATGAGAATGATCTGTATGGATTTTATAGGTGTGATCAATCTATCTTGAGTATGAAAAAATGCTTAATAAGTTGACTGTGTATTTGTTCATGGTGACTGTGTGCACAAATTGTTGATTAAGCTTACACAGAAGAGTGCATTGATGATTGTAAGCATTTGAGGATGAATAAGGGGTAATTTAGTGTGGACTTATGATTTTGGAAGTGGTTATAAGTTCTTTTTTTTTCTTGTTGATGAGATAAATGGGTGAATATGTCTCCATGAGACCTATAAGAGTTACAAGGGCCTTATTAAAATTTGTAGCTACTTAAGGGTGACCCATATATGTTATGGCCAACCTATGAAGGTTGTATTGAGTTATGTATTTATATGATATAAGTATTAATGTTTAAGACATTCTTCATGTCCAACCAAGATGATGATGATCATAAATACTCTATAAATAGCAAAATCAAAGATGGTGATTTCTATACTTGAAAGACTTGAATGAAGGAGTGTGAATGTGGAGCCAAGTGAAGGTAATAACCTTTAAAAGAGAAGGTATATGTTAGTGAGGACCAAAAAAGAGTGAAGATGATTATACATGATTGTTTGATTTAGTTGATGCAAAAGGACATACAAGTCATTGGACCTAATGAGCCTAGATGAGGCATAATGAGTAAGTTGCTCAAGAGGCTGTTTGAGAGAGTATATTGTGAGAAAACATAGGGTGAAGATTGTGTGAGCTTTATGGTTTATCTAAGAGGTAGATCAGAGTGTTTATAATGTGTATGATCATTTGGTCATGTTGTTAATGTGGTGATAGAGTTATTGCTATGAAGGTGAAGAGTGATAATTAGAATTCCATCATTAGGTATTGAAGACATCATGTTAAAAGGTAGAGTTATTCATAGGTGTTGTTGTGGTAGCTCAACATCTAAGGTGGTTACAACCTCTTTTCAAGGTGAAATTTGTTAAAAGTGTGTTTTTTGTTATAGTTCAGCTAGACATGTGTGGAATCACCTTGTGGGATTGTAGTCTCACTAAATAGGGATTATAGTCCCTTGGTTAGTTGTCATTGGTCTAAATTAGTTCTTTTTATTATAAGACAATAGTCCAATTGTAGGTTCTAGTGGGTTTTAATCCTCAAGAGGGTTTCCCACATATGTCATGTGCTAGGTGATTGATTTTGCATTATCTCTCTTGATCATTATAATAAATTTTGTGTATGCTTCATGAATGCTTGTGGTAACTAATAAAGGGTTTGTAAGGATTGAAGTTGAAGTTGGATTATTTAGGTTCACTGATTCACCCCACCTCTTAGTGATTGTACCTCTAACAATTGGTATTAGAGTAGGTCCTTTGGAGGAATCCTAACATCTTGAAGCTAATCTTAAGTAGGTATAAAGATGGCTAAGTAGTTAAATAAATAATATAAAAAGTGGAAGGTTGTGATCAAGGAACTTGAAGAATAGATATGTAGTTTAAAGAAACATGCCAAAGAGGATGAGAATGTTATCAATGAACTCAAGGTTCAGTTAGTAGATGCCAAGATAATTTTGTGTTCAAAATAAAAGGACATCATGTTTGATAAAGAAGCTTACCATAATAATAGAGAAGATGACAACAAGGAGGAATAAGTTGATCTAGAAGCCAAGCTCATAAGTGCACTTGGTGAGCTAAAGGAGTAGAAGAAGAAGAAGAAGAAGAAGAATCATAAGATGAAAAATATGATCAAATGTTTTGAAGCACAAGTTAGTTCTCTTGAGGGAAGTTTGATAGAATAAGCAAGTAAAATAAAGGATGACATGGATAAAGAAGCTAAGAGTGATAAGGAGACTATCCAAGTTCTTAGAGGTTATTTAATAGATACAATTTCAAGTGTAAGAACTAAAGAGGATGAGAGCATTCAATTGGAAACTAAGATAGGTTCATTGAGGAATGAGCATGAGCAATTTATTGTCAAGATAAGCAAGCTTGAAGAAGATCAAAATAATTCAGATCATATCAAGAAAAATGAAAGAAGGTCTATTTTACAACCAAATTCTTCAATGTATGATAGTCTATTTCATGGTTATCATTATACATGTAATAAGTATGGTCATAGAGATAACGAATATAGAATGAAGTCAGACAAGTATGGACATTCATGGAACTATGATAAAAGGATTTTTTGGCCAAAGATTGATAACAATTTAAATCTATCAAAAGATATGAATGATGTTATTTTTTTTAGTTGTCATAAGAGTGGACATATTACTAGATTTTGTCCAAATAGTGTTAAGAGGTCTTCAAGATATGTCAAAAGATATATAGCTCCTAGAAGGTTTGAGAAAGGATAAAATTAGGTATGGAAACCAAAGTTAATCATTCCCAATTCTTCTAGTCATAAGGTTGATAAGAAATTTGATCTAGAAGGCTTTGTTAAAAATTAGGATAAGCTCAAGGATCACGTAGGTAAGATGGTTGTAGAAGACAAGAAGATTCAAACTTTGGTATAGAGACTTGAGATAGTAAAGAATAAGGAGACTAACTCTATTGAGTCCAAGAGTATTGATGGTTTGTTTTCCAAGGTGGAAACAGAATCAAAAATGAAGGAAAGTCAAGAGTTTATGTTGTCAGCATTTATTGACAAATCTAAAGAAAAGAATGAAATCAAGCATCCATTCAATTGGATGATGAGGTAGGACTACCAGTCAGAGAAATATATGGAGATATGGGAGTCTCTTGAGTTTTGGGACTTTTAGACTCTCTTTGTCAAAGGGGTGTCTCTATCTAGGCTTCAAGGAGACACTTGTTAATCAAAGGAAGCTTGGTGGTTGTTAGATATTATTTGATGATTTGGTATGTAAATAAGGTATGTGTTTGTTCATTCTTTTATAAATATTTTATTGGATAAAGGAAGCTTATGAATAATATCAGTGATCCTATCTTGAGAAAGAGTTATCTTTTTGGTCATGGTTTGGATGTTCTAGTATAAAGGTGAGTTTCAAATATCTATCTATATATCAGTTTGTGGTAGATGGCAGGTGATCCTATAAGTTGAAGGCCTCTCTTCTAGGTATATGTTCTAGATCTTACTAAGCATGTTAAAGGCTTATTGGATAGTTGTGTATGCCATGGAAGTTCACAATGTTATGAAGATGAGGTATATCTATATGAGTATTGATTGTAATTAGATAGTATTTGAAGACTTGTTGAAGATGTCATGTTCTTGAAGAAGAATGAATTTAGGGGGAACATTGTAACTGGTCAAGTCTTAGGATTAGAGGACTAAGTAATTGAGTCTAATAAATAAGGTGTGGATAAGTCATTTTTTTTGCTCAAGATGATAATGTCAATTAGATAAGGTCTTTAGTTTATGATCTAGGAATTTGACTCAAGAGAGGATGGTTAATATGGTGTTAGTTCCAAAATGAAAACAAAGTGAAATAAACACACTAATATCATAATATCTTTAGGCCTAAACACTAGGGAGAGCTTAGTTAACAAAAATAAATGATAAACACAACTAAAAGTCAAGGCATTAAACACAAGAATTCCTTCACCTTCCTTGGATGCTCCAAATGCCTTTGTAGTAGTGGCTTGCTCAGTGTATGCTCATGAAGTCCTTGGCAATGGAAGCTTGGATACCTCCATCTCTCCTTAACACCTTTGGCTTGTGGCTTGGCTTGAATTGGAATCAATTTGGCATGGTAACACTAGTTTCTTGAAGCTTTTAGAACTAATTTGGTATTATAACTTTGCATCAAGAAAGCTTAGAAATGATGTGGTGAGGCCTCCTATTTATAGGATTTTAGATTTTATCAGAATCAATCTCAACCATCCATCTCAAAATTGAGATGTGTGGTTAAAGATTAATTCAATTTTTAGAATTAAGTTTGTAATTATCTTCATCATGACATTGTAAGAAGGGGAAATTAAGAGGCATGGAGGGCATAAATCCTAATATTTATGGCATTTATGGCCTAAGAATGTCTTCCCAAAAAATGAGGTTATTTTATGTAGATATTTAATATTTATTTCTAAAAACAAGTATTCAACAAGTTTCCATGGAATTATTAATTATGCCTTGAGTTGGATTAATTAGCTCGTAAACATGATTAAGGAATTTGTGCACAAATTACTCAAACTGATCAAAATGCCTTATTATTGGTCCAAATTTTGACTAGATTAGAATTGAAAGTCAATGTCAAATGTGTTGGAACCATATTCTCATTTAGAATATTGTCAAAACCAAATAACAAAGATGCATGCCTTGTGCAAGAGATTTGATAGGAAAGAGCAATCCAGAGCACCCAGGTGTAAATTGGTATTTTGATTCAAAATGATCTAAACACTTGAATATGTCATTTTCACATCATTTAGAATGTTTTAGTGTTTTTAGGCCAAATTGTGCATTTTGGGTGTAAATTAGCCAAAACCATGATTAGAGGTTATCGATGGCTAGATTTAGGTGTCTATAGTTTGTCCCTATTTGGGAAGGCATTGAAAGCTATAAGCATAGTAACATCTTTTCAAAGAATGAAAAG
Source organism: Torreya grandis (assembly GCA_037957365.1). Classification (NCBI taxonomy): domain Eukaryota; kingdom Viridiplantae; phylum Streptophyta; class Pinopsida; order Cupressales; family Taxaceae; genus Torreya; species Torreya grandis. The sequence goes on along the minus strand of JARHVA010001915.1, from coordinate 1,351,508 downwards.
GTCCTATATGCCTATAATTGTAATGATGATAAACTAACTGTATGATGCCCCCTCGATGGAGTGGTTGGCACAAGCAGGTGGGCAAACAGTCCCTTACAAAGAAAGAAGTGAAATGAGGGGACCAAAGAAAGGAAAGATGATGGGATGAAAACATAATGATATTGAAAAATTAGTCAAAATCTTTGAGAATACATGTGGGATGGCATACAATAGTTTTCCCAAAGGTGGTTATAAGCATTGCACTCTGATAGTGGCAATGTGGTATGATAACACAATGATTTTACCAAAAGTGGTTATAATCATTGAGAAGATAGAACTACCCCAGTTAGGATAGACAAACAAGGTAATAACATGCCTTTGTATACGTAAAAAAAGTAAAGTGGTGACCACAAAATTATTTACCCAAAGGTGGTTATAATCATTGAAAAATGTAGGTGGGATGGTGTGCAATGATCTACCCATAGGTGGTTATAATCATTAAACTCTGATTATGAAAAACATGATAAACTTGGTTGAGGATGAGGATAACTGAACACAAAGGGTAATGATGAATTGTTAAAACCTACTAGTAAGGAGATGCTCATCTAAACTAATAAAGGTTGAAATTCTTTTATGGTTAATTACTCTATTTGGGATATGATTAGGATGGAATCAAGTTGTCGATGTCAAAGAGATGTCACCATTATGAATAGACTTCTTGAAGCTAATGTTTTTTATAGCATGTGTTGGTAGGCATCATGATATAACATCATGAAGGCTTAGCTAAAATATGTATAAAGATTGACTCCCAAAATCCAATACTCAGTAAAAAATAATTCACCAATGACAAAAAACATGATGAAAATGTAAACATATGAATATGGATGGATTCAAGTGTAAGCGTGGACAAGAAATCACCCAATGGACACACATAAACCAAATCAAGGCAACAATGTTGAAAGTAAACAAATAGCCAAACAAACAAACAAAATACACAGAAACAAATAAACAAACAATGTAATAGAAACCATATGAATATTGCCCCTAGAAACTAGGTGATAGCTAAACAAATGAATAAAATAGGGGAATAGAAGAAAAGAAAGGGGGTGGCTAAGTTTTATTCATATGCAATAGGCAAGTAGATGTTTCTTACATAGTTCCATGGATGTAATATCGAATAAAAAACTTCAGGCCAAATGTAGTTCTCCTAGGGAATGGGAAAAATGTGATAACTGATGAAAATAAGTAGAATGGACGTGAGAGAAGAAGAGGAATGGTTTTTCAAAATGGTAAGTGCATGAGAAAAAAAGGCCAAAAAGGATGGGGAAACTAAACGACAAGTGATTTGTTTGTAATTTAGTAAGGGTTCCCAGAATCCTTAAGGCAAAGAAGTGGTCAATGTTTTTTTGTTTTTTTAATGATGTTTCAAATGTTTTTGGAATCATTTTAGAGGTATCTCAACTCAATCAAGAAAGATGAGAAACAAAATGGTTCAAGCTCACAAAATGGTGAGAATGTTCAAACTTAGGTTGCTCACAAAATAGTGAGAGTGTGGCTTAGGTTGCTCGTAAAACAGTGAGAGTGTGGCTTAAGTTTCTCACAAAATGGTGAGATCATGGCTTACGATTCTCACAAAATGGTGAGAGCGTGGCTTAAGGTGCTCACAAAATGATGAGAGATTGGCTTAGGTTTCTCATAAAATGGTGAGAGTGTGGCTTAGGGTGACTGAGTTGACCTTAACAAGTATTGAGTACTACCTACATAGTCTCATAGTGAGACCTCAAATCAATGTAGTTCTACCCTTACAATAGAGGAATTCAACTAGTACAATAGTTAATTCAAACAAAATAGGCATAGTTGGTAAAAAGACATAGTATAGCATAGGAAGTGGTAAGTTGGTAAGGCAAGGTTTAATATTGCCCCTAGTTTGCCAATAGATAGTTATAACTAGAACACAATGGCATAGGTCAATGGTACTAATTTTCTCAAATGTGGTTATAATTAGTAACAAGATTGGTGGTAATAAAGGACTAAAAAATAAAGGGTGAAATTGTTAAAACTTCTATAAAACTATCCCAAAATATGCTCCCTATCTAAAATACTTGAACTAACTGATGAACTGATCAGATACCTTGATGTTGAAACTACATAATGAATGAAAAAAACTAAGGTCAAATAGGCTAGGCCTTAAAAACATACTGGGTTTCTAGTTCGATAGTGGAAAGTTGATACGGCAAAGAGGATGGATAAGGATGGTATTTGTACAAAGAAGAATAGTGTCAAAATGGCATGTTAGAAATATTGTCATTGATGTCAAAGGTCTAACATTATTGGTGATAAAGGCCCCATTGTATTTGATGGTGTTTTTAATATTCATATCTTGGCCAATGTGTTTTAATATTTATTTAATATTAATAAATATATTTTTGGTTGCATATAAGTTAAAAGAGGGCCCATGGAGAAGTCAAAGAGTCATGGGGTAAAAGATGAAAGAGGAATGGGATGTATTTTCTTATGAAGAGTTATCTTGAAAAAATTTAAGAGTCATCATGTGAAGACAAAAGAGGGTATGGCACATTTTTCCATGAAGGGATACTTTGACGATTATGAAAAGTCACCAAGATAAAGATAAAAGAGGAAAAGATGCTTTTGCTTATGAACGATCACCATATGACTTTTCAAATGCAAGGATACGAAGGGTCATGCAAGTTTAGCACTATTTTCCATGAGGATTTAAGGGTCACAAAGGGTGAATGCCAAAGGTCATTTGGAAATATATAAATAAAGGCTTGATAAGCCATTTATAATATGCAAGAGAGTGCATGGTTTTTATTTGTTTTCAAAGAGAGAAAAGAAAGAGATATTGTAGAGTTATATCATTTATTGAGTAAGCAACATTGAGAGATAGTTATGTCTTATACACAAGAGGGGTTGGTGCTCCTATGGGTTGGTGCTCACAAATAGTTTTTGTGTTGGTGCTCGGCAAAGGGGTTGGTGATTCTACAAGTTGGTGCTTGTAAACTTTGTAATTTGAGTTGGTGCTTATTCATATACTTGAGATTATTCTCCATGGCTTTTCCCACTTTGGGTTTTCATGTAAAAATATGGTCTCTCTCTCTCTCTCTCTCTCTCTCTCTCTCTCTCTCTCTCTCTCTCTCTCTCTCTCTCTCTCTCTCTCTCTCTCGTGTGGTGCATATTATTGTTTTAGTTTTATTGCATATCTTGAATGTGTGGTTAAGTGGTTAAATAAAAAGAATTTGATTAAGAATTAATATATATAATATATTGATTTACCCCCCCAGTATATTTTGTGCTTAACAATTGGTATCAGAGCAAGTTCCTTTGAAAAAGTTTTACAGCTTGAATGTAGATCGGGAAAGCATGATGGTTGGATCACATGAAGGTTTTTATACAAATAAGGCACCTTTATTTGATGGGACAATTATATTTTTTAGAGCATAAGGATGAAGACTTATTTAATGTCCCTTAGATTTGACATATGACAAGCTATGATAGAGGAATATGAAGAACCACAGACACTCATAATTACTCTGGCAAAAAAAAGGCAAGTAAAAATAATGCTATTTTATGTGGTTTATGTGAATCATAATTTGTTAAAGTTATGCAATGTAAATCTACTCATGAAATTTGGGTAAAACTTGAGAATATTTACAAAGGTAATGGAAAGGTTTAGCAAGCTAAGATTCAAACTTTTAGAAGATAGTTTGAGAGTTTAAAAATAGAAGAGGAAGAAAATATAGCAAGTTATCTTTTGTGGGTTGATCAAATAGTCAATCAAATTCAAGGTCTTGGAGAAAAGTTAGAAGAATCAATTGTAGTTCAAAAAGTTTTGAGATCTCTACCATAGAGATATGATGCAAAAAATTTAGCAATTGAAGAGATGAATAATTTATCTAAGCTAAAGATGGATGAGCTACATAGTATTCTTATGGCATATGACATGCAAACTGAACAAGAAAAACCCTCAAAGAGAGAAGCTACTTTCAAGATATCAAAGAAAGAGAAGGTTAAGATTCAAGAATCAAGTGACAATTCTAGTGATGATGGAGATGATAATGAAGCTCTATTCATTCGCAAGCTAAAAAAGGCATAGATAAATATCAAGGAAAATTATCTTTCAAATGTTTTAATTGTGGAAAGATTATAAATTTTGTAGCTAAGTGCCTAGATAAGGGTAATGGTGATAATGAAGAAGGAAAGTCTACATACAAGAAGAATTTCAAAGGAAAATTCAAGAAGGGATTCAAGAAGAAGAGTTTGTATTCTAAAGATCCTAGCTTAGTCGAAGATAATGGAGTTAGTGATTCAAAAGAAGAAGATATTATATTCATATCCATACATAAAGATGCCTCTACAAGCAAAAGTATAGATAATCAAGAAGAAGAATAAGATGAAGCTAAAGTGATTCTAGAAGGAGAACTCATTTGTGCCTTAGAAGAGTTAAAATATCTTGAAAAGAAGAATCAAAGATTAAAGCTCCAGATCGATAAAAATGAAAAAGAGTCAAAGGAAATAATTGAAGATCTAAAAGCACACTTTGAAGAAGCCAAAAAAAATGAAGAAGATCTAACGACATAGTTGAAAATAGTAAGTAAAGAATATGAAAGGTATGTTATTGAAATTGCTTTTTAAAAAGTAAATCTTGAAAAAATAAATAAAGCAATCAATGATAAAGTAGCCAATGATTCAAGATTTGATAATAACACTAATATGTTGAATAAAATATTAGAAAACCAAAGATCAATGTTAGATAAGATAGCTATTGGATTTGAAAAAGAGAAATGGGAGGCCACTACTTTCACAGACAAAGAAAAAAGAAAGAGTTATGCTAAAGCTCTTACAAACAAAGAAATAAAAAGTGAAGAAGTTAAGAATACAAAGGACATCTCAAAATAATAAGGCTGGAGGAAACAGAGCTACAAAAGGTAATTAGGTTAGAAATACACAAATAGATCTTATTTTTATGGTTACTATTTTTATTGTAATAGATATGGTCATAAGAAAATAGAATGTTGAAAAAAGGCTAACAATTTTAGAAATAAGGAGAATAAAAGTCATGTAGAGTCAAGTAGAAGTCACAACTCTTTTGTTCCTCTATCAGGCTTTAATGAAGAGGCCATAATATGTTACAAGTGCAACAACTTTAGACACATAGCTTGATATTGTAGAAGTGTGTTTGAGTTAGTTAAGAAAGACCAGAGTTTCAAAGCTTCATTCATCAAGAAGAAAGTTCAGATAGCTTCATGGCAGAAGAAACAACCTGAAAAATATATGTTGGTTAATTGATAGTGGATGTTCGAGGCACATGAAAAGAGACAAAAGAAAGTTCATAACCTTGAAGAAGATCAATGGTGGCATAGTGAAATTCAGAGATAATACTCCTACCAAAATTGCTAGAAAAGGTACACTAAGTTTGGATAATGGTGGAACTAAAACTAATTTTTTTAATATGTATAAGGTCTTAAGCATAATATTTTGAGTGTAATTAAAATGTGTGATCAAGGACACACACTAAATTTTTATGCAGAAGGTTATGAAATTAGGAGAAAAGATTCAGATGTGTTGATTACAGATGCTTAGAGAACAAACAATAATTTATATATGTTATCAGACATCAAAATTCAAAGATGTTTGAGTCAGATTGAAGAAAGTTGGCTATTGCAAAAGAGTATAGGTCACATAATTTTTTACAATATTTTTAACATCAGCAAAAAGCAAGCAATCAAAAATCTTTCAAAGATTACAAAGCCATCTGACACACTTTGTAAAACTTGTCAGCCTATGAAGCAGGCTAGAAAGTGGTTCAAAACAAAAGAGTACTCGACCACTCAGATGTTAGAGCTTGTTCACACTAATTTGTGTGGACCTATGAAAACTCAAAAGTAACCAAGGTGAGAAATTTTTCATTTTACTTATTGATGATTTTTTACGTATGACTTGGGTAATATTTTAAAAGAAAAAATTAGAAGCTTTCAGACATTTCAAAGAATTCAAAGCATTAGTTGAGAATGAAACTAGTTTGAAGATTAAGTGTCTAAGATTAGATCAAGGAGGAAAAATCATGTCAGATAAATTTATTGAGTTTTGTGAAAGCCATGGAATAAAGAGACATTATTCAGTAGCTAAAACTCCACAACAAAATGGAGTAGTTGAGCAGAGAAACAAAATAATTTAGGAGATGGTGAGGATAATGCCAAATGAATCTAAGATACTAGATAAATATTAAAAAGAGGCAGTTTCTATAGTAGTGAATATTTAGAATAGATTATTATTGATGGTTAATAGTGATAAGACTCCTTATAAGCTATGGAAAGACAAACTAACAATAGTTGATTATTTTAGAGTTTTTGATAGTAGATGCTTCATAAAGAGAACTGACAAAATACTTGGAAAGTTTGAATCTAGAGCAAATGAAGGTATATTTCTTGGTTATTCTTTCATAATTAAAGATTATAAATTTTATAACAAAAGAACCAAGAAAATTGTTGAAAGTGGAAGTGTCAGGATATAAAAAGATGGAAACTAAAGAATTAGTGATCTAGTAGACATTCCTGAAATCATTGAAGAGGAAGATTTTGAAGAATCAGATGAAGATGAAAGAAGGAAAAAAAGGACACCAAAACATCCAAATATGTTTAAAGAAATCATAATAAAAGTGACATCATCAGAGACATAAATGAAGGAATTCACACTAGAAGAATGATGGTAAGTGAATCTGAGCAAGTAATTTCTTTTTGTTAACCAAAATTTAGCCTTGAATTTTTTCAAAAGCTAAACATGATAAGAATTGGGTTAAGGATATGGATGAAAAATTAAATTAGATAGAAAATAATAATACTTGGGAATTAGTTCCTAGACCAAAAGATCATAATTTGATAGGAACAAATTGGGTTTATAGAAATAAGTTGAATAAAAATGGAAAAGTGACCAAGAATAAAGCAAGATTAGTATGTAAAGGATATGCTCAAATTGAGGGAATAGATTTTAAATAAAATTTTGCACTAGTGGTAAGGTTAGAGGCTAGTATAATGTTTCTTGCATATGCAATGTTTAAAAATTTCAAAGTGTTTCAGCTGGATGTCAAATCTACCTTCCTAAATGAGAATCTAGAAGAAGAGGTCTACATTGAGCAGCCCAAGGGATTTATTATCTCAAATATTAGTAACCATGTATGTAGATTGAAGAAAGCATTATATGAATTGAAATAATCTCCTAGAGCTTGGTATGCAAAACTTGATAAGTATCTGCAGGATCAAGGTTTCAAGAGAGGATTTGCTAATGGTAATCTCTACATCAAAATAGAAAGTGAGCATCAATTAATTATTATGGTATATGTTGATGACATCATTTTTAGAGGAAACATTGAAAAGATGACAAAATAATTTTCTAATAATATGCAAAAAGAATTTGATATGTCTATGCTTGGAGAATTGTCATTTTTTTTAGGATTACAAATATTTCAGTCAGATAAAAAAAATTATATGTCAAAGTAAATATGCCAAGGAAATATTGAAAAAAATTGGTTTTGAGGATTATGCACTAATTGGAACACTAATGTGTATAAGAAATAAGGTGAGCAAGGATGAAGATTCACTTGTTGTAGATCAATCTTTGTATAGATCTATGATTGGTAGTCTTTTATAGTTGATAACATCGAGGCTAGACATCATGCATGCAGTAGGTATGATTGCAAGATATCAATCATCTCTAAGAGATAGTCATTTTTAGTTGGTGAAGAGAATATTCAAATATATCAAGGGCACATTGGATTATGGATTATGTTATCCCATAGGTAGATATGTCACTTTAGTTGCTTATATAGATTCATATTAGACAAGATGCTTAGATGATAGAAAGAGTATAAGTGGAGTACTTTTATTCCTTAGTGATAGCTTAGTATCTTGGCTAAGTAAGAAACAAAATTTAGTATCACTTTCTATAGCTGAAGTAGAATATATTGCAGTAGTATTATGTTGTACTCAAGTGCTTTGGATAAAGAAAACTTTGGAAGATATCAAGGTAAAATAGGATGAACCTATTTCTATTTTTTTTGACAACACAAGTGCTATTAATATTTTGAAGAATCTAGTGATGTATTCAAGAATAAAATATATTCCCATTAGATATCACTTATTGAGAGAGAAGATTATAGATCAATAGGTTAAGATGGAGTATATCAGTACTATAGAGCAGATTATAGATATTTTCACAAAGGCACTACCAAAAGACATATTTGAGTATCTATAGGAGAAGTTGGGAGTAATTTATTTTACTTCCTACCATTGAGGTTCAGCATCAGTTGAGGGGGAGATAAGTGTTAGCTTTAGGTAATCCCTTTTCCATTGATGTCAAAGGGGGAGAATAATAGGTACAAGTATAGGTATAGGTACAAAAATAAGTACAGGGAATAGGTACAAGTTGCTAAAATAAGGGGGAGTTACTATATGTTTTTTATATGGAAATATGTGCAAATTTTAGGATGTGGTAGTTCAGTTTTAGGTTGCCATTAATGACAAAGGGGGAGATTGTTGAAAATATTGTCATTGATGTCAAAGTTATAGAATTATTGGTGATAAAGGCCCCATTGTATTTAATGGTGTTTTTAATAATCATATCTTGGCTAATGTGTGTTAATATTTATTTAATATTAATGAATATATTTTTGGTTGCATATAAGTCAAAAGAGGGCCCATAGAGAAGTCAAAGAGTCATAGAGTAAAAGATGAAAGAGGAATGGGACGCATTTTCTCATGAAGAGTGATCTTGAGGAATTCCAAGAGTCATCATGTGAAGACAAAATAGGGTATGGCACATTTTTCCATGAAGAGACACTTTGAGGAATATGAAAAGTCACCAAGATAAAGATAAAAGAGGAAAGGACACTTTTGCTTATGAAGGGTCACCATATGATTTTCAAAATGCAAGGATACGAAGGGTCATGCAAGTTTGGCTCCATTTTCCATGAGGATTGAAGGGTCACAAAGGGTGAATGCCAAAGGTCATTTAGAAAGCTATAAATAAAAGATTGAGAAGCCATTTGTAATATGAAAGAGAGTGCATGGTTTATATTTGTCTTGGAAGAGAGAAAAGCAAGAGATATTGTAGAGTTATATCATTTGTTGATCATTTATTGAGCGTAGCTATCCATTTCTCATCAAGTAGGTTTAGCTCTTGCAGGTGAGCTACTCGATAGTCATGATCATTTAGGACATGCTTGAAAGAGATGCGTAGTGAAGAAAATTTGACCTCAATGGGAAGGATGGATTTAGTACCATAAACAAGTGAGTATGGAGTGGCTCTTATGGGGGTATGATGATTGGTATGGTATGCCCAAAGGGCATGGAATATCTGGAGGTGTCAATCATGACATGTATCATTGATAATCTTTTTGAGGATGTTAACAATTATTTTTTTGGATGCCTTAGCTTAGCCATTACCTTGAGGGTAATATGTTATAGAAACATGTTGAGTGATGTTGTATTCAGTACATAACTAGTCTACATCTTTATTCTTGAATGATCCTCCATTATTGGATATAATGTTAGATGGGATACCATAGCGGTAGATTAGATGGTTGAAGATGAATTTAGAAATTTACTTTCTAGTCACGTAAGTAAGGGGTATAGCTTCAACCCACTTAGTGAAATATTTGATGGTGGTAAAGATATGTTTATGGACATCAAATGAAGTGGGATTAATCTTTCCAATGAGGTCAAGTCCCCATGTAGAAAATGGCCATAGTGTCAACATCAATTTCAAAGTTTTTACTAGGGCATGAATCAAATTAGCATGCCATTGACATTTGTCACATTTCTTTACATATGCAGTGGCATCTACATCCATTGTGAGCCAATAATAGCTAGTATGTAAGATTTTTTTGGATAGAACTAGCCTACTAGAATGAGCTCCACATAATCCTTCATGAACTTCTCTTAATTCTAGTACAAACTTTGTTGAAGTTAAACAATGAAGTAGAGTTCCATCAAAATTATGATGGTAAAGAGTGGATCCAAGTAGAGTATAATGAGTAGAATGATGAATGAAGGCTTTGGTTTATTTTTGAGAGAGGTTAGGTGGTAAAAATTGATCATGAAGGTAGTTGTAAAGGTCTGAGTACCAGATACAATTAATACCAACAATATCACAAATCATGGCAATGGTTGAAGGTTCATGAGTTGGTGTTGACAAATTTTCAATGAGGAATTAATACTCTCTAGCTTTATATATTTTTCAAATCAAAGAACCAATAGTAGCCATGGAATCTATAATTTTTTTACTAGCCCTTGATATGTGCTCAAACTGAATGTTACCAATTTACTTTGTGTCAACCATGGCTTTATATGGAACCTTGTCATCTTTGGTCTAAAAATGATCTATGACCTGATTGATGATTAAATGAGAATCACCATAAACTTGAAGATGAGATATATTCCAATGCACTGTTTGTCAAAGTCTTGCAACAAATGATTCATACTCAGCCATGTTGTTTGTACAAGGAAAGCTGATTCTAAATGATTTAAGGATTAGATCCCCCTATGGTGTAATAAACAATAGGACTACCCCTGATCCATGTGTAGTGAATGAACCATCAAAATAAAGTTTCCAGGGCTGCTCCTTAAGGGGTGTGTCCATGATGGTCATGATGGATTCATCAGGAAATTAAACTGTGAGTGGTTGGGTGTCTATGAGAGGTGCTTCAACAAGTTGATCTATAAGAACTTGTCCTTTGATTGCCTTCTGATTGACATATTCTATGTCAAACTCACTAAGAATCATGATCTATTTATCCATTCTACCTTACAAAGTTATTTTAGATAGTAGATACTTGAGCGGATCTACTTTTGAAATGACCATAGTTTTATTATTCAACATGTAATGACGTAGTTTTTAAATTATGAAAACCATGGCTAGACAAGTTTTTTCATTAAATGCATAGTTATGTTCATATGTAACCAAGGTATGACTTAGGTAGTATACAACATGCTCCTTTCTTTTGTCATGATGTTGAGAGAAGAGTTCCCCCAGACTCTTCTCAGAGCATGGTCGGTAGTTGATAAGTATAATAAAAATGGCTTTCCTGGCATAGGAGGTAATAAAATAGGCAGAATAACCAGATAGTCTTTGAGTTGTTGAAAAGTTATTTGGAAATGATCATCCCAATTAAATGAAACTCCCTTCTTCAAAAGGTTTGTAAATGGATGGCACTTGTCTGCTAATTGAGAGATGAAATATCAAATTGACTAGATCTTACCCTGCAAACTATGGAGTTGCTTTATATTGGTTGGTGGTAGCATATAAGTTATAGATGGACTTTAGCTAGATTGACTTTAATACCTCTATGAGACACGATGAAGCCAAGTAATTTACCTGAGGTTACACCAAACACACATTTATTTGGATTTAGTCTGAATTTGTACTCTTGTAGTCTTTCAAATATCTTGTGCAACACTACTAGATGGTCGGCCCTAGTTTTGGATTTTCCTAATATGTCATTGACATAGTCTTCAATAATATCATGCATCATATCATGGAATATGATATCCATGGCCCTTTGATATATAGATTTAGCATTATTAAGGCTAAACAACATCACCTAATAACAAAATATTCCCCATGGAGTGGTGAAAATTATTTTATGTTGATATTTTGGTGTTATTTTAATCTGATTATATCCTAAAAAGCCATCCATAAGTGAAAGAATTTCATAACTTACCATGGAATTGATGATCATGTCAATATTAGGCAAGGGAAAATCATCTTTAAGACAATATTTGTTGATGTCTCAAAAATTAGTAATTTTTTTTTATCCCTTCAGGATTTTTACTAATAGGTACAACATTAGAGATCCATTCATAGTCAATGGATCAGATACATCCTGCTTCTAAGAGTTTTTACAACTCTTTCTTTACCAATACAAAAATATGAGGATGCATCTTAGGTAACTTTTGTTTTACTGGTTTAGCATTAAGATCAACCACAAGGTGGTGTAGAACCAAGGCGGGGTCTAAATCTGGCATGTCAAAAAAATCCCATGCAAAAATATCCACAAAATCTCTCAACAAAGCTACAAAGACATCATATTCCTCCTCAGTGAGAGATGCTCCTAATTTTATCCATTTTAGGTTTGATGGAGTCTCAGTATTTACCTCTATTGTATCTTCATTGAGAAGGGTCAAATCATCTTCTAGGATAGTAGGCAGTGACTTGAACTGTTGGAATATGTCAGGGTCCTCTATTAGGACTTCCTCAACAACTTCTCCTAGCCATGTTGAATATGAATCCCCTAATGGGAGATTTGACCATGTAATAAAAATAGTTATAAAATCTTAGAGAATTTAATCAAATACTTATTGTTACTCAAAACTAAATTGAGATCCACAAGCATGTTCATTGTTGGTGGTCTCCTAGTCTAAATTCAAAGAAGGATGAACACCCCCATCTAATGGCACCTAAAACAGGTTTTCACCACTAGATTGGCCTTTATCTTTACTTTTTCCCTAGTTATAAAGCATCTCAAAGAGATTTTCACTTTAGGACCTCAATATTTTACTTATTTGTTTTTGGCTAAGGGTGTTCACTCACTCTCTGAAATAGGCTACAAGATCTAGTGTGATTGAGAACCCTGATTTATGATCTCCCAATGGAACGTTGTCTCTAAGGCCCAAGAAGTCATATAATGCCTCATCATTTTAAAACTCATCAATCAGTAAAATGGATTCTTGTTGGTCCCAATCTATTAGTTGGGGATAATATAATGGTAAATAGTTGTGATGAATGGCCAAGGTAAGGGTACAAATGGCATTGTTATCAAATAAGTTGATTTTAGCTAGGTTATCAAAGGTAAGGCTATGATCAGACTCTACTTCACTATCAGCATCATCATCACTAGTCATTGGTGAAGGAGTTTGAATAAGATATGTGGGATCACCCCCAGGTGGTTTAAATCCAAGTCCATAAGGTTTTTCATACTTGGTCATGAAAATTGGCTTGATGGTTCCTTGTTGATTTAGTCTGAGGCCTCTTCCTTCATAATTATGATGCTCCATGATCCTATCGGGAATAGGATACTTGGCACTTTTATAACAATCAACTTGGTTGTCATCATATAACCATGAGTCATCCCCTTTAAGAGGCTTAGGTCCTAGGCCAGATGTTGGTACAAATGTGATAGGTCCCTTATCTTTGTTATTTCATTATCAATGCATATGTGGGATGACTTTACGTCGCCTAAAGGTTTTTATATTTTAAGGAAGATTGGTGATATGAAATGTATCATGGGTCACATATTCTCTTGGTCCATTATCTGAAATGGTGAAATGATTGGAAGCTTTAAGAGGTGGCATGTGGGAAAGGTAATCCAAGGTATCAAGATCTATGAAATTATCCAGTGAAAGATCAATAAGTATGGCCTTTCCTTTCTCTTGTTTGGAACTTGGATTCATACTATATTGATAATTATAGCTTTGAAATTTGGCCTCAAGATGCTTGTAATGCTCATATGGATGTAAATCTCTTGGAATATTCACTTACATCTCTGAGTGGGAAAACTTGATACATGGTGTGGTGTTGATGGGACTGCATGAATTTCATGTAACCAAGGCCTACCTAGAAGCATGTTGTATGATAACTCAAGATTTAGCACATGGCAAAGTGTATCATGGGTTAAAGGCCCAATGATAACTAGAAAACTAATGGTGCCTTGTGACTCTCTTTTTTGATTATCATAAACTTTAATATTTATTGTTTTTGGTTAGAGATCTGTCATTGTGTACCCAAAAAACTTGATGAGCTTTAGAGACACTATGCTGAGGCTAGATCCATTGTCTATAAAGACATGTTTCACTTTATGTCATCTAATATAAACTTCTATATATTGTGGGTTATTATGGAGTGAGCCAAGGGAAGACATATCACTTTGGTTGAATGTGACTTGTTGGGCTGGAGCTAGGTATCCAACCAAAGCTTGAAATTTATCAAGGGATATGTCACTAGCAATAGTGGATTGGATCAAAAAATCATTCAATATATTTTTGTGGATTATTAACATCCAAAACAATTCTAAAATAGAAATTTGTGATGGTGTCTTATGTAATTGGTCCATAATATCAAACTTCCTGTCTTGGTCAGTAGTGAATGGTTTAGTCCAAGGCTGAATAGTTGGTTAGATGATAAGCAAATGGTGGATGGTTATAGGCTTGGGATAGTAATATTTGGCCTTCAAGTTGTGATTACACAATAAAGATTAAATATTGGACCATTATTGCTAACTGATGTTGGGAATGGTGTGGGACCAGATAAGACAAGTCTTAATTATCGATGCACTGGCATGTGGTCACGTGGCAAGAATGAGTTGTCACTATAAGATCCAAAAAGAGAAGTCTTAGTTTTCTAGTTTGCATGTATGCACTCCCAAGTCAAAGAAGGATTATCCATGTGATTTGGCTAAATATTTTTGTTTAGCAATGGTTTAGGCTGATTAGTACTTGGTCTAGGATTAATAGACATGGTATTAATGTTACCACCTACAATATGACATACAACCCTATTGTAGTTATGTACAAATTCATGGTAGGTTTGTTAGTTGTTACCACTCTGACCTTGGTTTTATCCATTATTCTATCCTTGTGGGTTATACTACTACTTTTTTGATTCTATTAGTTCAGCCTTTGATTTTGATACTATTGATTTTGTTGCTGCACTAGTCATTATTGTTATTGATGATTATTCTATTGTTTTTTATTGTTATGTTGGGGAAATGGGTTTTGATAGATCCCAATTTTTTTATTGGAAGTAGAAGCACCATTATCTAGTTTTATCTCCCCATTCTTCAACATATTCTTGATTAAATGCTTGATTTGGACACATCTTCATAGATTATGCCCATTGACTCGATGATAGTCATAAAATTCATTTTTGCAATACCAATCAAGATAAGGAATGCCTTGAAAAAAATGTTTTGGTATGGGCCAACTAATCAGATTAGTGGTAGTAAGCTTTCAAAATACAAACTCAATAGGTTCTCCTAGGTCACTAAAGACATGACGTGTATGGACGGTTAGTCTAGGAGGAGGGGTTTGTAATGGTAAAGGCTATTGTATTTGTTGTGTAGGTCTTGGTTTTTATGCTTGTGGCATTAGTTAGAAAGGTTGATAGGTAGGATTAAGATGAAAAGGTGGTGTAGATGATGTTTGCATAGTTTGGACATGATGAGATTTAGTTACTCCATTTCCCATAATATTCTTATTATGGTTGAATTGCTTTAGTCTTTCATGATTATTGTCCTGTGCCAGTTGTAATGCTTGCATTTAGATGGGATGTTGGTCATTTCCTTGATTGGTACCTTGATTTTGATTAGTTTAATTAAGCTTGATGACTCCTTTATTGATGAACGCCCTCTCAATCAACAAACCTTTATCAATGATCTCCTTGAACATATGCACACATTACAATTTCAGATGATAAGCTATCTCACTATACAATTTTTTGGTAAACATAGTGGATAATTGATTATCTAGTAAACTATGGGTGAAGCGGCTTGCAAGGGCTCTCCATCACTATAAATAATTTGTAAAACTCTCACCAGATTTTTTCTTTACTTGCATCAGGTCCACTAATGAAATATCATGCTTAAGATTATAGGAAAAGTGTTGTATAAATTTATCAGAAAGATCATCAAATTTTTTACTTAATTCTAGGGAAACTTTAAAAACCACTCCAAGGCTTGTTATCCAAGCTCCTTGGAAACAATAGTAAAAGGTATATGTCACTATATGCCACTGGTTGACATACAACAAAGAATTCGGTCAAATGAGCCTTAGGATCACCTTTCCCTTTGTATTTATCAAATTTTGGTGGTTCATATCTTGGGTAAAATGGTATCTAAAAATACTCCATGTTGAATGGATAGGAACATATGTCATATAATTTTAACTTTATGGTCTACTTCCTAGCCTGAATGGTAATAATTACATCCTTTATTTGTTGTAATTCTTGCGATAGGAAACTAGATGGAATATTCATGAGGGAGAATTTAGGTTTGGATAGATGGTTGGGAGGTCACAAGTGTAACACTTTGACCAAGTTATGGTGGAGATACATGTTGGGGTATATTAGCTTGGTTGGGGAATGGACCAAGAATATGCATACATGGATTAAGATGTACATGAAATTGCACATTTGGTTGTGGGATATTTTGATTTCAATTGGCAATAAAGGTTTGAATTAGAGGATTGTGTGGTTAGGATGGAGGGATATAACTATACTATTCTTCTTGTGGTTGAAAAGGTACATGTTGCTGACTAATTGAACCTTATTGTTGAGTGGGAATTTTTGGACCAAGACCCTGTCTCTAAATTTGTGGCACATTTTGAACCAATGGTTGTCTAGTAGGTACTTGAGAAACATGGGGACCTCCATGGTGCATGA
Source organism: Torreya grandis (assembly GCA_037957365.1). NCBI lineage: Eukaryota > Viridiplantae > Streptophyta > Pinopsida > Cupressales > Taxaceae > Torreya > Torreya grandis. The sequence continues at coordinate 1,335,083 of JARHVA010001915.1, read as the reverse complement.
ATCCCTATCAAGTAGTGAAATAAAGTTTCATATTCAACATCTATCATGGACCAATATTTGCATGTTACTGACTAGCCATTACTTGGTTTTGAACTGGCATATTAGTCTACAACTAAAAAGGTATGTTTATCATTACCTGGTGAGGTGGTATATTAGTTACCCCTAATTGAGGTGGTAGTGTATTTTTCCAATGTTGAATTGATACACTAGGTTGTTTATACTATTGTGGAATACTACTCACTACTTGTTGAGGAATAGGGTTCGTCACATTCTATCATTGAGGCATGACATTGGTCATAGTTTGATTACCTAATCTCATAGGTTGTACACTTGAAGAAGCAGTTGGTTGAGGTTGGGGTATAGAAAATCCTATTCCTTGGTATGATGATCTACTTATGGGATTAACTATAGGCACATATTGTTGGCTAATTGTGTTAGTACCACTTTGATCAAGATTGGATGTTGTTTGCACATTGTCTACTATGTTTGGCTCACTATTCAATGTAGAGGCTGAAGACACTTCTTCAATAACTGGTATATGCATAAATTTATCTATAAAATTAGTTTGTATGAATGGGTCAGAACTTAGATTCTCTTATCCATTTAATTCTATCAACACTCTTGTTGAGAATACTAGGTTAATGAGAGGATTACTTACCATGTTCATCTGATTGAAATCACATGCTAAATTTAGGTAGGTTTGGTATGTTATTTGCATTTGGTTAAAGTGATCTTCCATGATGTTTTTTCCTTGATTGGATATGTTAGGGTCTTGATACGTTGTTTGGACTAGAGCCATAAGATTTCTAGAAGAAGTATATTTATCATAAATGATATTGTGGGACATTCTTACTAGACTTGGTAAATTTTCTAGGGAAAAGTCTACTGGAAACTTAGCCCCTATCTCTATGGCTCTAACCAAAATCTCATCTTTATTCTTTAACAAATGTTTCTCAAACAAAAATAGATCATACGTGGAATCTGTATTAGTGGAATATGACTATTGAAGTACTAGCTCATTCACTATAGGTATTATAGGTAAGTATTGTGTGGTTTGTTCTTGGTCATATTTTGTGTAAGGAGATGTGTTAAACAAATAGTTAGCCAATAGATCTTATCTTTGTACCCATAATTGAGTCTTATAAGAGGGATAAGAATCCATCTCATAAGCAATATTATCTACATAGGGGTCTTGTACCATTTCTTCCTATGTAACCACATTACTAATCCCTAGATTGTACATGAGTCTACTATGAGTGTAGGAATACATGTTGGGATCCATAGTCAATGCTTTGAGATAAAAGGTCAAGGATTTATACAAACTCTAAAAAGGAAGACGATATCTAAAATAGATGATGTTCCAACTTGGTCTAGATTTTTCAAAAGGATCAATAGGTTTATGCAAAGTTTTGTGAGGAAACAAGCTAGCGTGAAGTATCTAACATTGCACTGTTCACACAAAGATAAGTGAGTAAATGGACTTAAAATCAAAATTTCAAACTCTAAGGTCAAAGTGTTTCAAATTAGTCTAATCTATAAATTTAAAATTTTCTAGGTCTTTTGGCCAAATATAGAATCAAAATCTAGGCTCAAACAAGGCATGTTCTAGGACTCTTGGCCAAATGGCGTCAAAAGCTAGACTTTGAAATAGATGAAAGTTTTAATCTAACATATTTTAAACACTTCTAAAAAACACTAGGCATTTAATTTTTGGATGTGAACTTGATCAACTAAGTATAAGGTATGAAACAAAAGGCACTTTAGCAATAGTTTACTTTCTCACAAAAAATGGTATAAAATTTGGTTCTGTTTAACAAACAAGCTAGACAAAAGTGAACAGTATAACTATTTTAGACAAAAGATCACAATAGTACACTCAAATTAGTCTGAAAATGTATGAAAAAAGTTTGAAATCTATGCAAGAGGGTTTATGAAACAATGTTTGAAATGTTTTGGGCAGTGTAACAATGCTATACTACCCAAAAAAGTGTGACTAAAAAGGTTTGTTTCAAAGACTCTCTAAGGCAAAGATGTTTTCCTACAATTGTGACAACATAACACTACCTTTCTTGACTCAAAATGTTGTGGTGTATAGACTTAAAGTGAAAGTTTTCAACACAAAATGGCTTAAGTCTATTAAGTGATGATAATGATTATGAGCCTTAAACGACCTTCAATCTAAATTAGAAATTAAACCTAAGTTCCCTCAAGTTTAGTGCAAATGTCAAATCCACTTAACACATCAACCCTATGAACTTGTAAAGGTGTATTCTGAATCTAGATTATAATTAAAGGATTTAAACAACTTTGGTAAAGGTCTAGACTTAAGTGGGTAACATAACTATGCCAAAGTGGATGATATGACTCTCAAGCTTTTGATGAACTTTTGAATAAGGTAATTTGATGATCTCATGTAAACAACATAATGCCTCTTTGTTCAAAGGAAAATTTGGACTATGTGTGTGGTTTGGATTGTTTGTTTACACCAAGTTTGACTCCAAATAAGACTTTAAACTAAGACAAGACCAACTAATTAATCACCCTTAGATCTTAAACTGACAAGGTTGCATGGTATTTGTTGGAATCTATCAGTATCCATCATTTGAGAGGATTTTTAAGTGTTCATCCAAAAGTAAATGTGCATTGTATAGTAGGAGTTTTACACCCCCTTCTCTCAAATGATAGTACTATGACATGGACCTTGAGGTGCACCTTGCACCAACAATACTTTTGTGGCAAGTGGGGATTTGTCTAAAATCTAACAGGTTTTTGAATGATCTAGGAGAAACAATTGCACAATGACTTTCATGCCAAAAAATACAAAAGAAAATCACAAATTTTGGTTTCATATCACTTTGCTTATTACAAAAAGGTCTAGTCCTTTTTTAAATAACTACATCCTACTATTCACTTAGTGTAGTGCGATGTCCAAAGTGCCACCACATCCTGTGTACAACTCCAAAGGAGCCAAATGAAGTCAATGTTAGGATATGAAACCCTAGGTCAAAGCTTCCCTAAAGAACTTGAAGGAGGCAATGAAGTCTTCCTCATAAGCAAAGATGCATAAAAAATAAAGAAATCATGAAATAAAAAGACTTTAGGGTCATTTTCAAGGTCACCCAAACTTTGACAAGTTTTTTGGGAGTGCTTTAAATGACTTTATTTCAAAGCCTTAGACTAGGCTATTTACAATAGGAATGGCACTTTTGATTCCAAGGGTTCCCTATAGGAGATAAATGAAAGAGAATACATGCAACATTCCTCTCTTTGCCAAATAAAATCTAACTAAACAACTATTGAAAAAAAAAATTGACAAGTGTGTTCAATTTTAAGCCCAAAAGAAAAGATTTGGTGGTGTTCATTTAACCCCTTGGTCTTAATTGCAAACTTTGAAAAACATTCACCAAAAACACCTAAATCTTTATTAAACACTAAAAACAAAGTTCCTAATTTATTTTTAAGCATATAAAGGTGATTTAAAGATTTTTTGAACAAATATAAACCTTGGTCCTACAACAAAATTGTTAGCATGTCCTTTAGCTTTGAAGCTCTTTTTAGCTTGAAATAATGAATTTTGAAAAAGTAGCTCTCGGGTCTATGTTTTTAGAAAAACATAGTGATCGATGTCAGTTATTACCACTGAAGTCGGTTAATGGCTAAATGAGATCTAACTAATGTTGGTTTTGCTAACCAACAAGCAGCTGATGTCGTATTACTTGCTGACATTGATTACTAGGTAAAACTGTGGTAACCAAAAATGGCAAAATAAAGTTAGAAAATCAATTTTCAAGAGTTTTAAGGGGTCAAATAAATATTTTAGAGTTGTAAAAAGATATCCATCAGGTGTGAGATGTGTGTAGTCCCACCGGGCATGCCACTATGTGATCTAGGAATTTGACTCAAGAGAAGATGGTCAGTATGATGTTAGTTCTAAAATGAAAACAAAGCAAAATAAACACACTAATATCATAACATCTCTAGGCCTAGACACTAGGGAGAGCTTAGTTAATAAAATCAAATGATAAACACAACTAAAAAGCAAGGAATCAAACACAAGAATTCCTTCACCTTCCTTGGATGCTCTAAATGTTTTTATAGTAGTGGCTTGCTCAACTTGTGCTCATGAATTCTTTGGCAATGGAAGTTTGGCTACCTCCATCTCTCCTTGGCACCTTTGGCTTATGTCTTGGCTTGACTTGAAATCAATTTGTCATGGTAACACTAGTTTTTTGAAGCTTTTGGAACCAATTTGGCATTATAACTTTGCATCAAGAAAGCTTAGAAATGATGTTGTGATGCCTCTTATTTATATATTTTTGGATTTGATCATAATCAACCTCAACCATTCATATCAAAATTGAGATGTGTGGTTGAGGATTAATTTAATTTTTAGAATTAAGTTTTTAATTATCCTCATAATGACATTGGAAGAAGGGGAAATTAAGAGGCATGGAGGGCATGAATCCTAATATTTTTGGCATTTATGGCCCAGGGATGTCTTCCCAAGAAATGAGTTCATTTGATGATGTAGATATTCAATATTCATTTTTAAAAACAAGTATTCAACAAGTTTCCATGGAATTATTAATTATGCCTTGATTTGGTCAATTAGATCTTGAGCTTGATTAAACACTTTGTGAAAAAATTAATCAAACTTATTAGAATGCCTTGTTATTGGTCCAAAATTTGACTATATTGGAATTGGAAGTCAATGTCAAATGCATTGGAACCATATTCCCATTTAGGATGTTGTCAACACCAAATAAAAAAGATGTGTACCTTATGCAAGAGATTTGATAGGCAAGAGCAATCTAGAGCATATAGGTGTAAATTAGCAATTTGACTCAAAATGATATGATCAAAGTTAGCTGGCCCATAAATTGCATTACCCCATTTAGGGATACCTTGGCCAAAATCAACACTTGAATATGTCAGTTTCACATCATTTAGCATGTTTTAGTTTTTTTAGGCCAAATTGTGCATTTTGGGTGTAAATTGGCCAAAAGCCTGATTGGAGGTTATCAGTGGCCAAATTTAGGTGTCTACATAGTTTAGGGGGAGCAACAAGTTCATGAGTTTTCTCTAGAGGTTTGTGAAGGAGCTGTAGTATAGAGTCAGAATGGGTGGTTCCAGGTAGCTTAATGACATTAATGCAAATGTCAATAAGATTTTTTTTCTCATAATGGTCTAAATACTTCTTTTTTATGTGCTCTAGGTGCTTTTGTGGTCTAGAGGTATGTTTGTGCTAGTTAAATATTTTTGAGTGCTCTTGATTTTCTCAGTTTTTGGCTTAAGGGCAAGTAGGCCTAAATGGGTTATAGGTAGTCAATGTTCTCAAAGGTATGGAGATAAATTTTTGTTCTATAATTTTTTTATGGGTGTCTCTAGGTGTGCAAGATGTTTTAAATAGGTGCAATGACCAAAAGAAGGTTTGTTGACTTTGTTTGTTTTGATATTGTAGGGTTTTGGGCTATGCTAGAAAAGTGGTCTACCTTATGATTTTAGATCTAAGGATTCTTAAGTTATTGAATGGGATAAATGGGTTGTGAAATCAAGATTCATAGATATTTGAATGTTTATAGTTCTCAAGTTATTCATGTTTTTATCAATATGGAGGGTTAATTGGCTAGTAGGTTTGTGAAAGAAGTATGTTGCAAAGAACTAAATTGGTGATGAAAATTGGTGTGTTTTATGGGGAATATGAGAGTGATCTAGATATGAAGTTTCAGATCTTGAAGATGTGTCTACAAAAAATTGTGGGTTCTGTAAGTTCCAGGTAGGGCTACAAGGAGGCCAGACAGGATTAGTTTGAAGAAGAGTGAATTTTTTCTTAGTTTCTCCAAAAGATAAATGTATGTTTGTTTCAAGGAGAGTTCTTAAGTTAGTTGAGAGCATGTTTCATGTTTTTTTAGTGGCATGAAGTTCTTTTGGTGGTCCTTATGGTAGCTTCAGAGAGAAGGTTAGTAAGCATGTGTGGTGGTTCTTCATGGTGTGTAGAGATTTGAAGATGCTCAAGATGTGCAATGGATCAAAAATATTAGGGGGAGTCCATATCAGATGCTTCTTGGTGAGTTCATAAGATTCTAGTGGTTTTGTGTTTTCTTTCTTCATTAGTTGCAGTGTTTGGTTAAAGAGAGTGTTGGCATGGAGCAAGAGGAAGTTGTCAAAGTAAGAAGAGGTAGGTAGGATCAAGGTAAGGGGGAGTTTATATCATATTTATAAGATGGTAATTTAATATTTATGGTATTTTTAGGTCTTTATGATTAGTTGGTGCCCACTTTGTCATTGTGTCAAAGGGGGAGAAAGTTCTTGTTGTGGGAATGCTTAAAGAGAGAGAAGGTGAGTTGTATATTGTTGTATATGATGGTTGTTGACATAAATGAAAAAATGAGACATTATTGGAGATTTTTAAACTATGTTATAGTGGTTTTATGGAGGTTTCAAAGTGAGTAGATGAAGTGCCTTGATAGTCTAAGTGACAATGACAAAGTGTGTAGTATGCTTGAAGTATGTTTGGTTGATCTTATGTTTTGATATGGTTAAAGATGTTTAGGGATGAGTATGGAGTAGTGAGAATGTTCAAGGGGTCATATAATATGTTTTATATTATTTGAGTCCTTGTGTACATAAGTGGAATTCATCTAATTGTTGATAGTTTTCATCTAGACACTTTGGGTCTTGTGGTAGAAAATATGAGTAGGCAGTTTGATGACATCACCATTGCCACATGGGAATGAGTCAAGGGTGGTTGGTTATATGGATATGATCACATTAGTCCCTATTTTTTATGCAACACATCTCAAGTTATGAAATGAATTAAAGTCAAATATATGAGGATGCAGAGTTGGCTACTCAAACAAAATTCACTATGTTACCATACTTAGCCAAATTTGCAAAAGGGCTTAAGCAAAGCTGAGTAAGCATGTTGATGAGGTCAGCATTCACACTAGTGGAGGTGTCAGGACAAAATTATCATATGGTTTTGTTTATTCTTGACAATTTTTCCCATACTCAGCCAAATTTGTAATGTGGCAAGAAGATCCCAGTAAGCATTTTGATGTAGTCATATATCGCACATGTGGACAATTTAGGAAAATTTGATCATATGGGTTTGTTCAGTTTTGAGCATAGTTTATTTGTGATAAATTTAATATCATGTAATGAAGCACTTAAAAATATATGCATGAGCAAGTTGGCCTTTTAGGTAGTTATAGGCATTGTTGTCTCTATAGAAGAAAATTCTAAGTGAGCATGTTGATGATGGCATATCTCTCACATGTGTGGGTTCTAGGAGAAGATTGTTATATGTATAAATTCTCTTATGTAAGGAGATCATATGGTCCAAATTTGAGATCATGATTCTAAGTGAATAATAATTTATTAAGGTTAAAAATGGCTACTTAGGTAGATAATCAAGGTTCCCATAGTCAAATATTCAAGCTCGGTAAAGTTGGAACAAGTCTCAAGGAGATCAACAGAGCATATTTTCTCCAAGATGTCAGGAAGCAATGAGATGAAAAAAATACACATGGTTTAATGACTAAGAAAAGGTAAAATATAATGATCTAATGGTGATTAGGTGATCATACATATTGATCAAACAATAAGCATTGCTAGTTACAAACCTAATTGATCTACAGAGATTGAGGGTGCATATTGAGTCAACATTACAAGGGTGTACAAGATGAGGTCAAAGTGACTGAGGTTTAATGTTTGAGAATTGATTACTATGTTTTAAATATCAAATAATATCAAAGATTCATATTTAATCTGAGTAGTGAGGACACAAGATATGAGCATGGTGTTTGAGGTCTAATTGTGACTGTTTGAATTTGAATATTTAAACTTGAAAAAGTAAAACTAGTGATCTATATTTTGGTTATATCTTTCGATCTATGTATAATTTACTCATGGTGTAAAAATTGAACTTATAGTGGAATCCAAGACACATCTATAAATATAGATTTGAAGATCTGAAAGTGTGTACAAACATAGTTATGAAGGTTCAAATTTGACTATGTTTTTGTATGTTTTTTTCAAGTCAGCCGAGAAGGATAATTGAGCTTCTACAGATGTTTAAATTTTTTTATGATGAATTAGCTATTGGGGAGTGTTTTAAAATCCATGAGGATGATCTGTATGGATTTTAGAGGTGTGATCAATCTATCTTAAGTATGAATAATTCTTAATAAATTGACTATGTATTTTTTCATGGTGACTGTGTGCATATATTATTGATTGAGCTTACACAAAAGAGGGTGTTGATAAGTGTAAGAATTTGAGGATGACTAAGGGGTCATGTAGTGTAGACCTATGCTTTTGAAATTGTTCCTATGTTCTTTTTTTATCATTGATCTGCTAAGTGGGCCCATAAACCTAATATAAGTTATGGTCTTAACTAAGCTCATAAAAGACCACATTTTCTATAGTCATAGTGAGACACCTTTGTTTTTGGTATTACATCCTTGTACCACACCACTTCTTTAGCCCATAAACAAACCAAAAATTGATTCCCTTTTGAATGCACCTCAATAGGTTCTAGATGAGCCCATTCAGGAAATCACCATGCTCAAGTAGGCCCCTGATGAGCCGAAGCCAATAATCATAGAGCCCAAGTAGGAAACTGAGTCTTCAAATCCCTTAGAGAATTATGTTAAGGGGGATGGCATATTGGTTCACCAAAAAACTTATTTTTTGAATCCTTGTTCTAATTTTGAGGTGTTGATTGTCAAAATTCAACTTTTAATGATCGAATCTAACATCACATTTCAAGCTAAGGTTACTCCATCCATCAATATCTATGTAATTCAACCTCATGTTATAGTTTTTAAGTTCACATTATTGTTGTACTGATCACATCCTAGCCCTAAAGGAATAAGTGGAAGCCTAAACAAATGCATGGTCATGCCTCCATTTGGTTAGCATCCTATTTTATTATGTGATTCTTATCATGTTTTGAGGGCTAAACATTTTTAAGGGGGATGGAATGTAATGTACCTTGAGAGGGGTAGAATAGTATAATAACTATTATAATATGGAATAAGTAGTTTAGTACCATATGCATAAGAATAAGGAGTTGGATAGATGAGAATTTGTATAAATAAAGGGGCATAGGATATTGTAAGTCATCCAAGAAGAAGTTATTTATAATTGAGCCTTGATCAAAGGATGTATCCTTATTGAAGTGGCCCATAATAAAAGTTATTCCTTCCTCAAAAGGAATATGGTTTTTTTAATAAGTTTATTATGATCAATAGATGAATTTTAGATTGTTATTGTGTGAATTGTGAGCCCTAGGCTCCTAAAACCGATTCACAGTTGTAATCCTAACCTTTCTCTCTTTAATTTTAAGAATTTCAAATTCTTTCCATTACATATTATATATACTAATTATATACTATAACATGATCTTAGTTGTAGGTCAGTCACCCATAAATCCCTCAAATGAGACTCATCCAAAGACAAATTATGTTATATACATCCAAGTATGCTTTCCTTTTCCTTTAAACTAGCAATTTCATTACTAGATTAAAGGGGGGATTTAGACATTAAATATAAATTATATGTAACCTCAATTTTGTATACTTGGCAAATACTTCTCATGGTTTTTCCCTTCAGTTCTAAGACTGATTTAAATTTTAAGAGATTATGGAATGTAAAGCCTAGGTTATTAAAGGGTATAAGTACAATAACTATAGCCATTAATTTGTGTTTGATATTTGTCAATGTTGTTATAGTGGTGTCATAGAGGTGTCCAAGTGAGTGGATGAAGTGCCTTGATAGTCTAAGTGACAATGACAAAGTGTGCAATATGATTATCCTAGTATGCTTGGTTGATCTTCTATTTTGGTATGGTTAAAGATGTTCAAGGATGAGTATGGAGTATTGAGAATGTTTGAGGAGTCATATAAGATATTTTATATGCTTTGAGTGTTTGTGTGAATAAGTAGAATTCATCTAGTTGTCCATAGTTTTCATCTAGACACATTGGGCCCAATGACAAAAACTCTAAGTAGGTAGTTTAATGATGTCACCATTACCACATGAGAATGAGTCAAGGGGAGTTGGTCATACAGTTGTGATTACATTAGTCCCTAGTTGTTATATGCCAAATCTCAAGTCATACGATAAAGCATGGTCAAAGATATGAGGATTCAAAGTTGGCTACTTAGACATAATTCACTATATTCCCACACTTGGCCAAATTTACAAAAGGGATCAAGCAGAATCAAGTAATCATGTTGATGAGTTCAACATTCACATGAGTGGAGTTGTCTGGACAACATGATCATATGGGTTTATTCATTTTTGTGCCTAGTTTTTATGCGTGAATTATCAGATCATATGATTAAGCATGATAAAAGATATATAAGTACAAAGTTAGGTTCCCATGCATTTTGATAGTGTTTTCCCATACTTAGCCAAATTTGCAATGTGGCAAGAAGAGCTGGGTAAGAATTTTGATGTAGTCATATCTCAAACGTGTGAATGTTTCAAGAAAATTTGATCATATGGGTTTGTTCAATTTTGAGCCTAGTTTATTTTCACTAAATTTTATATCATACAATGAAATGCATCAAAATATATGATGAGAAAATTTGGCTTTCTAGGTAGTTTTAGGCATAGTTGGCTCTATGGAAGAAAATTATGAGTGAGCATGTTGATTATGTCATATCTTACATATGTTTGGGTTCTAGGAGAAAATTATTATACAGATGGATTCTCCTATGTAAGGAGATCATATGGTCTAAATTTAAGACCATGCTTCTAAGCACAAAAAAAGTTATTAAGGTTCAAAAATGGCTACTCAAGAAGATAAGCAATGTTCCCATACTTAGTCAAATATGCAAGAGGTAAAGTTTGAGCAAGTCTCAAGGAGATCGATGGAGCACATTTGCTCCAAAATGTTGGGAAGTAATGAGATGACAAGAAATGCATGTTGTTTAACAACTAAGCAAAGGTAAAGGATAAGGATCCAACAGTGAGTGGGTGTTCATATAGATTGATCAAATAATGAGTGTTTATAGTTAAATACTTGGTTGATCCATAGAGATCAATGGTGCATGTTGAGTCAACACTGCAATGGTGCATGTTGAGTCAACATTGCAATGGTGCACAAGATGAGGTCAAAGTGACCAAGGTTTAATGTTTGAGCATTGGCACTTATTAGTCAAATATCGAACAAGATCAATGGTGCATGTTTAATCTAAGTAATGAGGACATGAGATGTGAGAATGGTGTTCAAGTTTTAACTGTGATCGTTTGCATCTAAATATTTGAATTTGTAAAGGAAAAACTAGTTCTCTATATTTTGGCTATATCTTTCAATCTAGGTAGAATTTTCTCATGGTGTAAAAAGTGAACTTGTAGTGGACTCCAAGTCACATCTGGTAGTATAGATTTGAAGATATGAAAGTGTGTAGAAACATAGTTATGAAGGTTTAAATTTGACTTTGTTTTCGTATATGCTATGTAGGTGACTCAAGAAGGATAATTGAGCTTGTGCAGATATTATTTCATTATTTCATGATGAATTAGCTATTGGGGAGTGTTTTAGACTCCATGAGGATGATCTATATGGATTTTAGAGGTGTGATAAATCTATCTTAAGTATGAATAATTATTAAGAATTTGAATGTGTATTCATTTATGGTGACTGTGTGCACAAATTGTTGACTGAGATTGCACAGAAGAGTCCATTGATGACTGTAAGCATTGGAAGATGACCAAGGGGTCATATAATGTGGACCTATGCTTTCATAAGTGGTTATATGTTATTTTTTTCCTCGTTGATGTGCTAAATGGTTGAATAGGTCCCATGAGATCTATAAGAGCTACAAGGGCCTTATTAAAAGGTGTAGCTACTTAAGGGTGACCCATAGATGCTATGACCAACCTATAAAGGTTTTATTGAGCTATGTCTTCATATGATAAATGTTTTAAGGGTTAATACATGCCTAATGGCTGACCAAAATGATGATGATCATGAATGCTCTATAAATAGTGAAATCAAAGATGGTGATTTCTAAACTCAAAAGACACGAATAAAGAAGTGTGAACGTGGATCCAAGTGAAGGTAAGAAATTTTGAAAGAGAAGGTATAGGTTAGTGAGGACCAATAGAGATTGAAGAGGATTAGACATGCTTGTCTAATTAATTTGGTGTAGAAGGGCATATATGTCATTGGACCTTATGAGCCTAGATGAGGCAAAATGAGCAAGTTACTCAAGAGGCTATTTGAGAGATTATATTGTGAGTGAAGGCAAGGTGAATACTATATGAGCTTGATGGTTGATCTGAGAGGTAGATCAAAGTATGGATAGTGTGTATGGCCATCTAGTCATGTTGTTAATGTGGTCATAAAGCTGTTGTTGTGAAGGTGAAAAGTGATAATCATAGTTCCATCATTAGCTGTTGAAGACATTAGTTAAAAGGTGGAGTTTTTCATACGTGTTATTGTGGTAGGTCAACATCTAAGGTAGTTTTAGCCTCATTGTAAGGTGAAACTTGTTAAAAGTTTGGTTTTTTATGTAGCTCAACTAGACAAGTGTGGAATCACCTTATGGGATTGTAGTCTAACTAAATAGGGATTGAGTTCCTTGATTAGCTATAAATGGTCTAAATCAGTTCTTTTTATTATAGGAAAGTAGTCTAATTGCAGGTTCTATTGTGTTTTATTCCCCAAGAGGGTTTCCCATGTATGTCATATGCTATATGTTTGATCTTACATGATCTCTCTTATTCATTGCCCTAAATGTTATGCATACTTCATGAATGCTTGTGGTAACTGATTAAGGATGTAAGGATTGAAATTAAAGTTAGATTATTTGGGCTTATTGATTCACACCATGACTCTTACTGATTATACCTATAATAATTTGTGCAATAATTGATCAAATTTGATATTTCTAAAATAAAAATGAATGATACAAATAATTACTTAACTAAAAACTGACTAAGACAGATGATATAGAGGCTAAAAATTGACATAAAAACTGACCAGGGTGTCATAGATACGATCCATGTGTCACATTTCCTCCTAGATAGTAGAGCATTTCCATAGACATTAGTGTAGTGTGCAAATGTCTAAGGTAGTAAACTAGTGTCCCACTCAAAATATCTACAAATGATTAATATATTTTGCATAACATGTCCTTTTCCATAGCTATTCTAAATTTCAATTTTGTGTAATTAATAATTGTTCTTGTAGATGTATTTTACTACAAAAACCCTAAGTTTCAGGCTTTTAAGGTTTTAAATAAACACCATGAGAAAAATGGGTTAGTGGGTCTAATGTGCTAGATGTTTGATCCACACCATTATGTGGGCATGCTTCCTACATACCAATACTCTGAGGAGGGATCAAGCTTGATGTAGTTCTCCTGCCTAAGTGCTTGGTGCAAGTGTAAGTGAATGCTAGTATGAGTGTTGGATTAAGTGTTTTGAGTGTGGTTGAGACTAGAAATCTATACATTCTAAGCTTAGTGTGGATGTAGATGATTGTATGTAGAATTAGGGTAGAATAGGGATCAATAAACTTGATTTTTCATAACTTGTTCTAAGATTATTTATGTATTTTGAATTTGATTTCCATTTAGTGGATAAAGGGATAAAATTCATATATATATACTGATGTAGTACTTATGTGGAGTGTTTAATAGGTCTAGGTTGACCCTAGGTGTCTTAGGAATTAAAAATATATATGTTGGGGTTGAATTTTGGTAAAGGAGACTAGCATTGTACCTTGGTCACTAGTATAAGGCACTAATGTACAAAGAAATATGTAAGTGTCCATGTGGTAGAACCTAAGACACTAGGGGCCTAGATCCCTAGGGGAAGGTATGGGACTAATTTTGAGATGTTTATAGATGTGTAATTTCCACATAAAAGTTGGATAAGTGTTGAAAGAGGATCTGAGATAAGTCTAGGGCTAATCTAGGGATGGGTTGTCTCAAGTGACACTCATTACACTCAAGTGAAATTTTATATGACTATAGCCCCCCTTTATTCTATAAATGCAATAAATTAAACTGACTAGGATAAAGGAAAAAGAAGCATACTTGGACTTACCTGTGAGGTGAAGCCTATGCATCTATGTCTGAGTATACGAAGAATGCTCTATTATATATCCTATAAATTAAACATGGATGAATCAATCCTTACTTAAGGAATATCAAAATCAAATACAAAACTAAGTAAAGAGATGAGAGAGAGGAAAGGAATGAATACACCTCACTGGGTAGATGAATCAATGCAAAATCATAGTGATATCATGTATATACACGTGTAAATAGTGATCAAACAATGAATAGATTGGAATGAGCTAATGGTTTGGTCAATGCCCATGTGTGGGTGGCTCAAGAACTCAATCTAATTTTGAATCCATCATTGCCCACCCCTTATCAGTGGATCATACATTGTGAATAACTTGGATTAGACTAATGGCTTGTCCAACCCTCCTATGTAGGTGGATAAAGAACTCAAGTAGGCTATGAATCCATCATTTCCTACCCATGTGTAATAGATGCATATGTGATTGAAACTCTATGATGTAATTGAAACTATGTAGGATGGCTTTGGGGCCATTTAGCAAATCTGAAATGAAAAATAGCCAAGGGACCCCTAGGCATTTGGGAATGTAATTCAAGGACTACATGACAATACCAACCAATATATATATATATATATATATAAATAAAATAAGGCATCAATATAGTGTGAAACCTATTTAAAATGGTGTCTAAAGTATACAAAATAGAGAATGACATGGTGTTTTCCATTCTATCTGAGATGAGATGGTGAAAAATGATCATGTGGAAATAATGTGCCACACACAAGCACCCAATTTGGATATCTGAGCATGTGGACTATGGATCAAGTTAATGTAATTTATGTATGTGTATATCTAAAACTAAAATAGGAGTGATCATGCCATGAAAGATACCTCAATCTAAGCAAACCTAGTATGATTTTATGAAAGATTGAACATAAAATGATCAAATATGATAACATATGATTGAAACTATGAAAATTTGGACTATAACTATTGTGTTATTATTTTAAATCTAGATTTTTTATTTTTAGGCTACTGGATAGCAGCACGATTCCTTAGATAATAGTGCACTATGTTAGTGTCCTCTATGTGGTGATAATATTCTCTATGCTATTTTTTGCCAAATTGACTTTGATCTCTATCCGAATGTTTTCCATTGTTTTTTACTAGTTTTGAGATATGTAATCTATGTCTACATGCTAAAAAATATACTCTAAATGCACTCAGATGGCCTACTCTAGTAAAAACCCTTGTGATTTCCCCCTCTTTTGATGGGAGTAGTACTTGTGTAATAATTATCCTCAAAATAAAATCTTTGCATCATGTGTGTTAGGCTAAAAACATATGATATCTATGTGATAAACCAATATAATGTGCATATATGACATCAAAATGTAAAAGAGTCTCAACATTAGTTGTAAATATATGATCTAAATATGGATATAATAAAGTAAGAATGTATATGAACAATGTAATTTGAGCATAATTTGAGTAACTACTTAGGGGGATGGGACATCATGGTCATCAAGACACTGAACTAGGAAGGGGAAGATGCATGAGGTCTCTCATGGCATCTAAAACTAAGTGTAAGCATAAAAATCAAGAGATAAGTGTCATGGACATGATGCATACATACAACACATATGAGGCATGTAAATTAGGCTAATGGGACACAATACAAAGGACATAAGCACGTGTCACTAAATCTAATAAAGTAATACATACAAGGACATGTTCAAATATCCACATATGCATACAATAGGCAAGGTTAGTTTAGAGCCACATGGAAGGACATTTTTAAATGTTTGCATACACAATCAAGAAGGCATGCATGCGGACATGGGAAAATGTCCAAAGCATATGCACAATGAAAGGAATTGGTGTAGATCCATATAAAAATAGCATATTCAAATGTCCTCGAATAGATTTATAAATAAAGAGACATAATCAAATCTAAACTAGGAAAAATAGAAATGAAAGTATGCATGAACATGTTGTACAAATCTATATAAGATAAAATATGTACATAGCTAAGTCTATAGTATTAATAGTCAACAAAAAATATGAGTAGTATAGGATCATCAATATCAATATATAATTAATGTTAAATTTGTGTTATAGAATATAAAAAGATGTAACCTAGAAAACTAGAATATGTGAAGTATGATGCCCCCATTGAGTGAATGTATCAATGTTGAAGCTATGTATGTACCCCTAATGGGTAGATGGTAGAAAATATGGAACTTTGTAGAGGACCTAAGTCCTATAATAATCTGTGAAAACTCAAGGAGAATAAGTGAAGCATGATATATGATAAACTAAACTACACTAGCATAGATATCATATGTAGTACGTGGAGAATATAAGGAGTGTAAACATGGAAATATACACAATTTAAAATTTGTATTTTCTAAGAAATATTTGAATTTTTTTTTGTTTTTAACATCTTATATTATTTTTGTGTTTTTTAAGTATAAAATATGTACAAGCAATCATGAAAATGAAACTATATAAATGGAGTAAGATAAGATAAACTATGTATAAGTAAACTAGGAATGGATGAAACTATTTACAAGGAGAGTGTTATGGATAACAATCTATGTGATATTTAGAAATAGTGATAGAATCCCAACATGCCATCAATGGGATGCCTCTATATAACATATGTGGCATCTTCACTTTTTGAATGGTCTTTATCATAATAATCTAGGTTGTTCCAATCATCTTCTTCATTTTTATTAGTAATGTCTAGATTATTGATTGGGATCTTTCCATATGAAATTATATCCACTGTAGGTATAGATTGCTTTGAAAAATTTGTTGTTAGAAACCCTCTTTTTAGAATGTTTATTTACTTAACCTGATTCTGCATGTGCAACTTAAGTTTTTACTCTTTTTATAACATTACCTATTTATCTAGATCTTTTACCTTGATAAACTATATCTGTGAATGACTTGCATTGGTATGTTATATAAATTCCAATCCTTGTTGACCAACATTATCAACTGTTAGAATAGTAGTGATGCCTTAGGCATGTTTGCCTAACCCTTGACCTTGATAATCAAACTTTGTATATATTTTTTAACAAACCCATACTCTTTTTAAAGTGGGACCTCATTTTGGAGAGGTATATCTATATCCTTTGCTTACTTTACATGTGTTTATTGTATTGTTTCTTGATCTGGTTTTGCTTTGTGAACCTTTTATTGTTCTGAGTTATGATTTGGTAACCATTTTTATATTGTTTCTAAAATTGACCCTTTTTGAATATGTCCCTATATCATTGTGGATTACTTGACTTATTTCTCTTGTATATGTTTTTAATTATCTATTGTATATGATTTTTAATGCTAAACATGAATCTATGTGATAACCATGTATTATATGGTATGAATAATAATATTGTTATCTCCTCACTAGATGTAGAGGAGGTATGTTGATCAACTTAGATTTAATCATTTGACTTACAATCTCACTTGAGTTTCCATTTTATCTTTGATTACTTTTTGAATCACTAGTTGTAGATGCACTTTATTGTGATTGTTTGTTTTGATATGTAACATTATTTGCCACAAATTGACTAGGTGAAGATGCATATACATGATTCACACTAGTGTTCCATGTAGGCTTTTGTCTTGTACTATGATTTTCAAATGTTTTAATATTTTCATGTAATAGTTGATTCTAATTTTAAAATTCTAAAATAAACATGTTCATACTTTGAATTTGATCACTTAGAGTCTCACAAGTGCAAACCTTAGTTGTTTATGATTGAACATGTAGGCACACACCTTGTATAAAAGAGTTTGAGGCATGGGTAGGATGATTATGGGTATTAGTAACAATAGTATATGATGCTTCATCTCATGGAGGAGTGATAACATGGACCTGGTTAGAGGGAAAGAAGTTATCACCCTCATGTAGATGAGGAAGAGAAAGATATTATTTCTTGTGCATAAGATATGACATTGAAACTTAAAATATAGTTGTTAAGGTATTAAATTTATAGAATAATTCTAATAAAATATATTTTAGCTAATATAGGATAATGTGTACATATGTGTTTATAACTTATTTGAATTGATTCCAAATGAAAGGAAACAAGCATGCAAATAAAACTAGAAAACTTTGCATTAGAAAGTGATAAACATATTCTATCATTATTAGATAAAAATAAAAAATATAAAATAAAAGGATGTAAAGTCTAAGTCTGAGTTTTAGAATGTTGAAAACATAAACCCAAAAGGTAGTATAGGGTTAGGGTTATTTTATTATTTAAAGTAAGTTGGGTTCACCAAATGATTTAAATTTTAAGGCATTATAGAATGTAAACTCTAGGTTGTTAAAGGGTCTGAGTATAGTAAATCAAGGTATAAATATGCAATAACTATAGTCATTTTTTTGTGCAATAATTGACACAATTTGATATTTTTAAAAATAACAATAAATGATACAAATAAGTACTTAGCTAGAAACTAAGGCAAATGATTTGAAGGTTGGAAATTGACACAAAATTTGATCAAGGTGTCATAAATAGGATACAGGTGTTAAAAATGCTCCTAGATAATTACACAGTTCCCTAGATAGTAATGTGGTGTGATAGTGTCCAAGGCAATGCACTAGTGTCATGCTCAAAATCCCTACAAATGATTTTTGGGTTTTGTATAAAAATACTTATTCCAATTTTGGTCCAAATTTCAAATTTGTGTAGTTAATAATTTTTACTATACCTTTGTTTTAATCTTAAAACCCTAGGTTTTCATACTTATAATGGTTTAAATAAACACCATGATAAAAATGGGTTAGTGGGTCTGATGTGTTGAATGTGTGATCCACACCCATGTGTGGAATGTTTCCTACATACCAATACTTTAAGGAGGGATCAAGCTTGCTGTAGTTCTCCTATCTAAGTGTTTAGTGCAAGTACAAGTGAATGTTAATGTGAGTTTTGGATTGAATGTTTTGAGTGTGCTTGAGATTGGAAATTTATGTATTCTAAGCTTAGGTTGGTTATAGATGACTATATGTATAATTAGGGTAGAATAAAGTTCAATAACCTTGATTTTTCATAATTTTTTCTACGCTTGTTTGTGTATTTTTTATATGATTTCCATCTAGTGGATAAAGGGATTAAAGTTATGTATATATACTAATCTAGTGCTTGTGTAGAGTGTGGAATAGGTTTAGGCTGATCCTAGGTGTATTAGGAATTGAAAATATATCCATTGGGGTTGAAATTTGGCAAATTAAACTATTATTTTACCTTGGTCACAAACGTGGGGTGCTAGTGTCTAAAGAACTATGCTAGTGTCTAGGATGCAAAACTTAAGGCACCAAGGGCCTAGATCCCTAGGGGAAGGTTTGGGAATAATTTTGAGATGTCTAGATATGTCTAAGTCCCACACAAAATCTATATAAGTGTCAAAATAGGCCCTAAGATAGGTATAGGTCTAAGGTAGGGATGGTTTGTCTTAAGTTACACTCATTGCACTCAAGAGATATTTATATAACTACAAAGACTTTCTTATTACTAAAAGGCCCACATCTACTATCTCTTATGATTTTTACTTATCTATTAGTTTGAACATATGTTATTATGATGAAAAGGCCTTTGATATTTCTCAAAAATTCTATACCTCTACTTATTATCATCCTCTACAAGTTTTAGCATTGTACTTATTTACCAACTTCTTGGACACTTGTGTCCCAACCAGATACCTATGTTGATGGTATTTCATGTTCTAAACTAAGTATTCAATTCCATAAAGTCATTAAATTTGGAAATGAAATGTATCCTTATTGTTGGCATAATTTCTTTGATATGAGATATTTCTAAAAGTGATTGATATATATACAATATCAACCCTCATTCATTCCTCACCTAGCATAGACCTAACAACTCACAAGGAAACTTACCAAAATTACTCAATTAATAATTTAAGTGAGAAAACCTTCCCTATTCTCTCATATTTAAATATTATTCATAGTTATAGCCCATATACAAGTCAAAAGTATTGAAGAAATACTCCATGAGCCAAATTTTCCAAGTTACAAGCTAGGTCACCATATGTACTTGTTTATCACATGTTGCATCTCAATACACACAAAAGTGAACATGTAAGGGAGAAATATATAAGTATGAATCCCTCTTTATATTATTGGCTATGTATGTAGTGCCCATTTATAGAGGGGTCATTGGGGCAACTCAACACCTTGTGCCTACTAACCCATTTTTCCCATAATCACTCCACGTGTAAAGAACTAAGGTTTGATAATTTGAAAAAGATTAATATTATGTGCACAATATTTGAATACAATAAAGTAAAGGAGATAAAAAATCCAAAAGTTTCTAATTGGTCTCACGTAGATATAGTTGATAGTCTATGCTAGACATTCGTGTCCAAGTCAGATAGTAGCATCAATGCAATCATCTCAATCTGACTTAAGCATTTGTGGCCACAAAGTGAAAATTACCAAAAAATAATTATTTATCTAGAATATATATCTATTCTAATTCCATCCTATTAAAACTTAGATCTGTATGTGTATAGTAAACTATTTAACCGATCTTGTTTTACAGTTATTTCAATATCAATCACTAGTTTTACTTTCTATTTTTAGCATAATATAAAATCAAGACATTGCTTATCTGAGTTTTAAAAATAATTAGCCTACAACATATATTTTTATCACCCTTGTGATTATTCATTATATATTATTAATCGTATAATATATTTACCCATCTCAATTTAGGGTTAAACATATGGTTTCACCTCCTCTCCCTAGTGAAGTGCAATGCAACTATATGAAAATTATTATAAACCCATTTTAAGTACAAGTTATCGATGTCATAACACTAAAAAATGGTTGAATTTTGAGGGTGTAATACCCATCATAAGTGTGGCTAAATATTTTATCAATGTGGCTAAAACTTTAATAATGGAGAAGGATTCACTTTTTATTCAATATTTGAGTGTTATTTGACTCTTGGTAAATGACTAGGAATGATTTGTATATATAGTGATTTATATATGTATATGTATGAAGGCTAACCATGGAAGACTACAACAAGATAAATTAATGACATGATAAATCATTCTAAGGTAGGAAGGAACCATAAGAAATTAAAGGATGGGTTTGGATGTCATTGAATCTATCTAAGACAAATTCGATGTGTCTTTAAATCAAATTAGGAAAAATAGATGCTTAGGAATGAAATAAATATATGTAGATAATAAATGACCAAGATGTAAAAGGTGAAATCAAACAAATATGATAGAATTATAAATACATCTTGAGGTCTCAAAGGCTAGAGAGTGTCTAGTGTGGGCTAGAAAATGTCCAAAAATATCTAAATATACACAAGTGGAAAAGTGTAACAAAACATGGAAAATAATCAATGTAAAAGGGTCTTGTATGAAATTTATGTGTCTAAAAAAATAAAAAATCATTGTAAACGTATTCAAATTTTCATTCCTAGTAAAATGTTTTTCAAACAATCAGAACAACTACATTATAGGAATTACAAGCTACAATTTATAAGAAAAAAGATGACAAAAATGATTTTATGTGACTATGCAAAGTAGATAATTGTGGATTTTCATCCACAACATGGCCTTATTATTTTTAAATCTACAAATTTCCACTAGAAACATTAATATATGTATTAATATCAATTAAACAACATTAAGCTACAATTTTTTTCAGACCTTTGTTAAATATTTTGTATAGACTTCAAATCAAAAGGATAAACTATGTCTTCTTGTTTTGTTTTCATTTCCTTGGTGAGAAATAACATAGAAACTACTCAAGCATTGTTAATTTTATTTGTTATAAAGTTTATTTGTAGCACAAAATAAAATATCCATTCAACGAAGCTCAAGAAAATAGTTACAGAATACTCATATTTAAAATAAAATATCTGTTATATATATATATATATATATATATATATATATATATATATATATATATATATAGATTTCAAACTTTATGAAATTATGTTTAACAAGGGTCGTGTTATGGCATGAGTACCTACATAATGAGATGAGGTAAAAAACATATTGATAAAGAGGAGATGGTATATATGTATCAATACTTTATTTAAAAATATGTAAAACATTTTGAACAACAATAAAATATGATTTTATGAGGTTGATGAAATAAAGTGTCATAAAATACACAAAATGTTATTTTTAATAATGTATTAAAAATTGAAAACATGATTTATTTTTCAAGGCAATAGTATCAATTTGAAAAAATGACACTAATTAACATAAGTTAAAGGCTATAAGGTAATATTATTATACAATAGTTTGATAAGAATTCTACAATGGCAACTGGGGTGGTGGTGGTGGAACTAATTTGAGGCCATTTTCCATGATTTAATGGGAGTCTTGTCAATAAGGTAATGAAATTATTAATTAATGTTGTTTGTGAAAAGTCTAAAATAGGCATCTTCAAATTGACATATCTTAGTATTTTTCATATATAACTCATAGTGAAGAAGGAAACATAAAAACAACACTATAGATTTTGATAATCCTTTATAATTCTATATGAAATTTGGCAATATTAAGTTTTGCATACTTGTATATGTGAAAAAATGGAAGAGAGTTTAGAATGCATTATTTTTCACGACAATAGGATAATACATGAAACTGACAGTATTTAACATAAGATAAAGGATATGGGACCATATGAGGATACTACACAAATTGACACAATATTAAAACTTTACAAATAAATTGGAACATGTAATATATATTTAAGTTACCCTTGTCTTAAAAGTCTTATTAATCTAGAATTAACTCAATAATAATCTAATACTATATGTGTGTTAAGTAATTAAAAACTTTAATAATTTAATTAAATTGATTATTTTTCAATTAATATGTTTTTTTGAAATTTTATAAGTATTTTAAAAATAATTGTACTGATAGTCTTACCATAACACCATTTATTTAAATATTATATATTTAAAAAATATTAATTTTTATTATGCAAAATATTAAATAAAAAAGTATATAATTCAAAAAAATGAAAGTTAAAGCCCTAGATAAAGCCTCAGGCATTTATGGCTTCCCATGTCAGTTCAACCAAACCCTTTGGGACTATGTGGGACCTAGTCTTCACAAAATTTATATGGAATCTCTGACCAAGGTTCTCTGTGCAAGCTCATTAACAGAGGAAATATCAAATTAATTCCCAAGGCTAAGGACCTAGAATCTATCACCAATTGGTGACCTATAACTCTTTTGAATGTTTATTATAAAATAATAGCCAAATATTTATCCCTTTAAATTAGATACCTCATCCCCATAATTTTCATCCCTAAGTAAACTGGTTTCATTCGAGGAAGATATATTATGAACAATATTATTTTTGTGTGGGAAAGAATGGAATGGGCTTGTGTCTCTTAGAAAAAATATTTATTTATCATAATAAAATTTGAAAAATACTATGATATAATTGAGTGGTCCTTTATTATTTCCATGTTACAAGCTCTGAGGTTTGGTTATAGGTTTATTCACTCTGTTCAAACCCTTCTCCAAGATGCATCAGCTTGTATTATAATCAATGGTCACAACTATGAGAGTTTTGGTCTTTTCTTCTCTATTATATAGGATTTCCCTCTTTCCCCATCCTTTTATGTTATTGTTGTTGATGGGTTTTAGATACATTCTATGAGACTATGATTCCTAGGTCAAATGAAGCATCCTCCCCATGGTACCCCATATCCAACTCATAGATGGGAACTCCACTAGTGACTCCTTTCTATCTCTTCAAGGGGAAGAAAAGGTTATTTAAAATGTTATGAAATTTTTATATACATTTTTCTTAGCTTCTCTCTTTAACATCAAATGGTCTAAGACTCAATGTTATAAACAATGCTATGGTATCCTACCTAGTTGGCTTGAGGCTTATTAGTGGAAATGGATTTTCCATGGAGAAATGTTTAAATTTTAGGTTATACCCTTTACCTTTTAGGAATATCAAACTAATTTATGGAACTATGTATTTTTCAAAGTATAAATTAAATTATCCCATTGGATTACCAAACTAGTCTCTTTGGCTAGAAATTTTTAGAGTTTTTCTAAATTTCTTTCTACCACTCATGTCTATTATTCCCCTTGTTGGGTTCCTTCTAAATAAACCTAAAAAATATTGAGAATATTCATATGTATTTTATTTGGGCTAACTCTAGAGGCAATAAAGTCTTTCATATGATCCCCTAGGGCATTATTTGTTAACCAAGAAAAGTTGGAGGACTAGGACTCATTGACAATTTTAAACAAGGCCTCATCTTCTATGCTAAATGGATACTTAGATTAATTTAAGGAAAGGAAGTCTATAAAATTTCTCTCAGACATTTATTTCATCTAGAATTCCATATGGTAGATAATTTTGGTATAACTTTGGGTTCTATATTTTACTCATTACCTTATATTTTGCCAAATTTTTATGGTCGAGAGTATGTGGAAGGCTTGGGAAACTAACAAGCCTTGGTTATTATAGAAAGGGGATGGTTTTAAATATATTCTCTTTATTAACTCTTATTCAATCTGGTAGACCTCAGTGATTTACATCAATGAGAAACCCTTGGCAGAAGTATCCAAAATAAAATTCCTTTAGTTGTTCCATGAAAGAATTCAATTATTGGGAGATATCTTTGACAAGTGATCTATAGATTGGCTCAATTGGCATTAATAAAAAAACCAAGTTTAGGCTAAACACTCAATATTTTGAGTCTATTTATAAGATCTAGATGGAAATCCTAGATTATGCTATGTATAAAATTTGTCTTAAATGGTCTCCCGAATGGTGGAAAGACTAGAATTGGGTTGTTTCCACCCCATTGTTTTAATATCAAGAATGGCTCAGTTATCAATGGCTCTCTCCCAATAGTGCTTCTTGGGAGATGCTCAATAAATGGTAGAACACTAAAAATTAGTGTATCTATGTAATAAGAGATCCCAAACTATCTATTCAACTATGGTGGAAATTAAAAAGGATGTTTCTCCCTAGTTTATTCTTTACCAAGGCCTCCTAGTGAGAGATAGACTCCTTCACATGGGGAATGCCTCTCCTATATGCCTTGTGTGTGGTTTATCAAGTGTCTAAAACACATTTTTTTATTCTTGGCTAGAGCTTGGGATGTCTGGTAGTGGATATATTAATTTTTAAAGCTTTCATGCTAGAGCCTTTCTATTAGAACATAACCCTCTTAGGGGATTCTACACTTTTCCCTAAAATATATCAGCGTATATAACACATATTTCATGTTGAAATTCTTTTTATTATCTATAAATATAATAATAGGGATATATTTAATAAATTTTACTCTGAAAAAAATATACATTGCTAAAAAAATATTTATCTTGTCTAATTTAATGCTACGTATTTGAGTTTGAGCTAGGGTAGGTGCATGAAGTTGGGGGATAATTTCATGAAACTTTCCAAAATGCATATGTGTTATATTTTATAATCTTGCTAAACACCAAACCTAAAATGCATAAGCATTATTATAACTTTAAAACTTGTACATGTTGCTTTTAAAATGTATTAAAAATATACAATAACTTACAAACCTTCATTTATCTATTTCACTCTATGTTTCCTCATAGAACTCACACCCAACACTCAAAACATGCTCACATTATATTACCAAGAGGAGACAACACACCACACTCACTTGAATTTTATAATTAGGTCAACAAATCAATAATGTTGTAGTGTATGAGAGGTAAGTAATCTAAATTCATGCCAATTAACACAAAATTTAGTAACTATTTTATATTTGCATTATTTTTTGTTAATTTGTTTTATACAACCTGTTCAAGTGAAAAAAACCCTCTTAACCCTCCTAACCCTCCTAGCCCTCCTAGCCTTCCTAGCCCTACTAAAAATCCACAAGACCCCCAAGGAGTTAGAAAGATTTAGATGCACATATAGCTGAAAACAAAATAAAAATTGAAGAGATAATTAAGAGAAAGAGGGACCCCCATTTGACCAATACCCACCATACTTATTTAACAAATACTTAGAGCTAGTAGTAGGTAAAATTGACTTGATAACAAATCAAATTGGAATATGGACATCTTATAGAGAGAGATGTTGGTCTTATGTTGAGAGCTCAAAGAGTTGAACTTAGAATAATCTCATGCAAAGAATATGCAGACATATTATTTTAACATAATGATATATTTCACACTTCTATTCTCAATAATTATCCGATTCACATTACAAATACATCTAAGACATATATATATATATATATATATATATATATATATATATAGGAATAATGTTTCCTATAATAACTCTAATATTCTCTCCCAAATACTACAACTAAGCAAACCTAAATATGATATATTGTTATACCAAATAATAATATATCTCAACCATAATATAATATATTCTAACACAATATTATTATATATAACAATATTTTGATTTACTAATTACTAACCTCTCCTATAAATATCAACTATTACTATTTACCTCTCTGTAAATACATAAACTAACTTAATGTAAAATATATTCCTAACATTCCCCCCCCCATAGCCTTTACATGGTGCAAAAACATTCACACTCGTATCTACAGTATGATCACCTCCTGTAACATGCCATATTTGGCCCATGCCCTTGATATAGAGAGCCTCACTCCTCCCATGGTTTTACAGGTTTACCACAAACCTTGAAATTAATAGGAACTCATCTATCTATTATTCACCTCCTGATGGTTTTTTGGATCTCTACCATAAACCTTTTCAAGATCCATGAATTGACTTACATTGGTGTATTTTGTCCTTTTACAATGTCTTCACCTCAGGGAATCATGTTTGGAATTTTCAAAAAATTACAAATCATGAATAATTATTATTCTTTTTTTTTTTTTTTTCAAACATATAGAAAAATAATAAAAGCACACCACATAAAATGCCACCAAAACATTGATGTGGCACTATCATAAGCGACTGATGAGAGCTCACTGAAAGACCTCCTTCCTCTGTGTAGCTTCCAGCCTCTAGTATGATCATTGCTCACTCAATTGATGAAGTCATAAAATTTCTAAGGGAAATCCCCCCCCATAATATAGACGTCACATACAAGTGAAAATGTGTTTGTAAGGATTTTTTTTTTTTTTTTTTTTTTTTTTTTTTTTTTTTACAAATTTGACTTTTGACATTTTGACAACTCTTTGATAATGGACCCAATAAAAAAACTTTGGCATTTTTATTTTGAAAACCAATATAATACATGAACGACATTTTGACTCAAGACAACACATGATTTTTGACAATAACAACTCGTAAAAAAACTTTGACGCCTTTGAATTTTTGACAAAATACAAAAATGACCATTTTTAAGATTTTTTTAAATTTTGACTAATGACATAAACTTGACTAAAATCAAGAATCATAAAATAATTTGACTTTAAAGAGAATAAACACTGAACATAAACTTATCTCTAATTTCTAATTTAGCCAAAAGGCTATTATTAGAAATAAAACTGATAAACAAACAAACTTTAACTATATTTAACAAATCACTCAACTTTAAAATACCACCTAAAATAAACTAGAACCTTAGATGAATTTACAATACATAATCCAAAATAAACTATCATAAACTAAACTCTACTATTAATAAATAATAACTCATGTAAATGCTATGTTTAACTAAAATGATTTTTAAAACACTATACTTGTGAATAAGACAAATGTACCACATGGCTGTAGAAAAAGGGTTTGAGATAGATACATGACTGAGTAAAATCATTATATGCCATTTATGGCATGATACAAAAAGACATGGTATACATATCTAGATAAAATCATGAACCATAAGCTCTCCAACCTAAATAGAATCACCAACATAAATGGGCATAATAGACGTGTCAACTATATCTAATTCTTGTTTAGGTTGTGTGGATATGGATGTAGCTTCACTTGTTTTGGTCTTGAACTGTAGATAACAATGAGTAAAGTGAACTCAATTGTCACAATTTAAACTATGATATTCATGGATGCTCAAAACAAGGATGTAGTTAAGGACTCCTTTGATCTTTTCAGAGTCTTCTCTTATGTGATCACTATAGAGCTACAAACATTCTAAAATGTGAAGATTTAAACAAATCATGGTAGAATTGGTATGGAAAGTGGAAAAACATAGATTTATTACCACCAAGCTGAGATTACCATCTTCTTAAATGCATCAATTCTATATCACATCAAGTTTACAAGGATATGATGTCAATCATACAGGATTGAGTTCTTTGATGCCAATTCAAAATTAATTGATTGAAACCAGATATCAAAATTTTGGTCTCAATAATTTTCAATTCTATATGTCTACAAAATTAATTTATTCTCTATCATGATGCCTTTATATCCATAGTAGAAACATGCATGTAGAGAATACCCAGTTTAAAAAATAACATGCTCGTACATCGAATTACAAACTACTAGTAGCATATGAGATTTTTCATCAATTAGGTCAATGGAAAAAAAATGGCTACCCCTTCAAAAAATATTGATCCATTAGTAAAATCCCCTATTTTGATACCACTATTGAGATCTCAAAGAGCCAAACTCAGAATAATCTCATGCAAAAAATATGTAGACAAATTATTTTAACACAATAATATATTTCACACTTCTATTCTCAATAATTCTCTGATTCACATTACAAATACATCTGGGACATGCTAAATATATATAGGAACAATGTTTCCTATAATATCTCTGATATTCTCTCCCAAATCCTACAACAAGAAAACCTAAATACAATATATTGTTATACCAAATAACAATATATCTCAACCATAATATAATATATTCTAACGTAATATTGTTATATATAACAATATTTTGATCTACTAATTACTAACCTCTCCCATAAATATCAATTGTTACTATTTACCTCTCGGTAAATACATAAACTAACTTAATGTAAAAGCTATTCCTAACATCTTACTATGTTAAAAAATTGTCAATGCATAGTTTTAAGGATAATAAAATAATAAAATACAATTTATGAATTATTCATTGATTCATCAACCAATGCACCACCTCCATTATCATGTAAATAGTTCACGATCCACCAATGCAAGCATAATTTGATAAGAAACTATTTTTTGGACAATCATGGATGGTTTTTGATTACCAACCTTATAAAATCCAAGAGGTTTCATTATTTTTTTTTATGAATATCTATTGTGAGTTTATCCTTAATGAAATTCCTAATTATATTGACTAATTAGAGTTTCAAGTTATTGTGAGTTCATTTTCACAACAACTCGCTGAGGTATGTTAACTTGTAATGTTGAATTATAAATATAGATTTATATTACTAATTTTAATTTATACTTGTGTAAATATAATTTACATGAATTTATTATGTATTTAGAGTTATCTAATGACATCTGATAGTCCCATACAAGTGATTATTAGGGCACCAACTCATGTTGTTTCTCCATTTCACACTCTTGTGCATGCAACTCAACCTATCATTGGTCATTGGCCTTGCTGAGATTCAGAGGCAAATTGAGCATGACTACATGATTGTGATAAGTTCATGTTTAAAAAAATTATATCATTTTAAAAATAACTTCTAAACTCATTTGCATTTTTAGTATGTAAAGTTTCTAATAATATATTTATATGAAAAGGTTTGGCTATAAGTGACATATGAGTGTAAAAGGAATCACAATCAGATCTTGGAGGATTCTAAGGCATTTTATGGATCTCCATCTATGAGCAAGGCATATGGAGAGCCTTCTTTGAGTAAGGGAAATAGAGGGAGGTTTTTTGATGAGTAGGATATGTCTTATATGATGTAATTTTTTTTATGCCTATATGACAATGTATGCATTTTTGCATTGTATACCTATATATTCCATTGAGTTGACATTCTATTATGTTATTTTTTTGTATGCGTTTATGGATTTTATGTGTATATGGCTTTAACTCAACATTCTGTTATGTTCTTATTTTGTATGCCTCTATGTTGTGTGTGTGTGTGTGTGTGTTGATCACATTTATGCATACAATTTATCCCACATTATTATTACAAAACTAAATTTGATGGTTGTATGCCCATATTTAAATATGATCATCTTCAATATTTCCTCTTTACAATTATTAAAAATAACTTACAATCCTTCAATATGTGTTACAATTAAAACTATATGGGAGAAAATAGTATAATGTACATATGTCAAAAAAATCTAATTTGAATCTAACTTTATATGTTTTATCAAGTGAATAAATATATAAGTATTCAAGTTCCTTTCTATTATCAAATAGTTTGAAACTCGTGAAATAACCAATCTAAAAAAAAAACTATTCACAATCGGAGAATGCAAGGTATATTTATATATATAATCAAGAATCATTTTTTATCAATCACTTCTATCTCTAAAGATTTTTGTAGAAGAAAACTTAGTGTGAAAGTTCTTGATAAAATTTGGAAATATTTTACTAAAGACTTCCATTGCTTTCATGAACAACTATATCCATGTAGGGGAAATATGTAAGTCTATGTTGAACTTATTCAACCTCTAAAAAATAGTGAATCAAATTATTAAATCTATGAAAAATAGTCTATTGTATCATAAATGAAAATTTTGTGATATTTCTAGGTCAAAACTTTGTACAAGTCATTTTATTATGTTTCCTAATTGAAATGATCAAGTGGAGGAATAATATTATTATTTATGTGTGTATGTTTAGATTCTCTGATTTAGGCATATTTAATTTTGAGACCTATTAGAATTTAGTAATATTTTATTATAATTTTTTTTTTAAATCATATTTTAAAATTATCTACATCACAAGACAAACCCAACTCTCTTCACTTATGGATAAAACAAAAACACCTTTCTGGATAAAATAAAAATAGGTTCTAAACACCACCATATGCCCACAATATCAAATTATTTTGATCACCTTCTCCAAAATAGAAAAAAAAATATTTGTATGATTATTAAACATGCTTAAAATTTAAAGTTGGTAATTTTTATTAAAATCTCACACTATTACACTATACCAGCACCCCTAACTACAATTGTATGTTAACCCTATTGATATAGTAATTATCCCTCTAGAATTATACCCTGTGAAGTAAAAACAATTAATTGTTAAATAACCCTAGAATCATAAAATATACCTTTCATATAACAATATGGTAATAAAAAAACATATAAATATGCATCCAAGCTTATTCAATTCCTATATCAAAAAGTTTGATGTATGTGTTACACCTAATGATGCCAAGTGAAACATATATTGTGACTTATACAAAATATATTTTTACTATCACTATATTGGATGATGACATGTGATACCATGACCATGACCTCCAAATCCATTTGGATGTGCATTTTAATGGTTGTTTAGGAGTTCAAAATAACTGAAAATAAATGTTTTTAACATTGAATATGCAATTGGATATTTTCACCTCCAATGCTTGGTGGTTCAAAATAAGTACCACAACCACATAAAGGGTGGATAATAACATCTAGATAACCAAATTATTGGCCTCAAATCATGCCTGATTAGGAGATAGATTACTAATTTTGGCCTAAGGAACATCCTTCTCAATATAATAAAATTTCAATTTTTTAGGCCAACTTCAGACATGCATAAAAATAAAATCATAAGTCATATGCATGAACTGAAAGAACCATCATGTTCATGTATAATCCTATAATTTCACCTCAGATCATGTGTATCGAATGTAGGATATGAATATGTGGTATAAGACATATTAATCAGTGTTGAAATGCAACTTTTATGTAGTCAAGAGACAAGATCTTTTCCTCCAACTGATATTTCCACCTACAAGACCTCCCCTTTAAAATCCATCACTTCCGACACATCTAGATAGGTAATGACATGTGATCCCATAACCACAACCTCTAAATCCTCCTAAATTTTCATTTTTATAGATGTTTAAGAGAAATGAAAAATTGACAATAAATGTTGTCTACGTTGAATCCATAGTTACTTATCACCACCTTTGGTGTTTTATGGCTGAAAATTGACACCGTCACCATGTCTAGGATGGCCAATAAAATATGGGACCAATTTATTTGCCTCTAATCACACCTAGTTAGGAGATAGAGTACATGTTATAGCCTCAATAATGTCCTTCTTAATATGATAAATTATAGTTTTTTAGGTCAACTTCAAATGCACATAAAAAAATCATAATTCCTATGAATGAATCAAAATAACCTATGTATGCATGTCAGTCCCTATAATTTCACCTTAAATCATGGATATCTAATATAGGAGATGAATCTATAGTAGATGGTATATGCAAGGGAAAGTGAATTTGATCTATAGATCAATCCTAGCTTAGAGAAGATAAATCAATCTAGCCCTTATGCTTGTTGGTACATTTAGACAATCAGGATCATGAACACTATGGATATGATAGACTTAAATAAGGAGTATCTTACCACAAAATATCACTAGAGAGGGTTATAAACCTTTAGTCAAGCAATATCACACAATAACCCTATCTAGGTCCTATGTTTTCTTATCAAAATAAATAATAAATTAAATTAAATCTAATATAGTGCTCACCAAAGAATGTGGCAAAATATGGGGATAATAAGCATAAAAGTAAACATGCAAAGGATAAATTTACTCAAGAAAATGTAGAAGTAATCTTATTTCATGAAGAGAGAAACATATTCATAAGCTAACACATGCAAATATATTTACTAATAAAGAGGATCAAAATTTAGGAATGCTTACCTTAAATATAAGCCCATTGAGCCTTAATTTCTCCCTTGACCAATGGTACTTTGAAAAAGGTTTTTGTGGTTAATAAGGATAACAAAGATATGTTAGCTCTAGGATAAATGACTTCTCCTATGCATCCAAAAGACTTTTTCACCAAGACAAGATTATTCTCTCCAAAAGAAGTATGAAACCCTAAGTAATGGCTCCTCAAGTAGAATGGTGGATAAGTAGATGCATAAATAAATGATTATCTCTATCTCTCTCTAATAAAAATGGCAAAAAGGATGTGTTTATATAGTCAAATATAACCCTAAATCCTTCCAAAATTTTAGCCAACACAATTGACCCAGTTAGCCCAATTATTAAATAAATAAAGTAGTTAGGTCCCGAATTAGGTCACTTGGGCTGACATAATATCGTAACATGCTCATTTTTAAGAACAAGTTTGGCCCATGTGACTTTGTTTAGTATATCAAAAAAAGAGGTTTGAGATTAGGTAGGATTGTTTGATGCAGTGAATTCCTTGGAGTTGTGTGTAAGGAAGGTGTCAAAGATTAGGGAAATGTATAGGAGAGGTTTGTGTTGGTTTAAATTGGTGGTATAAGGGATAAAAATATTATGAATCACCAATGGTACACAAGGAAAAGTGAATCTGATCTACAAATCAATCCTAGCTCGGAGAAGATAAATCAAACTAT
Organism: Torreya grandis; assembly: GCA_037957365.1. Lineage (NCBI taxonomy): Eukaryota > Viridiplantae > Streptophyta > Pinopsida > Cupressales > Taxaceae > Torreya > Torreya grandis. The sequence continues at coordinate 1,301,570 of JARHVA010001915.1, read as the reverse complement.
CCCTTCCACTTATTGGTACATTTAGATAATTGGGGTCATGACCAATATGGATCCACTAGACCTAACTAAGGGTTCTCTTACCACATAATATCACTAGAGATGGTTCCAAATCCTCTAGTCAAGTAATTTCACATAATAACCCTAGATAAGTCCTATGTTTTCTTATCAAATTAAATGATAAAGTAAAGTAAATCTAATCTAGAGCTCACCAAAGCATGTGGCACAAAATGGGGATAATAAACATAAAATTAAACATGTAAATGAGAACTCCACTCAATTCAATGAAGAGGTAATAATATTTCATGGAGAGAGAAACATATTCCTAAGCTAACACATACAAATATATCTACTAATAAATATGAGTAAGAGTTAGGAATACTTACTTTAAATACAAACCCATAGAGCCTCAATCTCTCCATTGGCCAATAGTAATTTGCATGAGGTTGTTATGGTTTGTAAGGATAATAAAGATAAGTAAACTCTAGGATACATTACTTCTCCTATGCATCCAAAAGACTTTTCCCACAAGATAAGATTCTTCTCTCCAAAAGATGTATGAAACTCTAAGCAATGGCTCCTCAAGTAGAATGATGGATAAGCAGATGTGTAAATAAATGACTATCTCTATCTCTCTAATGAAAATGGAAAAAAGGATTTGTTTATATATCCAGATCTAAGCCTAAACCTTTTTGAATTTTTATTTGACATAATCAACCTAGTTGACCCAATTCTTAAATAAATAAAGTAGTTAGGTCCCAGACTAGGTTAGTTGGGCTGACCTAGTCCCGTAATGTGCTCATTTTTAAAAATAGGGATGGCCCATATGACTTTGTTTGATAAATTTTTAAAAAAAATGGCCTAGGTAAGGGATATTTTAGGTGGTGAATTAATTTTAGGAGTGTGTAAGGTAGGTGTTAAATCCTATGGAAATGTATATGAAAGGTTTATATTGGTTTTAAGTGGTGATATAGGGGATACCAATCTTGCGAAGCACCAATGTTCTACTCACCCCTTTCCCAGTACACCCTTTAAGGAATAAACTCAAAGAGATTGATTCTCAATGGGTTCGTATAATAGAGAAAGTATCATTCATTGATAAATTCTAAAAATATTGTGTGTATACATATGGCCCACTCAAACCTCATCATGTGTCATGCAGTTACAACATGGGATGGTTCTTAGGGATAAAAATCACAAAAACACATAATGTTGAGCTAAGTAAAATGGAATAATAAGTGAATAAGATAAATTAAAGGATAGAATTGAAAAATACATATTTTTACTTATCTTAGTGTTGTAGAGTATAAATACAGTGAGAGAAATGGGAAGGTGTCCAATGTAAGGAACATTAGGTGAACCTATAAATAAGTAAAAAAAATACAAAATATACATGCAATATGTGGAAAATTTATATACAACATGAGGATTTTAGAACATTTTCTATTTCAAAAAAAGAGCTAGTAAAAACAAAGTTATAGGTGAAAAATGGAATCCATTGGTAAACAGTTGGTAGGTAAATAATTGTGAATAGTAAATATAAGTAGGGTGAAAATTAAATTATTTTTTATTTATACTATGTTGATAAAATATTGCTCTGAGAGACCCAATTTATCCTTGAGAGTGATAATGGTGAGGAGACAACAACTTCAACATGAAAGATGCCTAGAGGCCACAACTAGTGCAACTCAAGTAAGTGATGCATTAATTTCAAAAAAAAAAAGGTAATTTTAATTGAAATTAAGCTAGATATAGGAAAATAGATGTTATAATAAATTTAAATACTAAAAATGACCCTAGGATTTTTTTAAGGAAAACTAGGGGTAAAACAAGATACTAGGTAGGAAAGAATCAGACCAATAAATGCCTATGACATTTATGGTAAATGGTATAAAAGTTTTCACAACTTTCAAATAGAGTCAATCCTAAAAACTCAGTTGGAAAAGGAGAGAGAAGTAAAGGTGGATGACTATGTATCATAGGTATGAATTAGTATTGTTGGGGGTGGCTGAATGCATAACATAGGGCCAACTCAATTAGAAAAATAGACATGGCCAACTTAGTACATTATGGTTGATGCAATATGTAGTAGGTGGCTAATATAGTCTATTAAATGAGGTTGACTGCATGGTAGAGGGTTGATATAGTATGAAAATGATGGGAAAGGGTTGATTTAGGATCAAAAATGTTATTTATGTCTATAAGAATAGGTATACTATGTAGTAGAGGGTTGATTTAGTATGACAAAGAGGTGATAGGGCCTATTTAGTATTAAAAGGGTTAAGTGTGTAGGAAAATAAGAAAAATAGGGTAATGAAGTAGTTAATTTTTAGTATTTTAAGAATATTTAAGAATGTATTTTATCATTATTACATTGATATCTAATAAATTCTTTATTTTTTGATATTTTTTAGAGATGACAAAGATTTTAGTCCTTAGTTGATGCATCATGTCTACTAGATTTGCTAAAGTGACTATCAAATGTGGATAAAGCTTAGCTAGTTTCATTGGGATTTGGAGGCATCATGGAGATGAGGAGGATTTTGATTAGTTTTGATTTGTTCATCATGTTCTTAAGATCATGAGAGTGACTGACCAACACTTTTCGATGGGAGGTGGAGGGGGATACCATAGAGGTGTGCCTCACCTTGGAGGATGCCCATGCCATGCTTATACTTCCCATTATCAGGACTCCTATCATATGTGATGCATCATAGGTAGAGGATGAGAGGTGAGCCCTAGCCCATTGGGTGATAAAATTTGAGAGGATTTATCTTGGATTATGAGTTAGCTTATTTGGTGTGTATATCTTGGCCATTCTGGATATCTAGAAGGCCTTGATAGGACTTATGAAAACACGTGTGGTATGTCACAAGTTGGATGGAAAGGCACCACTATATGTGGTATCTTCATGTCAATCCATCATGGATCAAGGTGCATTGTATGATCTAAGCTCTATCATTTGGATGCATCTCATGCATGATATGTATGGTATGTTGATCGGGGGTAGAAGATGATGGACCCCATCATTTTGTTGGGTGCTTAGATTTATGAGAGATTCCCTATGTATTGATCAACTATTTTACCCCATGAAGATGATGATAGGTTACCTTAGGTGGTATGATAGAGATAAGATTATGCAGTGTATGTCATGACCCATGTCTCAATTTTATAGACTATGACATGAGGGAGGATAGTGTGGAAACCTTACATTGATATTGTGGATATATGATCAAATTGGGCTACTATTGCTTTGGGTTTATCATGAATTTGAATCATGGACCCTTATAATTTATAGGTGGAGCCACATCTAATATCTAGTGTACCTAGATAGTTAGGCCTACCACATCTGATGGCTCCTCTAGTAGTGCCTACTTATTGGGCATGCCATGCTATAGAACTAAGAGGGAGGGGAGGCATAAGGGTGCATGTAGAGATACCTATTATTAGGCCTTAGTGAGTGAGACCATGGGTAGTTAAAGCATAGTTTAGGAGGTGATAAGGCTTGGTGTAGAGGATGTTATAGTTATGGGTACTAAAGGTGATGTCATAAGAGAGGTGGTAGTAACTCCATAGTAATGGTGGTATATAATTTCTTAATCTCATAGGATACAAAGGAACCATCAAAGAGAGGGGACAAAGGTATGAGTAATCACACATGGAGATCCTACAATAGTTGTTAGAAATATTTGGTCAATAGAGAAATAGCTAAGGAGGGGACCAAGATGGGCATGGTAGTGACTCTAGGTTTCTCACATGAATGGAGGAAATTGAAAGAGGAGGTACTCTATGATCAAGCTGATGGGGACACCATGGTTGGTAACACTAACACTGGTAATAAATTTATGAAGTTTTTGACATAGATCATTAATTGCATTGTTGTTTATGTATTTAGTATAGATAGATGGTTTGATACACACACACACATGAGATCCTATGTGTATTTGGTTTTTTTTTGTAGATACCATTATGGAGGATATCAGATGGGAGCCATGATTGTGGACACACACCATGATATTTTCAATGGGGTGATGTTGTATTATGAACCATCCACCTTGGTAGACCTTATGGTACCATCTACCCCAGCTTATGATAATCTATTTAGATTAGTTTGGGAGGTTAATTGATAGTTGTAGGAATGAGGAGATGGCTTACATCCACCTACAAGAGTAGGAGAGGGAGAGGATTGAGCCTAGTAAGCATTGGCACAGAAGCGAGCCACCCATATGGTGACTACTATAGAGTTTAGATGTGTGTAGGAATAGGTGGTCAATCTACAGGGAAAGATCTATGGCTTGAGCTCTTGGACTACCTCATTACAACATACCATTCAGAGGGGGAAATCATAGGCATCTATGGGTAGCATGTATTGGTTATAGGATAGACATGATGGAGCACAACCTTAGATTTGTAGCTATTATATTTTGTATTATATTGTACCAAACTCATGTTATTTATATTGATATAGACATTTATTATTCTATTATTTTTATTTTTTGTTTATGGATGGATGCATGGATGTATTTCATTTCTAGCATATGTATTTTAGTTTTATTGTATATGCTATGGGAAATATATCATGTATGTTTTCTTTTATATCATTATGTGATGGATATACAAGGTTAAAAATAAAATTAAATGATATGGAAAAGTATAAATAATGATAAAATATAATACACATTAAATCATGATGGGAAATGTGTAAAAACAAAAGATAAATAAGTATAATAAACCAAAATGGCAAATTAATAGGTAAAAAAATATTTTCAAACCATGTAAAAGTAAAAATTGCACCAAAATAGAACAAATAGAATTCATACTATTTCAAGTTGGGAAGTATGAAAATTTGTAATAAAGTGGTAAATGTGTTATAGTGATGGTATAAAGATAAATGAAATAAAGTTAATCAATCATACTAGATCAAGATGGGAAGTATGAAAAGGAAAGCAAAATGTAAGTATAAATCAAATTAATCATTCTAAATCAATATGAAAAGTATAAGAAATTTAATAAAATAGTTTTAAACATACACAAAATTAGAAAATAAGAAGATAAAAGTGAAGTGTTTATGAAGTAAGCTTAAAACATAATAAATCAAGATGAGATGTAAATGACATGTAAATCATAATGTAACAATAATTATCTCAAATTTGAAGCGTGTAATTTTAGTGTGACTTGGTTATAGTATGAAATTATTGTTGGAATATTCTATGAGGAGATCCTAGTCCTATCTAAGGTCTTACACTACAACTCACAAAAGGACCACCAATGAGGTGGAGATAAATGTGGGAATAATCTAAAGATGTTTAATGTGGTAATTTATGAGGAGAGCCTGGTCTTATCCATATTCTTACACTATAACTCACAAGGTGAACACCAATGGGGTGAAATTTAAATAAGGGGAAAATTAAGGAAATGTTTTGTGAGGAATGCCTAGTCCTATTTAAGGTCTTACAAAGCAACTCACAAAGGGAAACCCTAGGGGGTATGATCAATTAACAAAATAATATTTATCAAGGGGAAATATTAGGATTTTTGCAATGAAATAGAGAATATAAAAAGCATGACATAGGGGTGTTTATGATAAAATCTTAGTAAACATACGACATACTAGGTAAGAAGGAAAGACACTAAGAGTTGAGTGACCATCAAAATACAAAAGATACTTGCTCTCAATAAGCACAAAGTTGTATAGGAAAATAGGTAGAACACTAAGATCAAATCATGAAGGTTATACAAACAAGGAAATTAAAATAGAACTACATTCCCACAACATGTTCCCAGTTCCTTAGGACATATTATAGAGTTGTTGGCCTACTATGAAGATTGGGTACTTGTGTGAGAAAGTATGTAGCATTATAGAGTTTTTTTGTTATAATATCCCAATCTACTGGCCTACCACACCCCAATGGACCTTAGCTCTATTATGAGGCCAAATATGGAGTTTGATCTTCAATTAAGGATAGGAAATGTGCTAAATATATTAAATAACATATTTTGGTGTGATTAAACTTTTGGATTATATGTTACTTTTTGAATCATTACCATTTATTTAAATGATTTTGCTTTTAACTTTTTATGGATTTTGAAATTCCTCCTTCCTACAGATTTGTAATAACCAATATGAGTGATAAAAGTAATACACATGAATGAGATTTAGACTTTGGTTAAATGAGGTTAAATAACCAGAGATATGACTAATTATATGACTTAGGCTTACCTATGAACCAGTATGTAATCTCAAGTTTCAATTGTATGTATGTTTAGTATGTGGAAGGAAAATAAGGGGAAAAGGGAGATCAAATAGATTGGTGTATAGAAGTAGAGTAATGAGAGGTCTTGTTTGTTAAATGTTTATATGGTAAAGATAAAATACTAAGGGAATAAGGGTTATATAGCCAAGTCACAATAAAATTATCTTTATTTGAGTGTAAAATATTAGAAAACAATCATTACAAAGAAAATAAAGGAATCCAAGAAATAAATTAAATCATAAACATAAGTTATAATTCATGAAAATAATGAGATTAGGCCATAATAAAAATTGAAAGAGAATGAAACCATGTAAAATAAATAAAGCATAATATAATGGTTCATGCTAAAGAGATGAGTGAAATCATGTTTGACAAATAGTCTGAAATATAAGATATATAAATGGATCATAAATCCAATCCAAATCATATATTAGAACAATGTGAGATAACATGAAGTCATTTTCATATATAATGATAGATATGACCATAATTTTTATCCAAAACATCCCTATGCAATTGAATTTTGATATTAGCCAAAGTCTCATCAATCTCCATGAAAAATTATGAAAAGACTTCCTTTCATATCATCTCAATTGAAAAGGTAGGTGTAGAATAAGAATTCCCATGTGGTATCTCCTATGTGGGATAATCAATGTGATAAATAAATTTATTGATGTGAATGATATTTTTGAAGTTAGGAGGAGGTGCAACCGATAGAGAAGGAGGAACCTTTCTTCATGGATAACCTGTAGAAGGAATAACTGGTATTGGTTTAGACTATGGGAAATCTTAGAGATGCTGATAAAGCATGAAAAATTTATCATTATGATGGGTAGAATACTAATTCCAAAGATAATAGACTTCCCCATATTTAGGAATATATGCCTAAAGTAGATTGGAAGGATTTTGGTCTTATCTTTGGGTTGGGCAATGACTAGTCATAATGTGTTGATGTACTACCTAAGTTTGTGTTAATGGGTAGAATAATGGTTATTTATTCCATGGAATCAACAAATATGTCTATTATTATGTTATGGAGGTCTACTAGCTGAATGGGTATAAGAAAAAGCCCGATATTGTTGATATAGATGATAATCTTTGGTTTAATGACTAGCAACTCTATGAATATCAGAACAAGGTTGATCTTCCTAGTGTGTGGGTAAGGGATTAAGCTGAGGTAATGGAAGAACACCATCACCAAGAAAGGGAGAAGATACAGTGGAAAATAGACTAGGTGCATCTAGAGGTAGGGTTGGCTATGCAGTGGGTCTAAGCAAAGTTGCTAACATTTATGGAGGAAGCATATTAGAAGGGTTATGATATCTAGAAAAATGATAAGGTACCATCATGGAATGATACATGAGCATAATCCTAAGAATATTTGTTGTGGTTAGAGGTGTAATTGTCAGGAGAGAACCTACAACAATCAATATGCTCTGATACCAACTGTTAGGTGACCCCTTATCCAATAGAAGAACAATTGATTACTTTCTTATAAGCAACTAAACACGGAATTATACCAAAATAATAAAGTAACTAGAAACTTGAGACAGCAAAGAATTTGAGAGACAATACACACTCTTGTATTAAATATTACTAGAAGAAAATACAATAAGGAAGATGCCACTTCTTCCTCCACCTCAAAGGCTTGCCACACCTCAAGACCTTCTTCCCTCTCTCTCTTGCTCAACACAAAACCAACTCCACAACCTGAGTTGCTATCCCTCCTTAAATGCTTCAGCTGATCTCCTTGACCTTACACCTGTAGATCTCCTTGACCTTGCTTGATTCAATGCTTTTCCTTGCCTACTTAATAATTACAATACATGCCTTATGGGTCTTTAAATAGAATCCCATGGTTAAAAAAATAGAAATCTAACTACAATAATTAGACACGTAGCTCGTGACTATAATTAGTCATTTGACATGCAAATACTCGCTTCACTTAACTGACTGTTCGTCAACAACAGTTCTGGAAATACATAGGCGACTGATGCCGGTCCCTGCTTGTCTAGTGCTACCGACGTCAGCCAACTATCTACCGTCGCTGGTCTCCTTCTCCACTGCATCTAACTGACGTCGGTCATACTGCCGACGCTGGTGGCTTTGGTTCTTCAGCATCCTTCCTTGTGTCTGCAAACAGTTGAAGCTTTTAGCTCCACACCTTAACAATCTCCCACTTGGAGATAAATAGCTACAACTTGTACCTGTACCTGTACACCATCTATTTTGTTCCTTAGGCTCTATATCCCTCTTTAATGTCACTCTTGAAGACTAACCACCACACAAACATGTGATGTAATACCTGTCTCTTATGCCACAAGAATTTTGCTGCTCCCAAATTCTCCATGACATACTTCTGAACCAACTCTACCCTTAGCTCAGAAAACTCCCTGTATATAAAACCCTGCAATAAGTAACACAATATAGTAACAGGATAATGTAGCTAATATTATCCAACCTGGTAAAGATAAAATACAATGGTCAAACCTCCATTGTATGCAGCCTAATCAAGACTATATGCCCTAGCCTTCTGTCTCATGTGTCCATCCACTCTCTTCTCTAAAATGGGAATCCATCCCTCTATCTAGTGCTTTCTTCTAGCTGACAACTCTACCAACAAATACCTGTTTGGTTCTTCTCCAAGGACTCACACTCCTCATCTATGCCAAGCTCCCACTGTTTCTGGATTCTACCTGCATTGCTTCTTCCATCTTCCTAGTTCTTGACTGTCAGTAAGCAATATAAAGAAGGTGAACAACGAATATGAGGTTCACTTACCATTTCTAACCTCCACATGGGTGTTTGAGACTTAATGATCCACCCAACATCCGTTCCAGTGACCAATATCGACCATCTCCTAGTCTGCTCTCTACCGATGTTAGTTCCCTGCACTGACCCTAACTGCCGACATCGTTTCCCTGGCCGATGCTGACGTCCCTCCTATCGACGTCGGTCCTTATGACCAACGTCAGACTTCTCCTGCCCAACCTACTGACCCTGCTGGTCTGCATATGACCAATGTCGGTATCTGGATGACTGATGTCGGTGCCAAGCAACCGACATCAGTGTCTGTGTGTTCCTGTAAGTGATGAAATTTTCATCCATGAGCTCTTCTTGGATCAAACCTTTGTCCATGCTGCCCTGCTCAGATTTATTCAGCACCTGTGACTAATCTTCGTCTTTCATCTCCTTCATAAACACCAAGGCTTCTTTGTTCCTATCAAAAGCATCAAATTTCCTTTTCCTGCAATGAAATCTATATGTGCTTTCTGAATCTAAACACATACTTTTCGATTCAAGAACGTCCATTCCCTTCTTATTCATGTGGCCAAGCCTATTAGACCACATCTTCAAATCTACACCAGAAGTAGAATCAGTAATACAAGTAGGTAGATAAAGAGTACCTACTTTCTTACCTCTTGCTAGAACAAGTGCTCCCTTGGTAACTTTCCAAGAGTCGGCTGTGAGGGTTATTGTGCATCCCTCATCTCCCAACCTTCCTACAAAAATCAGACTCTGCTTCAAAATTGGAACATGCATGACCTCCTTCAACACCCATGTGTTGTCAATCTGCAATCTCAGCTGCACTTTCCCTTTGCCAACTATCTAACAAGGCGTACCATCCCCTAAATAGAGCACTCCAAAGTCTCCCTGTTCATACTCATGAAACAAATCTCTGTTTGGGGATGCATAAAAAGATGAACCAAAATCTAAAATCCATGATCCTACCTGACTATCCGAAGAAAGTATGAGAGCGTCCTGCATCACAATATTTGCATCCTTTGTTTCTTCCATACCTGCATGTTGGTTCTCTTAATCTCTCAATCAACACTCCTTCGTATGTCCTTTTTTTCCACAAAACTAGTAGGTAATACCTTTGGACTCGGCTCTCCTTCCTGACCTTGATTTCCCTTGCTCAACCTTCTCCCTTTGCCTTCCCCTGCTTTCTGCACTTAGAGCATTCCCTGATGATTCACCTGTGCTTCTCCTGCGTATTTCTTCATTCAAGATCACACTCACAACATCATCAACTTTTAAGATTTTAGAAGCAGATGCAGAATTACTTACTGCCATAACCATACCATCCCAACTTTCAGGCAAAGAACATAAAATCAAGAGAGCCTTTACCTCATCATCAAAAACAATATTGACTAAAGCTAATTGGTTTATCAAACCATGGAAATCACTGAGATGAGTATGTACCGATCCACCTTCCTGTATTTGCAAAGTAAATAGCTGCTTCATAAGATATACCTTATTAGAAGGCAAGGGCTTTTCATATAAATTCGCCAAGGACTTTATCAACTCTTTCGTTGTCTTACACTATGATAAGCTGGAAATCACAGACGATGCAAGGCTCAACCTTATGGAACCGAGAGCCTTCCGATCAAGAACACTCCATTCTTCATCCTTCATATCTGTGGGCTTGCATGCAACCCCACCCAACGGTAAGTACAGATCCTTCTAATACAGATAATCCTTAATCTGCATCCTCCAGTGTTGATAATTCTTGCCGTTAAACTTCTCCATTCGTAGCTTACTTTCTTCTGCCATTGCTGAACTCCCACTCAATCAAAAAACCCTGTGAATGACCTGTAATCAAAAAACAATAACCTGCTTCCTGCAAATCGTAGCTCTGATACCACTTGTCAGGAGAGAACCTACAATAATCAATATGCTTTGATACCAACTGTTAGGTGACCCCTTATCCAACAGAAGAACAATTGATTACTTTCTTATAAGCAATTAAACACGGAATTATACCAGAATGATAAAGTAACTAGAAACTTGAAACAGCAAAGAATTTGAGAGACAATACACACTCTTGTATTAAATATTACTAGAAGAAAATACAATAAGGAAGATGCCACTTCTTCCTCCACCTCAAAGGCTTGCCACACCTCAATACCTTCTTCCCTCTCTCTCTTGCTCAACACAAAACCAACTCCACAACCTGAGTTGTTATCCCTCCTTGAATGCTTCAGCTGATCTCCTTGACCTTACACCTGTAGATCTCCTTGACCTTTCTTGCTTCAATGCTTTTCCTTGCCTACTTAATAATTACAATACATGCCTTATGGGTCTTTAAATAGAATCCCATGGTTACAAAAATAGAAATCTAACTACAATAATTAGACACGCAGCTCGTGACTATAATTAGTCATTTGACATGCAAACACTCGCTTCACTTAACTGACTGTTTGTCAACAACAGTTCTGGAAATACACAGGCGACCGATGCCGGTCCCTGCTTGTCTGGTGCTGCCAATGTCGGCCGACTATCTGCCGTCACCGGTCTCCTTCTCCACTGCATCTGACCAACGTCGGTCATACTACCGACGCCGGTGGCTTTGGTTCTTCAGCATCCTTCCTTGTGTCTGCAAATAGTTGAAGCTTTTAGCTCCACACCTTAACAGTAATATGTGATTTATCCATATCTAACACATGAAAATTAGTGTAAAAATTAATATTAGGTGTTATAGGAGAAAGAATGATAGAAGAAGAATGAAAAGACTGAAATAAAGAAGAGTGTTATCTAAGAAGTTTAGTGTTTCTAGATTGGATGAATATATCTAAAAATGGGTCATCTAAATGTAATCATCATAATTAGGTGTATTTATATTGATAGTACATATATAAACTATTTTATCTATCGAGGAAGTGTGGTGAATGAAATGTCTAGTTTTGGTTAAAGTAATTGGTATGTCATCAAAAGATTGCTAACAAGATCAAGGTTTAATAGGAGGAAATTGAGAAATGATGTGAGGGGAAAGATTAAAAGTTTTTATTTTTATGCTTATCTCATCCATCTCATTATCATTGGAGTCTAAGAGGTTAGGTGGAATATTCCCAATTAATTCAAGATGACCATTATAACCTCTAATGGAGTTAACTAGATATTTTAAGTGTTGAGATTCTTGAAATAGAACACTAGGTAAGGGTTCAAAGGTGGGTATTTTAAATACACCACATTCTTGAAATTGTTCAAAATTCTAAGGATTTGTGTCTCTTTGAATCTTTTTGATATCACCATTGTGAGTAAATTTGACACATCGGCATGTGGATGAAGCAATTTCTCTCATACAATGAGTCCAAGGTTGGTCGGGTAAGATATTGTAAAAAACTAGAAAGATAAATATCATGACTTTCACACAAACAAAAATGGGAGGAATGGTAATGGGAATACAAACATAACCTAGTGGAAGAATCTATATTCTGTCATAGCCTTGGCATGTACTGCATGTGGATTTGAGGTTACACTTAGAGTATCCAAGTATTTTAATAAATTCAAGGGAGGTAACATAAGTTCCTGAACCTTCATCAATTATAGCACCCTTAAATTGGAAATCTCCAATTTGGATGCTAATCAATAAAGGAGGATCATTTTCATGAAGCAATATCTTATCGAGAATCATAAAAGAGATAGGGAACTTAAGTGAAAGGGAAGTGTCTATTGTTTCATCAACATGGATGGACATCTATTCACATTTTTTAAGTATGTTATCTTCAGATATAGCTAAGGTATCCTCTTACCCTATAGTAGGAAGATGAGGGATGTTCATTTTGAATAATACTTTTAGTAGGTGGTTAATATAGTAGGGAGAAGTTCTCATTAGCTCTAAGAAGGGGATTTGAGATGGAAGACGGGAATGTTCCGCAATATGATCCTATTCATCATAACCCGTGAGAGGATTGTTATATATAGGCGCATAGTGTTGTAAGAGTTCCTAAGAAGGAGGGTTGGATGTGTAATTAAACTTATGTTGATAAGGTACAACTAGTTTAGGTTGGTTGTAAGTGGGTTGAGTGACTTTAGATGATGTGATTGTTTGTTGAGGTATGTTTTCATGAGGTATAATAATTTGAGAAGGAATATAATTTATAACAATGGTATGAGAGGTATGTCCAATTTGTGTTGTTGGAGATTGTGATTGTATGGTTATTGGTTCCTGATACCCCAATTCAATGAGATGGGATGGGTAAGTGTTTTGAATAATATGAAATGTTGGAGAGGTGTGATGTGTAGGTGTTAGGTTTGAATCAATATAAGCAATTAATCTTCTCATATTAGTCATATCAACCACATTTTCATCATTGGTGTTAAGGTATATAAGACTTTAAATGTTTTTAGTAGTAGGGATATGTTGTTTAATGTTGTCTTGGTGGTTAGGAAGGGATCTTGGTTTAAATCCTAATTTTTATTTTGAGTTTCATGAGATTTAAGTGAATTGACATTTTCGTATAAAGGATTCATGGTCAAAGTTAGGAACAAGAAGAAAATACATAGAAATATTTCTTAATTGTCTACAAGTCTCATGAGAATGAACCCAACTTGCATGAAACCAACAAAATTTATTTGGATCATACCACGATTTCATAGGATGAGTGGGGTTAAGATCTTGTGGTAGAGGACTTGGAAGACATTTTTGAGTTTCCTCTAGGGACAATGGTTGTATACATGAGAATGATTATTTTAATAAAATTTGGGAGTATGATTAAAATTGTTATTAGGGGGAGGAACATGTTCCATGTTGTTGTTTATATCAATATCTTAGATGGTGTGTATGGTGTCATAAGTGTTGGTAACACCATTATTGGTTGCATGACGGTTTTTATTTTTGATAAGAATGCAAGTTCCCATTATAGGTTGAGATGGTTCAAATTGACACATGAGGAAGTCTTTTCATTTGGATTGGTCAAGAGCTTATTCTAAAAAATTGTACAAAGGGTCCTAATGCAATATTGTAATTTAGGGTGGAGAGCATTAGTAAATAAGTGGAAAAGGTTGTCATCCACCATATTATGCTCAGATTTGTTAGACAATTTTTTCCATTCTTTGATGAAGACTTATGTCATTTTAGTTTTGAGTTGTTTACAGTTTATAAAATGATCTAAGTTATTTTTGATAAGATCACTAGTTTAGAATTCTTGGACCAGTGAATTTACCAAGTCTTCTAGGCTAGTAATAGAGTGGGTTTTCAATTGATGGTACCAATCTAAAACATCTCTTGAAAGCATTTTAGCTAATATTTTAGTGGCAACAAAATTATGAGGCTTAAACCAATGTTTTTTAAGGTTTACAATTGTTTTTAGATGCAAGGTAGGATCTATATATCCATTATAAGTGACGATGTGGGTGATAACTCCTATGTCAATGTTGAAAATTTGAGGTACAAGAGGTTAATTTTGTAAATGTTTGATATTTTTGTTGATAAGTGTAGGTTATGGTATGAGGTTATCATGTGAATACCTAAGGTTGATTGGGGGGAATTAATATTTTTCACTCCCTATGGAACATTGTGAGATTGGTTTTGGATATGTTTGAAGTAATTTTGATTTTGTATCATCTAATTTGCATAATTAGTTACAAAAGTATAAATTTGGTTAAGCATCTATAATAAAAGTTGATTGGTTTGAGCAATATTTTATATAGTGGATGCATCATGTGGTGCATTAGTAATATGTAAGGTATTAAGATATTGAGATACACTATGAGTGTGGGATGAGATAGTAGCATGCACTACACTATTGGCATGAGAAACATTGGTAGCAAAAGAAGCATTGGTATCAAAAGAAGAATTAGTATCAAAAGAAGCATTAGTAGCATGGGTAGGGATGTGGGTATTTTGAAGATCCCCACTAAAAGTTTAACTTTTCATGTTTGTATAAATACTTGGCATGGAGTTAGAATAATTCATAGAGGATGATGTCATGGTGTGGTAAGGAGACATAATAGAGGCGAAAGGTTGGGACAAAAATAAATGGCTTGTCCCAAATCTATGGGAACCGTTAGGGGAAGGTGAATGGGTTTCTCCTATATGAGGTCCCATCATGATATTATAGATGGTTGTAGGATATTTTACTATATGTTGAGGTTTTTTGATGATTAAAAAGAGAATTTTAGTTATGTACTCAAGGTCATGCTCATATTCTAATGAAAACAAGGATTTAAGTGTCAAAGAAGAATGGGGAGGAGTCCCATAGTTTGTAGTTTGGGTGGAAAGATAGACATTACTTTGATCTATAGTGGGTGCCACAAGATGTGTCTTAGGAACCCTATTGGGATTGGTAAAACTCATCATGTTTTTTTGATTCAATATGTATTATCCTTAAACAAGAAATTCATAATGAAGGAGGGAAACTAAAAATTTGTCTAAAAATAAGGGATCAACTTGTAGGATATTGGGTCAAACTTGTTGAAATTATCTTGTAGGACAGTAGACATGACAAGCTACAAAAGACATAGTAAAATTGGTCTAATGTGTTCTAAAAATGGTTAAAATGAGGGAGTTTGAAAGACACACATTCATATAGGTCAAATGTGTGTTGAAGTCAAATAGAACAAGTAGTCTATAAGAGACTAGGTCAAATAGAGTGATTGTGTTCTATGGAAAAACAAAGACTTTAGGAGACATGATCGAGTAGATCTATTATGTTTTGAAGGTAAAGATAGGTTTTGATAATTATGATGCTTAATGATCTAGATTTATTTTTTTAGAATATTTAAAATAAACACAAAGGCAACTAGTTCGAACCAATCAATCTAGTTGTGACACACAACACAAATCTTGTACCATTATTGGACAATATAAGTTTTACAATACAACATACAATTATTAGAGAGAACTTAATAAAATAGAAATTTTAATCTATATGGTCATTCCTAAATGTTTTAAATTATAATTTTTAGAAATAATTATGATAAGGAGTTGGCTATAAAAAGGAACTAGAAAGGCAATCAAAGGATCATTTCATGTAGTTAAAGATAAAAGGGATCTATATTAGCAATGATACTAGCTTGGTATTGGGGAATACCCCTCACTTCAAAATCTCATAATGATAAGGGTGTCGGGTACTTTACCAATATATACCATCAACCATGTATTTATACTCAGCTAGAAAACTAATTGAGCTTCTCCCTTGGTGATGAAATCCAAGTAGGTAGGCCTTAGGTAGAATTTGTTTAATGTTTTTTAATGTTATGTGGTTTGGAAGTGTGTGAATAAGATAAAATAGTGCAACTAAATTGATAAATTAATTTTTTTTATTTAGTCTATGTGTGTTACTCTAAACAAGCAATTAGAAAAATGAAAGATGGTTTGATTACTAGCAATATGAGTTAATTCCTTCGCTTGAAGAGTACAAGGTCAATTTAGATGACCAAGTATGCAAATAATACAGAACATAATCAACTAGGTTGATTCAGTCTATTAAAGCAAGAACTAGAAAAACTCAGTCGGATGAGTCAACTGAGTCTCCTAGGAAAGAAAGCAAGCTATAGAACTATGTTGATCTAGTCACCCTAGTTCATTATAGAGTTACAATTTTATAGACTGAAAAACTATGAAAAATAGGACTGTAATCAAGAAAAGAAATGACTAAGATGGTGAGAATTAACCTTGATAATATTAAATATGTTCAATTTGTTATTTTTATAATGTGCCATCCAGATGAAGATTTTTAACCTGCTAACAAAATTTACTGGATTGACTAAGTTTGAAAACCTATATGTAAAGTAGCTAAGTTAAGTGGATTGATTCAATTACCTATGGTTAAAGATGACCTACACAAATAAAAACATATTCTATCAGATTGAATGTGTGTTAAACCTAAGCATATAAAGTTAGACTGAGTCGATAGATTCGATCTAATGATGTAAAAATAAAATGAATAATAATAAATGAAAGCATGAAAGAAAACCTGCAAAGGTTAATTTCATGTCAGGGTCAATAGAATGTATACAAGGTAAAGTGAAGCTAATCTAAAAATCAATCCTATCTTAGAGAAGATAAATCAAACTATCCCTTCAGCTCATTGGTACATTTATACAATTAAGGTCATGACCAATATGGATTCGCTAGACCTAACTAAGGGGTCTCTTACCACAAAATATCACTAGAGAGGGTTCTAAAGCCTCTAATCAAGTAATATCACATAATAACCCTAGATAATTTCTATGTTATCTCATCAAAGTAAATTACAAAGTAAATTAAATCTAATCTAGTGCTCACCAAAGCATGTGGCACATAATGGGGATAATAAACATAAAAGTAAACATGCAAAGGAGAACTCAACTCAAGTCATTGTAGAGGTAATCCTATTGCATAGAGAGAAAAACATATTCATAAAATAATACATGTAAATCTATCTACTAATAAAGAGGATCAAGAGTTAGTAATACTTATCTTAAAGACAAATCTGTTGAGCTTAAATCTCTCCCTTAGCTAATGGTGCTTTGAAAGAGGCTTTTGTAGTTCGTTAGGGTAACAAATTTATGTTAGAACTAGGATACATGACTTCACCTATGCATCCAAAAAGACTTTTCTTGCAAGACAAGATTCTTCTATCTAAAGGAAGTATGAAACCCTAAGCAATGGCTCCTCAATTAGCATGGTGGATAAGTATGTGTAAATAAATGATTATCTCTATCTTTATCTAATGAAAATGGTGAAAAGGATGTGTTTATATAGTTAGATATAACCCCTAAATCCTTTTGAAGTTTTAGATGACAAAGTTGGCCTAATTGACCCAATTCTTAAATAAATAAAGCAGTTAGGTCTTGGACTAGGTTGGTTGGGTTGACCTAGTCTCGTAACAAGCTCATTTTTAAGAACAGGGTCAACCCATATTAATTTGTTCAGTAAATGATAAAAATAGGTTTTTGCCTAGGTAGGGGTTGTTTAAGGTGGTGAATTACTTGGAGGAGTGTGTAAGGGAGGTGTCAAATCTTATGAAAATATATAGGATAGGTTTGTGTTGGTTTCAAGTGGTGGTATCAGGGACAACAATCTTGTGAATTACCGATGGTCTTCCCACCCATTTTTTGGTGTATCATTTAAGGCATGAAATCAAAGATATTAAGTATTGATGAGTTCCTAAAAGAGAAAAAGCTTCAGTAATTGATAAATTTTAAAAACATTGTGTGTATATAGATGGAAATTAGTGTTTAATGTAAATTTTATGTAGTTAAAAGACAAGTTTTTATCTTCCAACTGGTGCAACCTGATCTATGTGTCAATTAAAATTAGATGTCTAAAACTACATTCATCTACCCACTCTTGTGAATCATACTCATTCCAAACAAATTAAACTCATGTAAAATAAAAACATGCCAAGTGCCTCATATGAATAGTCCAAGAACTTGTGTTTGAGATAGGAAATGAGTGGAGCTTACTTGATCTTGTTAGTCATACAATCCCCATACCTTACTAATTATTCTTCCTCCATCAACCAAAAATATCTATGAACACTAGAATTTTCTTGAGCAGTTCATGGCCCATTTTCTCATTACGCTATTAAATAATGGTTTTTGCATTAGTCAAATTAGTGCCATATTAAAATTTCAACTCCTCTCTTATAACTACTCTTTTTACACATTCCAATACCATCATGTTACCCCTTTAGATGGCTAGCTTTAATGAAACTACAAATATATTATACACTAGTTCTAACATGCATCTTTCTCAATCATTAAAACATCCATGTATTTTTAATTTATGGCCTGAAATTGTCTAACCAAATATAATGTTGATTGAAAGTAATGTTCCTCTCAATCAAATTTTTGTATAACATATCAAAACAACCTTGCATGTAATATATATATATATATATATATATAATGTGATTGATCGTCACTAACATACATATGTTAATCCCTTCAAATATTTTTATCTTTCTTTGTATTATCAGCTGCATGCATGAATTTTATATGCACTAGTATGGCAACATGTACTGAATTATATTATTATGACTGAACTTCCATTTGTGGTTTGAATGTGTAATTCTCAGAAAAGTCAACTACTAAAACATTATAACCAAGTGGTAATGTGTCTTTTCTTATCTTTAATTGTTCATCCAACCATCTAGCTCTGTGTGTGCACCTTGCATACTCATAAATAATTCCCTCCCTGAATTTGGTCATACATTCTAAAATAGGTATATGTTCTATAACAATCTCACACCTTTTAGATTCCTTGCAATATTTTAATTGATACATCATAGATTTATATTTACTAACACAAACTTATTCTTGTCCAATTCTACTTGTACTCTTATCATGGATACATTTTTTTAATTTTGTAAATCCACCACAAATATTGCAAGTTTCATTTAAACATGATTTGTTACAAAAAAATATCTATTTGATCTTTCAAAAAAATGGTTAGAATGAATTCCCTTATTTATTTTAGTGGAACTTCCATGCCACACTCTTGAAAAAAGTTGTCAGTGTACAAATTAAATCATACATGATTAAAAATATCATAATACATTGAAAATTCAACATGTTGCCTACAACAATAAGTGGTGCATGTGTGATTTATTTTGACATAGAAGGGTTTTTCCATCTCAACATATCTCTGACCAATATAAATTTATGGATTTTTTGTAAACAATTAGAGTATAATTGTGTTTTGGTCATGTCTAATAAATGTCTCAAATATGGTTCATGGTTATAAGAATGAAATCTTATTTTCACTACATTTCTTGTATTGGGTGAAACCCTTATATTGTCTTTCAAAAAATTATGCATGTAAATCTTTGAGAGCATTGGCTATAACCTTGTGTTTTCATGAAAGTCTAATACAGAATGCCTAGAACTAATTGGTATCAGAATAATTAAGTCTTATATGTATCACAATTTTTATTATTATTATTTTTATGTTTATGTTCAATGCTATTTTTATTTTTTAAATAAATCAAGTTCTCCATGTTTGACCACTTACTATATAAATTGTAATTATGCACTAGGTAATGTTACTATCTTTGTTGCATATTTTAATGCCTATAGTATGGTATGCATCATGTATATTTTCAATAATTGCATTTTTTTCACCATCAAATTTAGATTTTCATAGTCCTATGGCATGCATTATAGGTCTCATTTTAACCAATTTCATCAATGAAACAAATAACTAACATCTTTGGTTTCATTTAATTCTTCAAATTCATCATCCCTAATTCTTTCAGCTAATCTTCTTGAATGGTGGTCAAACATTTTCTCAGGCATTGGTTTCAAAATGTTTACATCAACTTCAATTAAATACATGGGTCTTCTACATAAAATATTTAGAGGTGTTACCAATAGTATAGTTTGATGATTTGGTATTTCCATATTGTTATTTTCACTATTAGTTTCTTCATTTTATGTTTTGTATAAATTATTTCATTATTAATTTCATTATTGAGTATTTCCATATAATTTTATTCATTGTTACTTTCATTATTATGTGTCTCCATATAATTTTATTCATTTTTACGGGGTAAAACATCATGCATATATTAATCATCAAAAAAATTAAAAACTTCATACTTTGAATGTGGACTTAGTCATATAAAATGTCAAAATTGGTAGCTTGAGTGTGGCTTGTGACACCCAACCCATAGGTCCCTCTTGCATGCTCTTATGACCCTTATAGAAACATATTTACTTATTCCCAGTCATCCATGGACTTCTAGAACCTGATTCCAACTTAGCCATGATACATTTCCCATGTTAATTCCATCCCCCAGGTCCTACACTTATAGGACAATAGCACCCAACTAGGACTATAACATCAGACCCTAGGGTGTCTAATTTCAGTGCTCCTATCTAATTGCATTTTTATCTCTAATGGTAATTTCCTTCTAGTTCCTATCCTTCATCTTGTCAACATAGTGTGAATACATTTGACCCATAACCAATAGATCTCTATAAAAGCCCATTCAAAGTTCATTTAGAATGGATTGGCAAATATTATAAAGAAATAAAGAATACAAGAAAGACCACTAAGGAAAATCTCTTTATTCTCTACATACATCCATCTAATATAGTCATAAGCATATCCAAATCCTCACACCAGTCCCTAGCCACCTCAAGCACATCTATTTTAGTGTTTTTGCATCTACATAACACTATTGCATAAAGCATGGAAGAACTACATATGGTTTGATCCCTCTTTGAAGTATTGGTATGTAGGCAACATGCCCACACAAGGGGTGTGAATACGTGTTCAGTGCATCTTACACATACTAACCCCCCTTCTTTCTCAAAGTTGATCAAAGAATAAGGAAGTCTAGAGTTTGAAGACTAAATCATATCTACAAGGATTTCTATAGACCTTTAGTAGTCGATATTTCACAAGCAGGATCACATAGGGACAACGAATAAAACCCAAAAAACTTAGGTCTCTATGAGTAGTTTGAACAAAAATGGTAGAAAAGGATCACAGTGCTAGCCCCTAGGGTGTTCTATTTTAGTGCTCCTACCCTTTCACAAAATGATAGCTAGATTTTAATTTTTGACATTATCCCAATCCTGCACAACAAATTTTAGACCCTGTCTCAATCGTTTCATCCTATTTTTAGCTAAGTCTTATTTTCTCCATATTTATTGCTATTTATAGAAAGGTTAAAAATACAATTAAATTATACAAATCATTATTTAAATTATTGCAATATTATTTACTAATTTAGTCAACTCAGACCCTTAACTAAATTAGAAATAAAACTTTAATATTCTCAAAAAAAGTTAAATCATTTGGTGACCCTGACTTACTTCATTTGGATATAAAAACTCTAGGCACCTAGGGTAAATTCCTTGCTAAATTTTCTAATATTTTTTTGATTTTTTACCTGCCTATTTAAATTAGAAATTCACTTTAAATGTTAAAATTCCATAGTAATTTTAAAAAACCCTTTTTTTTCCAAACCTTAGTTGCATAAACTAGGTCCCTTTAAATCAAATTTTTTCTAAATTTTTTCTAATTTTTTACCTGAATATTCAAATAAAAAATTCACATTAATTTTTAAAATTCTATAGTAATTTTTAAAAAAAATCACTTTCTTCCAAACCCTAATTGCATATACTAGGTCCCTTTAAATCAATATTTTTCTTATTTTTTACCTACATATTTAAATCAAAAATTCAAATTAATTTTTAAAATTCCTTAGTAATTTTAAAAATAATCATTTTTCAAAATCTTAGTTGCATATACTAGGTCCCATTGCTTTTGAGGTATCACCTTACATCTAAAATCAAATTTTCACATAAAAACAAAAATGGATCTCATTTATTTAAAAGCATTTCTTACATTTTTTGCAAATAATAAAGAGACCATACTCAGTTCTATCATGTATATGAATGATGAAGTTTACCATATGTTAATACAAAGCTTCATTCTTTGCATTTCATGCTTACTTTTTGTAATATGGGATGATATTAAGAAATTCAGTACTAAACATGTTAAGATACCTCTTACCTCACCTCCCTTAGAGACTTTATCCCATACCAAGTCATGTTGCATGGTCCATTTTTCTCTTCCTTGGGTCACTACCCTTCACCAAAGAGCACATTTGACACCCTTTATCCTTCCACCACCTCAACCTGTTGATTATCTTCACTCTCCTCCCATAGCTACTACTAGTCCTATATGGATAGTAGATAATATAGTTAGAGTTGTTACTTGACGTGCTACCATGCCTTCCCTACCTAGTCAGGAACCCCACCACCCTCCTATTCCTTCTCATCCTAGGCCCAACCCACCCACAAAGGCATATTTGCATAAGACATATAATATTGTTGATCAATTGAGAAACACACCAACCAAGATTTCCATATTAGAACTACTTCAGAAAGCCAATGTGTTCAAGGACATTCTTTATCATGCACTCATTCAAAATTCTATGCCCATTGATTTAGAGCCTTCTTATTTTACATCAGTGGTCAACATGTTAAAAATTATAAAAGATAATATTTATTTTGATTGTGAATACATGCCATCTCAAATAGTTATTGATCAAAATTTACCACTATTCATATAAGCTCAAGTCAAAACCAGTGTAATTAAGATAGTTCTAGTTGATAGTGGTTTTTGACTTAATATATGTAATATTACATTCTTATAGACCATGGGCATATATATGGAATCCATACAAAAATAATATAGGAATATTAGAATATTTGATGATATACCATGACATACATTGGGCACCATTACTTTGGATATCATGGTATGGTCCAAAACCCTCTATATATAGTTCTAGGTCATGTTAGGTCATCCTCATTATAATATTTTACTTAGGTGACCTTGGATACATGCTAATGGGTTAGTTCCTTTTACTCTTCATCAATGTTTTAAGTTTCTCCATGAAGGTTACCTATACACATGCCCAACAAATAACTAGACATTCAGATATTATCAAATTATAGTCATTTTTGACTATTTTACCAGATGGGATACCTCATATCATAGTTTAACCACCACCTCATTACATTTATCTTGATTAGATACATACATGTGAGGTAGGAGAGACAAGCACCTCTCACACTCCTCCACTTGCAGTTGTGTCCTTATCTCCAAATACTCAGCCAGTCATAGCAGCTTCAATAATTCTAGTTACTCCATCAGTCACAGTTCCTACCACTATTACAATTATACAATCACTAATAATAGTTTCAATAGTACCAGTTGATTATACAAATATAGCTCTTTTGACATTTATAGTTACTCTGACAATTATAGATACTCTCACATCACCATCATCTTCTACTACTACATTTGATGAGACTCTCATATCATGGTTACCCCTTGTGATAAATTATGAGTTGCCATATGTACATGATGTTGATATAGATTCCTAGACTACTTCAAATGATGATATGACATCCACACTCACAGATGACTATTTATGTTGATTGAGTTTTACACTAGTTGGCCTAGGAGAATACCAAGATGACTCTAGAGCTCTCATTACATGTCCTACATCACTCTTAGCATCTCGCACCACACTCTCAAGATACACTCTACATTCATGGCCATAGATAGATCACTTGGCACATATAATTCACATAGTTACCTCTATGGATATAGATCCAATCATTCAAATTCAGGAAAACAACACACAACATTAACCATAGATTATACTATACATGTTACTTGATTGTGGATTAATCACACTACCTATAGTATGACACAAATCTATTAACAGGTTATCATGACAAGATGGCCACCCATTTTATCTTTTTCATAGGATCACATGCCATGATATAAAATCATGTACAACTTTACAGCAAACATTGGATAAATTATAGGTTTAGGGTATTATTCATATTACATCAACACTAGCTTCACCACTTCTACCAAATCCGTCTACTACTAGAGCTAAATGTCCCCAAGAAGACTCAGCATCTTCACCACCAGAGAAACCTTCAATTCACCATCGACAGGATGCCACCATAATGAGTGATAAATCTCTGACTACATAAAGCACAAATCTTATTGACACCTGAGGAGATAGCCACCTTGCATACATAATCTATGACATATGATGATACTTATGATGATGATCTTGAGGTATTTGATGATGGTCATGATCCCTTCCTCCATCTCCATCTCCAAAAATATCCATCCTTGGACCCTTTACCCTTTCCATCCTAGTCTTTTACATCATTATGTATATATTGATTATTTTAAATTACTTGTATATAAATTTCTTTCAATTACTTGTACATAGTTTCTTTTTTCTTACTTGTACATAGTTTCTCAGTATTTTTTGTACATAGTCTCCTTATGATTTATTGTACATAGCTTATATAAAAAATACCAAAAACAATATAACATTTCAAAAACACCAAAAACATTTCAATTGTATACATTATCCATGTTTTACATTTCTAATACCATGATGGGCTTACATTTAGTTGTTCTATGCTATTATTTGTTGATTTATCTACATCACCATGCTTCACTTGATCTTCTTTAAGTGTGTGTAGTGATATTTAGATCCTTGATTTCTTCACTCTACCCATTGAGGGGTCATCCTACTTCATACATTCAAGACACACATCAATATATTTACCCACTAGAGCCATCTTCTACATGACTACACCATCCAGGTTATGCCATTCCCACACCACACACTCTAGTTATCATGTTGATGTATATTAATCACTAGCTTACACAGATTACTCTACTGACACTCACTAGTATATAACACTTGTGTATTTTTTAACATATACCTAGTCTTGTACTACATGTCTTGCATACTTTCACTTCTTACTTTGATTAGTTAGATGCGATTTTATTTCCAATATTTACATACTTTTATTCATTTCTTTGCATAGCTAGATGTGATTACATTTCTTAGTTCCTATTCTATGTCTTGTGTATGCCTTAGAACATTTTCCAATGTCCTTTGCTTTTACTCTTCTATGTGCCTATGGCCCTTGTGCCAACCTTGCTTATTTTCAATTATATGTGTATATAGAATTTGAACATTCCTTGTATGTTTGCTTTCCAGTTAGAGTGACATGTACCCATGTCCCTTGTTTGTTTGGTCCCTTGGCCACTCTTGTATGCTTCTTGATTCTTGCCTTGTGTGCTTATTTCTTGATTGCTTTTCACTATTTACAATGCCATGATCTACAGCATGTATTATCTTTCTTTCTTAGATGCCATGATGGACATCATACTCCATCCCACCTTAAAAACTAAAAACTAACCAGACTTTCAGTTCTAGTTCATTATATTTCACATGCTATTACATTATTATATCTATCTAGGAATACCCCTATTGATCTAACAATCTCTCATATAAACCATACTATATCATGAGATATCTTATCAATTATCATTTCTATATCATGTATTCTCCCAGCATAACACACTTGTAGGGATCTTGCTTCTAAGGATAGTAATTATAGGGTATTCATTCATACCCTTATAATAGGGTGAAACAAACATGGGTTTTGTCATAGAGATCAGAACTCCTATCGATCGAAAAATTAGCTTTTAGATCACCTAGAACAACAACTAGACTTCAAACCAAGCAGAACAGACCAGACAGATAGTGATGATTAAAGAATAATTTTTAGAATTAGCACAAGATAAGAGTACCAATATTGGACTATAATTCTAGATAATAGGGTGTCCTATTTCAGCATTCTCATCCAAACAACAAAAAAACCAAAATTGCCAAAAATAGACAGAAAGGGAAGCATAATTATAGTTTTATCAACAATAGTTCAGTTCAAAATCAATAGTTTTAGTATATTTTTTCTTAGAAGATCTAAATATAGGAGGAATCATGCATGGCATGATGGATCTTGCTTCCAATTTCAAATTAGGTAGTTGATATAAATTCTAGATCACAATCCATGTTTCAGACACCAATGATTGGGGGCAATGTGCATGACACATCTAACTTCTTTTCTTTCCAAGTTTAGTACATTACCTAGGTATTCTTAGTAGTTTCATACCTTATTCCATCTATAGGTGTTTGGCATCATTCTTTAGTGACTTCCACATAAGTCTATTGCCCAGTTTTAGAGTGGCTTTCATACAAGCTTAATATCCACCTTTTTCCAAGTAGCCAAAAGTGGCCTAGGTTCCTACACACATTCAACTATCCATGCTACATTATCAGATTACAGAGCATTCATGGGCTTTAGAAGCCATCTCATATGATACATATTCACACTAGTATTAATTTATATCTTTAATTCATAGGGCAACGATGGAGCCAAAGGACTAGCTAGCCTTTGTATTCTTGAGCCACCTACTCAGAGGGATTGGACACATAGTCCAAACATTGATTAACACACATATGATCATATAGCTTTACTTAGTAGGTGATGATGGAGCCAAAGGGTCAGTCTTTAAATTCTTGATCCACTCTCAGGGAATTGAGCACTTAGTTCCATTCATAATATTACTCTTGGTACAACATACTCAACATCACTCAATAGCACAATAGGTTTTATATTAGTCTGTGTACTTGGTGAGGTGTATTCATTCCTTTATTTCCCTCTCTCTCTTACCTAAATTTTTACATTTTTATTTTAAAAAATAACATATCTAGTAAGAATTGATCTACTTTTTGTTTTCTTTTGCAGATTTACACTTCACAATGTGTTCTCTCTACACATGCCCAACATCACAGCTTCATGAGCTTCACCCTTACAAGTAAGTTTAGGTACACTTTCTACTTTTCATTTATTCTAGTATTTCACTTTACTACATCACTGGAATAAAGGGGGGGCATATGTAGTCATATAAAATGTCAAAATTGGTAGCTTGAGAGTAGTTTGTGACACCCAACCCATAGGTCCCTCTTGCATGCTCTCATGACCCTTCTAGACACCATTTTGCTTATTCTCAGTCATCCATGGACTTCTAAAACCTGATTCCAACTTAGTCAAGATGCATTTCTCATGTTAATTATATCCTCCCAGGTCCCACACCTATAGGAAAATAGCACCCAACTTGGACTATAGTGCCAGACCCTAGGGTGTCTAATTTTGGCTTTCCTACCCAATTACATTTTTAGCTCTAATGGTCATTTCCTTTCAGTTCCTATCCTTCAGCTTGTTATCCTAGCATGAATACATTCGACCTATGACCAATAGATCTCTATAAAATCCCATTCAAAGTTTATTTGGAAGGGGTTAGCAAATATTATAAAATAAACAAGAATATAAGCAAGACCACTAAGGAAAATTTCCCTATTCTCTACGTATAGCCATCCAATAAAATCACAAGCATATAAAAATCCTCACACCAGTCCCTAACCACCTCAATCACACTCAATTTAGTATTTTTTCATCCACATAACATTATTGCACAAAACACATCAAGTGGGAGAACTACATATGGCTTGATCCCTCTTTGGAGTATTGGTATGTAGGCAGTTTGCCCACATAAGGGGTGTGGATACATGTTTAGTGCATCTTACACACACTAACCCCACTTCTTTCTCAAATTTAATCAAAGCACAATGAAGTATAGGGTTTGAAGACTAAATCATCTCTACAAGGAGTTTTGTAGACCTTTAACAGTCGATATTTCATAGGTAGGCTCATACAGGGACAATGAATAAAATAAAAAAAACTTATGTCTCTACAAGTAGTTTGGACAAAAATGATAGAAAAGGACTATAGCATTGAACCCTAGGGTGTCTTATTTTGGTACTCCTATCCTTTCACAAAATGAAATCTAGATCTTGATTTATGACACTGTGCCAGTCCTACACAACAAATTCTAGACCCTGTCTCAGTCATTTCATCTTATTTTTAACTAAGTCTTATTTTATCCATATTTATTGCTATTTATAAAAAGGTTAAAAATACAATTAAATTATATAAATCAGTATTTATATTATTAAATTATTATTTATTGATTTAGTCAACTCAGGCCCTTAACTAAATTAAGAATAAAACTCCAATATTCCCAAAAAAAGTTAAATTAGTGGACTTGTAACATAATTTAGAATTTTAGGTAAACATTAATCATCATTATTTATAACATTTGGTTCATTTGGGATAGTATATTTATCTTATCTTGACTGAAATGTTTGCATTAATTCCCTTTGTTTTTCTCTCAACACTTGTAATTGATCTGACATTTTGCACTTTGATTTTTTCCTCTTCTTTGAATGAGATCCATCACCCATGACTAGACAAAATTGATAAATTTTGAGGGTGGGGACAAAAAATAACTTGATACCTTTGTCTTCCACTATGCAAGGTGTAGAATGATGCATAGAATATTAATGGGGACAAAAAGCTCGAAAGAGGTAAAGCATAAACGTTGGAGAAAGAGTTTTGTTTGTTATTCAAAGAATGCATAAACATTATATTTATGTAATAATATATGGTATTAATATGTTTTTAGAACATATGTACGTATGCATACATGCATGCATGTATGTATAATAATGTAATATAATATTAATAATATTTGTTTAACCCTAAGAATGTAGATTTAAGGTGATTATATCGTTCACCTTAGATTTGGATTAAAGGGATATGTAGAAATAAAATTGCACAAGGGTGATAATCATATATATATTAGTCTAATTAGATTTTAAACTCATATATAAGCATACACTAAGTTTATTATGCTGAGATAGTCTAAATATGGAAAGTACAACTATGCTAGATATTGAAATGACAAAGAAACAATGTAATTAGATTGTTTTAATGTTAATACATTTTTGGATCTGGAACATGTAAAAATCATACTAGAAAGAGATTCTATAATAGTCATAGGATTTTAGATCTGACACTTATAGAGTTCTAGATAGTAAAATTGGCTTGGAATGGATGCATCGATGCTATTGTCTAGGTTCGATATAAGTGTCCTATATAAAATATCTACTGAAAAAAGATGCAACCACTTGGATGCTTCTAGGTTTTGGTTTTCTTTTGCTATAGTGCATTTAGATCTAGGTCATAGATTGTCTCTCCTTATGAAATGGAAAAATCCTAATTCTCCATCTCCATAGTGACTTTGGGGGGAAATGGGTTAGTGGGCACATGGTGTCAAGATGACCCCAAAGGCCCCACTATCATAAGGATCTAGATACATATCAAATACTCTAGAAGAGGACCTTAGACTCATGCAATTATCTTCTACGTGTTGGCTTATGTGTGAATCATACAATATGTTCAAAGCAAGCACAATAGTGACCTATATTTTAACTTGGCAAATTGATATCTTGGACTTCTCCTTTAGTAATTTAGGCATATAGATATGTTGTACCTATGAATAGTGTGTAAATAGGTAAGCTTTGTTTAATTGAATGCTTGATATAGTGTTTTTGATAAGTTTCCTTGGTCTCTTTGTTCTTTTTACTTGGTGTAGCTAGGTAAAGAATGAATGAAGATTGATCTTGTATTTATATCAATCTCTTTGGAGTAATAACTCACATTAAATCACTTAGGTCGACCATTAGAATATGTTTCATTTAAAAATTAGATGACTTTAGGGCACTGAAATCTTTTGTTATGATAAGATAATAACATTGATGTTATTATCTATCCCAGACGTTAGTGTCTAGAGAAGTACGTACAGGCTCAAAACTTGTAGATATAGAAGATAGTAATTTTAAGCATTCTAGAAAAGATAGGAGACTTGGGTCATCAACATAAGACTAGTCATACTAAGAGATATAGGCCAAGGGGCACAAATATAGAATAAATATGAGACCTGTAGAAGTAGGAAAGGTATAAAACTAAAAGGAACAACTAGAGTATGAGTTTGACAAGTGTACAATATTAAAGTGTTATATAATTATAAAATAGTTTATACATTTCACCCCCTTTAATCTAGTAATGAAATTTCTAGTTTAAAGGAAAGGAATGTGTACTTAGATGTGTATGCACACATTGTCTTTGCATGTGCCCAACTTGAATGATTTATTAGTGACTAACCTATAACCAAGAGCATGTTACAATATAAAATTAGTGCATATAATCTAAGATTGAAATGACTTGAAATATATTTAAATTAAAAAAGCAAGGTTTAAGAGTACACCTATGTGTCAATGTAACTGCATGCTTATTGAAAAGTTGTTTTGAAAAAGATGCATCATTGTAAGGCTCTAAAATTGATATTAAGACAAATATAGATAAAATATTGAAAGTTCATATATCCAAAGATATAGAGAGAGATTGGAAGGCCCATGCCTCTAACCTTAGAACAAAAGTGAGTTACCACCTAGCATTTGAGATTAGCTCAACCATGCAACCCAAAAATACTTATAACTTTGTGAGGTTGGATGATCAATTCCAACCTAAAAAATTGGAAAGATTGATTGATTTGATCATCTCAACCATACCAAAAATCAAACCAACTACTATAGTAGATTGGCTTACTAAAGTCCATAAAAGTTTATGAGGTATTAGTAAAATAATGTTTGTGATGTGGTAACAGTCCATAAAATATTTTTGGAATTTAAAATTGATCTATATTTTGTAATATTAAGTACATGTTGCATATCATATATACCTTAGATATGTCTCATGATGAAACTATGTATAACAATAGTACCAATGCATAGAATTCTGCCATAATTATGAATATGAACCATATAACTGTGTGCTTTGGCCAATTTATAAAAAATGAGTAAGTGTAGAGAACATGCTTCTAAAACATGCCCCCACTATATATTAATTTTAAAAAAAATTGATATAAGTACTAATGTGGAGGAATATTTTCCAAAACATTCCCCCACCGTAATTTGGAGATGTTGAATACTAAATAGGTGTGGAGAACATGCTTTCAAAGCATGCCCCCACTGAATTTGAGAAATGTGAATGCGTGGAAACCATGCCCCCACTGAATATGAAAGTTGTGCTAAGTGTGTAACACATGCTTGTATGACATTCCCCCACTAATATGCCCCTCTTTTGAGGTGAGGGAAAGATAGGAACTATTATTTACCTCACCTTAAAAGTATAAGACAATTGTATAATCTATGAATGGAACTCTATATCATACATAAGGAACATGTATATGTAGATATATCATTGAAGCACTTAGAACCAATGTGATCACATGAAGGCCTAAGATGCATGATAAGGATCATGGTAGTGTCTATATAGTAATAATACAAGCTCAACAAATAGATAAGCACACATGCAAGAACAATCAAAATCAAGTCAAAAGGCAATGGTCCAAAGAGACCACAAAAAAGAGGCATGTTCAAATGCTACACAATTGAAGGTACATGACTTAGTCAAATGTTTGTAAAAGAAATAATGACATATTAAAATATCCATATAACAAATAATGATATATGAAAATGTCAATGAAAGCATACATAGGCATGAGGGCCACAAGCAAAGGAGAATGTTCAAATGCTCAAAGAATCAAAAAAATAACAAGGCAAGACACTCAAGTAAGTACATAAAGTAAAACATAAGAAACCAATAGAAACATGTCATAGTAGCCCATGGATCTAATGTGTTAGGAAAAAAAATAAAGTGTATAGCATATCAAGCACCATGTGTAAGATATAATCATAGATAAAGGCATGTGTAAGTATGTATGTAATCTCAAATATGATAATGTAGAGTGATCATTGAATCATATAACTATGTGTATCAAGACCAAAGAAGTGGATGCCCCAATGTCCACATGACATGAGTAGAAGGAAAGCCAAACATCCAAAAATAGGAGTAGATCATGTATTTATGTATGCCTGTATCACACTCAAGTATAAGTGTAACACATGTGTATGTAGAAGTAACTAAATATGACATCCATTGACATGTAAATAACACATAGGTGCCAAAGAACTAATAGAACATGTAGGTGCCGAAAATGTTTTTGGATTTTTGTATGTTTTATATTTTTTTTGGTATTTTTGGAATATTTAAAGAGGAACAATCATCCTATGATGCCATCCAATGGATGCTCATATATATCTCCCCATTGTGAACCTTACAACCTTAAGTTAGATTTTTTATATTATTTGCATTATGATTGGATAGGTTTAAAAGGTACATGGCATGTTCCTCCTCACATTTTAAATGTGTATTAGAAAAATTAATGTTATCATTTGAAATATGTATTAATTTACCTTAATGAAGAAAGGAAATACCTTATTGATTTGGATCAATTTTTGCTTCCATTTGGTATAGACAAAGAGTTCTTAGGGTAAATGCATATGGAGATGTATTGGGCATAACCCAAACTCATGTTTGACTTATTTTAAGACCACAAACAATTGATAATGTTATGTTTCCCAGTGAGTCTTTCCAACCTCCTTTATTTTATAAGTTTGTTAGATTGAATCCAATTTCTTGTAAGCGTCTTACATTGCAAGTCGTTTTTATTTGTGTAGGATCAATATGGTTATGCCAAAAATAAACACCACCCATGTATAAGGTAATTGTTAAATCTTATTGGCATGGATGTTTTTTTGTGTTATTCACTTTGAGATTCTTACATGAGTGGTGGACCTTGAATTGGCCCCATGTTATGTAGCATTTTCAAATTGGTCATATAAAGATTAGGAATACCACGTTATTGTGCATAATGTTCCTTAGGCTAGTTATCTCCATCCTTTGTGTAAGGGATAAAGATTTTGTATTTGGAGGGAGATATGTTACGTTCCTCTAATTGAATAATTATGAAGGAAGAATATATATGCACATAATTATATAAATGGGTAAATGATTCATATTATTTATGTAATGTTATTTACTTTAATGGGGAAAGAATTCCTCTACTAAAGATAAATTATAATTTCAAATCTAAGGGTCTAAATGCTAGCTCATATGACATACTTGTGAATTGAATAGTATAATATTGAAGAGATTCATCATTATGTTGCTTAAAATTGTGAAAATGTTCTAATGTAAGTTTTGGAACCTTGTGTATATTGAAATCAATGAATAATTCATCTTCCAATTGTAAGAAATTATTTAAAGAAACCTTTGGTTTAAACTATAGAACCAATTTTGAGCTTCATCAGAAATGCTCATAAGGAAAAAAATTAGCAGTAGTTTGTCATCTTGTTCCCATTGACCAAAATAATGTATATAGCTAATCATGTGGTCGAATGGTTCCTTGTGTCTCAAAAATAGAGGTAAATATGGTGATTCAAAATCTTGTGTATAAGGATATTCAAATATACATTTTGCAAGAGGTTGATTATTGAATGAGGTTACATGTGCATTATCATTATGGAAATCCATTTGTATTAGGAATATAGAAACTTGATTTTGAAGATCCCCAATAGTAGTCATCATACACATTATATATTACATGGGAATAATTGTATTTTTCATGGGTGTCATCATTGGTTCCAACCTACCACATTTTTTGAATCTAGGCTTATGAGTGTCATCATCGTCATGTATAACAAGTGCAAGATCATGATCACTAAATTTAAGACATTTTAGTAATGGTATGGGATCTCTAAATTTATGTAAATTTGGTATATCATTTAAATATATTTTACCATTAGAATAATTTGTCTCATTTTCCTTTGGTAAGGGTATACCAATTTTATCTTGAGAAAAGTTAGGTAAGGATTCCTTTTTTCATACATAATTTGTTTTAAATGAAGTTAGGAAAAAAACATTATCCTTGAATAGAGGGATATTATTTGGGAATGTAGGAATGTTGGGGGGTTTAATCAGTCTTCTTGAATACATGTCCCCCTTATTAGTTTTTTGTAAATCAGCCATAATTATTTATGTAGTTGTCATAATTTTTGATGATCAAATGAAAGAACCTCCTAGTCATATGTACCCACTTTTTTGGTAAAATGTACATGCTTAGTTGACTTGAATGGTTGGTAACTCAAGGATGTGTTTGAAAACCCCAACCCTTGCCTATTTGTATTGTTATGTTTAAGAGATATAGGGTGGGTTATATCTTGCTTATGTTTGCCCAATCCTTGGCTTTGGTATCCATACTTTTGCAAATATCAAATGCCAAATTTGTATAATTATGGTGTAGGAAGTATGTCTAAAGGCATTTTTTATTCCTTAAGATGGATCAACTCATCTCATGAAGTGGTGGGAGCATGGACTTGATTATAGGGATAATAGCTACCATAATTAAAGCTTTTTATATTACATGCTTTAACACTTGGAAGAATGCAAGAGTAGTCAATTTAAATTCATTCCTTGAGGGAAAGTTGGATAGTTTCATAATCATAGTCATAAAAGAAATCAATATCATCCATGATAAGAGATATAAAGTAAATAAATATTAGGACAAAGTAGGGAATAAATATCCTATAGGGTATGCATAGGTAGAATGACATTCAAAGATCAGGTTCACCAAATGTTTAACCCTAAAAATGTAGATCTAATGTGATCTTATCATTAACCCTAGATTTTGATTAAAGGGGTAGATATAAATGAAATGGCACAAGGGTGACAATCAGATTTATAGTAGGCCAATTAGATGTTAAATTTAGATATAAGCATACACTATATTTATTATGATGAGATAGTCTAAATATGGAAAGTACAACTATGATAGATATATAAATGATAAAGAAGTGATGTACTTGGCTTGTTGTGATGATAATGAAGTTATGGATATGGAATAGGTAGAAAGTAGGATGGAAAAAGATTCTAAAACATTCAACAAATTATGGATCTGACACTTCTAGAACTCTAAACAATAATGTTAGCCTTAGACGGTTGAATTGATGTTATTATTTGGGTTTGACATGAATGTCTTATATGGAATACCTGGTGGAAAATGATGTATCCACCTAAATGATTTTGGTTTTTGCTTTGCCTTCACTTTGGTGCATTTAGATCTGTGTCATGGACTATCGCTCCTTATGAAATAGCAAAACCCTAGTTCTCCATCTCCATAGTGACCTTGAGAAAAATGAGTTAATGGATACATGATGTCAAGATGACCCCAAAGATCTTGATGTCAGAGAGTGATGCCTACATAGACAATACTCCATAAGAGGGCCTCAAACTCATGTATTTCTTCCATAGGTGTTGGCTTGTGTGTGAATCATATAATATGTGCAAAGTAAGTACAGTAGTGACCTAGTTTGTAACTTAACAAATTAGGATCTCAGGCTCTTCCTTTAGTAATTTAGACATGTATATGCGTTGTAATTATGACTGTGTGTAAATAGGGTAGCTTTGTTCAATTTAATGTTTGATACCGTGATTTTGATAAATTGCCTTGGTTTGTTTGCTAGGTGGAGCTAGGTGAGGAATTAATGAGGGTTGATCTTGTATTTATATCAATCCCTTTGGAGTAATAAATCACATTAAATCACTTAGGATGATCATTATGGTATATTTTATTTACAAATTAGATGACTTTAAGGCACTACACACTTGTGTTGGGACAAGATAGTATCATTGATGTTATTATCTATCCTAGACATTAGTGTCCAAGAAGCAGGGAAGCAAGTACAAGATTAGAACTTATAGAGATGGAAGATAAATGCATTTTAAGCATTTTGGGAAAGATAAAAAACTTGGGTCATCAACATTTGAGACTGGTCGGACTAATAAATATAGGCCAAGGGGTACAAAGATAGAGTAGATGTGAGACTTGCGGAAGCGAGAAAGGTATAAAGTGAGAGAAATAGCCAAGGTCTGAGTTTGCCAGGTGTACAAAACTAAAGTGTTATACAATCATAAAATAATGTCTACAATATTATACCTTTTATTTCCTTATAATTATTTCAATTTTGCATAAAATGAAGGTTAATTAAACACAAATTGCATCCTAAATAATCGATTTGGGCTCAATTTGGCCTAAATCACATAAATGATCACACCAATTTCCTAATTGGCTCTATTTGTGATACAAATAGTGATAATTGAGCCCCTAATCAAATCTTATAGTTATGATTAGGTTTAATGGATCTAATTGGCCCCAATTACCTCTGATTGAGGTAGTCAACTATTATATTCATTATGTGATGTAAGTGGGGTTGGCTGATGCCCAAATCTCATATTATACTCATATTTAAGTTGAAAGTGTTTAGGTTGGCCCCAATTACCTCTGTGATTTCATTTTTGATATAATTAGGGTTGATTATGCCATGCATTGCATCGTATACAACCATGATTGAACTATAAATCAAGTTCACATGGCTCAATTTGGCCCAAATCATGTCTCTAATTACATAAATTAATTAATTAGATCAATTCATGATGGAATCAAAGATAATTTAACCCCAAATCACATCTTATTTTAAGGGGCTTAAATTGGCCTCAATCACCTCTCTAATTGAACAAATCTCTATTTGGTTCATTATGTGATGACATTAGGGTCAACTAATCTCTAAATCACATCATATACAATGAAAACCAGTTTCATGTGGCTTAATTTTTCCAAAATCATCTCATTGATTGCACTAATTGATTAATTGGCTTAATCTAGAATGAAATAATAGCCAATTTAGCCTCAAATTACATTTTATAGTCACATTTATATTCAAGGGGCTCATATTGAACCAATTAACTATTTAGTTATTATGTGATGAAATTGGAATTGATTTAAGCCTAAATCACATCCTATATAGTCAAAATTTCATCTATCATTGAACCACACAATTATTTGCTTCATTATCTAATGAATTTGGGGCCGATTGAGCCCCAAATCACATTTTATAGTCATAATTAGGTTAAAAGGGCTCAAATTGGCCCCTAATTGCCTTTGTGATTTAAATAATGGACTATTTGGTTTTTGTTTATGAAATTAGGGTTGATTGAGCCCCAAATTTCATCCTATATAGTCAAAATCAGGTTCACGGGGTTCAATTTCATCTATATTGCATTATTAACTATAAAAATTGACTACCTGGCTCAATATTTTAGGAAAACTGAGCTAATTTAGCCGTAAATCACATCCTATACTTGCAATTAGGTTCAAGGAGTTTAAATTGGCCTCAATTACCTCTATGATTACATTTATGATAACTTAGGGTTGATTAAGCCATATCTTGCATCTTATACATTTGATTGAGCCATAAATTAGGTTCGTAGGGCTCAATTTGGCCCAAATCACATCTTTAATTACACCAATTAACTATTTGGCTCAATTCATGATGAAATCAAAGCCAATCTATCCTCAAAATGCATTGTATAGTTGTAATTAGGTTTAAGGGGCTCATATTGACCCTAATTGCCTCCATGATTGAACCAATTAATTATTTCATTCATTATGTGATGACATTGGAGTTGATTGAAGCCCAAATCATATCCTATATAGTCAAAATTACATCTATCATTGAACCAACTAACTCTTTGTTTCATTATCTAATGAAATTGGGGTCAATTGACCCACAAAACACATTTTATAATCATAGTTAGGTTGAAGGGGCTCAAATTGGCCCCAATTAGCTTCGTGATTGAATCAATGGACTATTTGGTTTATTTTTTATGACATTGGGGTCGATTGAGCCCCAAATTACATCTTATATATTCAAAATTAGGTTCATGGGGCTCAGTTTCACACAAATTACATCACCAATTGAATCAATTGACTCATTCACTCAATATGTCAAGAAATCTAAGCTAATTTAGCCACAAATCACATCTTATAGGGGGTTCTAATTGGCCACAATTACCTCCACCATTGAAACAATCAACTCTTTGGTTCATTATGTGATCAAATTGGCCACAATTACCTCACCACTTTTATAATTAAAAATATAAAATTAGAAACATGAATAGATAGATTGCATAAACTTAAACACATATACATAGATGTTTTTTTATTTTTTTGTGTTACGTGAAATAAACACATATGCATTATAGTGCATATGATTTATTACACATATGCAATATAATGCACACACGTTTTGTTATGTGTAATTTCAAGAAACATTTATTTTGACTTGTAAATGGCTTGGATTATTGATTCTAAGGCCTGGACCTAAAAATACAAATCCAAATCCATGCTTTTGACTAAAAAATATCAAAATCCAACTTGCACCGTGATAAACACTATGAATTTATTTGAGACATTTCCTCAAATTATTACTACAATGTCGATCACTCTCCTCTTTCCAGATATATCATTTTTTAAATTTTTTTGACTATAAGGTTTCCATCTATGTATTTTTTTCGTTGCTCCGAAAAAAAAACCATGGTCACAAACTAGGACTAATTCTATATACATAAATAAAAAACTAATTTTCAATTTTTTTAAGGCATTTATAGAGTGCAAGCCCGAGTGTCCTTTTTTTTCAAGTTTTTAGGATATATTTATATACAGGTCAAAAACTAGATGATTTTATCTAAATTTCCACCAAAGGGTTTCAAATAATACTAAACGTCACTCAAAAAATGAGGGACTGCACAATTGGCTATCTACTCATTTTTTCTAAAAAAATAGTTCTTCAAAGTTTAGATGTTTGACCTATTTATACTTAATCATTTAAAAAAATAATTAGTGTTTTAGAAACTAGATTTGATATGCTCCAATTCATATTTGTATATTATATTCAAATTTTGAGTGTAGCTATCTCAAACAATCTATAGAAGTTGAGGTTTATCATTTATCAGAAGAAAAAAATATATCCATAAGTAGGCCCCTTTTTGTCCCCCAACTTTGTGCACTTACCCATTGAAAAGGATGCTCTAGAGGTTGAACATATTTGTACTCTCATTGGCCATTAGGATAATGCCCCTTGCATAGTTAACAAAGTTCCCATAGAGGCACCTCACCATGATTTCTAGAACAAAGACCAAGAGAGGCGTGAGCATGGTCACAAATGTTGAAGGTCTCGAAGCCATTTGGATTTCTCCACGGCTCCACTTCCACCCATAAGAGATTATCTCCTTTTGGGGGTCTAAAGGGTGTCCCTCACCTCAACTTGGTTATGGTCATGCTGGGTTTGCCCTTCTAGGTGTAGATAATCAAGGAAATCTCCCTAGACTGGGTTTTGCTATATCATTCCCCTCAAACCCCTTGATAACCCCCTCTCCCCTGTATGGACACACTAAATAAGAAGAAGAAAATAAGTAAGATCTTGGATGGAGAATTCAAGATATTGCTCCTGCTCATGGGGGAGGTTAGGGAGATAAACTTGATAGTCTCCCACCACCTCCTCCTTCTGTGGGACTAGTTGCGCATATTGCTTAATGTTCAATGTTTCTCCTTTAATTTTATGTTGCTTATGTCACTTTGAATGTAATAACTCAATTGTGGTTTTGTTTCTCGAGTTTCCTTTTTACTTGCTATAATTTTATGTGTTTTGGTTGTGCTCTCATACTACCCATCTTTTTAAGCAAACATGTGCCATAAATTTTTATTTTTTATTGAATAAATTACATGTTTCCATCAAATAAAGCTAACCAATGAATAATTTTAGCCCATTTTGCCTTACCCATTAGCTTTGTTGTTTTTAAAATGATGATGTGAAAATCTTGCATGGACCCAAAAAGAAATAATCCAATTGTATGTTGTAATATTTGTTAACCGGGAATAATGGAGCTGACATAACCTTGTGACCTACTATGAACCACTATTTTCATCCGCAACACTAAATAATGATAACATTATACCTTACAAAACACTGAATTTTAAAAAAATTAATTAATTATTAAGAAAGTAATTATTTATATATATTGAAAAATTGTAATAGAATTAAATTGTACTCATATAAATGTAATTATAAATAAAAATAAATAATATTAATCTTTTTACCAAAAAAATATTATAAAATCAAATTAAATTTTAAAGGCTTTTGGAATAACTTTGCGTTTCAAAAAAACGGAGGGAGGGGAAAAAAAACAAACAAACAAAACAAAAAACTTTATGTTTCCCAAAGCTGCTGACATGATTTTTTTAGTTTTTTGGTCCGCTTAAAGACCTCGCTTGGGAATCCCGTCGGAGCTTTCCATGGCAGAAGTTCAAATCCTGCCTGCTGACTCAGTAAACCCCCCAACAAAACCAATTGACGACAAAATTTTCGTTTCCATTACTTCTCCAAAGAGCCACAAAGACAGAAACCCTTCTTCTCACGAGGAGAGGAACGACAGCAACGCCAACAGTAGTAGTGATCAGTTGTCTGTCTTGGCGCCTCTGTTAAGGATGTTTAGGTGCTCTTTGGTTGCAGGTCGAGCAAACCATGAATAATGTACGACAATAGAGATAAGTTGGCCGACAATTGTGAAGCATGTGGCGCATATAACTTTTGATCGCTACAATGGCTTTCTAGGGTTACAATGGCTTTCTAGGGTTACGCAAGAAGAGCAGAAAAACAAAATGAATGCACAGAATATTGTATGGTTTTTGTACCGAAGATGACTTAGATTAGATATCCTACTTCTGGTATCCCAAGAGCGGCGCCCTAGAGGATGCATGGAAATGGTTTGACAAAATGCCACATAGAACTGCCTCGTCATGGATTATGTACTCCAAAATTGGATACTCCAAGAATGCACACAAACTGTTTGACAAAATGCCTAAACTAAAATGGGAATCACGGACAACAAAATAGGGGATTAACATAGGACAGTTAATTGACAAAAGTCTGGAATGCAAAATCATTGAAGAATTCAAAGTAGACATGCAATCTAGAGAACTAAAGACAAGGAATCAGCGAATGATCAAATCCCTCCCTCGGAAAACCATCTGTGTTTGGGTTCAATCGACATATCTAAAGATTGATCTTAAATGGAAGCTATAGCTCTCACAAGGGATTCCAACATATCAACAACGCCTTTTATTTGAGGGCAGACAATTGGAGGACCATAAACCACTGTTGAGCTACAACATAAGTAGAGATTTACCCCTCATCTTGGTGCTGCATTTGTGTGGAGGCACTGATCAAGCAGGGATGCCATCTACATCCAAACCTATATCTTTTAAAGATGTGGTAAACACAACCAATAAGCCAAATTATATGAAAACTCCTTCCATCCCAAAAGCCTATTTAGTGGAACATGCTAAAGAGATGCCGATAGCAGAAATCACAGAGGATGTGTTTCTTTATCATGCAGATTTAGAAAAACAAACGATTATCTGGAGATTCAATGGTTTTTGGCCCTCCACAACAGATTTGTACCAATGGATATATTCAACATAGATAAACGATTTCCATATCTATTTTTGTTCCAAAGTTTTCTTCATAGTTCATATGTTTGGAGAGGAAGATTATCAAAGAGTCTTTGTGGATGGTCCTGGGTTTGGGGAACAATGGGGTTCTTCATCAGCCCATGGCTCCAGATTTTGATCTAAATTTTCTCTAAATCTCCAAAATGCTAGTATGGGTTCAGCTTCCCAATCCACCCCCACAATTCAGCAGTGCTTTTGAAACAATAGGTAACATTTTAGGTATTAGTAAGGGTTTATCAGAGAAAATTATTCTCAAATATGGAAAACTTTTAACACATTCAGGTTTTGGATTATGAGAATACAATGTTTTGTTGTCGAAATTGTAAACTTCTTGGGCACCTACAAGCTACTTGCCCCCATAGACGAGCCCATTTTTTTAAAAAGGGGTAAAAAACTACACCAAAATAGAATTTTCCAAAGCAAGAGGTAGAATTTGAAGATAATGATCAAGAAGAGGAAATCCATCATACCCCTGAGTTAGAAAAAATAAAATTGGAGAATTGGATACCCAAGGTGAGGTAGTTATGCTTGTTGCAAAGGATAGGGGAGAAGATCATAATAACTTTATGGGAATTGATCCGAAAAGAACTTCGTTAGGGGGAGTGAAGAGAGTTCATAAATCATAAAACTCTGACTTAGAGAAGGAGCTAGTGATCCATACGAATCAGGGACTCATGATCTCACATTCACCTTCAGAGCCTCAGATATTAGAGATTTGCAGATTGTCATGGTGGAGCATACTCAATGGGTGTGGCAAGAGATCAAAAAGAAGAAAGGTGAAAAGGGATGGATAGAAGATTATTTGGAATATATTTCTCATTAATTGGTGGCCTATGCTTTGGTAGGCATTTTTTCTACCTCTTGTTTTGTTTTATTTGTTGTTATTTCTCTAGGTGTCTTTACTTTGTTTTAGTGTTGTTGATTTCCCTTTTGTGAAGAGGCTTTATTGCTCTTTATGGATGCATTGTCATACTTTCCATCTTTGGGGTTTTTTGGTGGGACATTCCCATCCCTTTTTTGTCCTCGTACTAGTAGAACTTTTAGAATGTTGTTGCATCTACAAAATGTAATTTCTAATTTTAATTAATATGAAATTACTTGTACCATGCACAAATTTTGAGGCAAATTAATAACCTCATAGAAAACAATAGTACCATGCATTACCCCATAGATATAACCATTTTGTAAGTGTAAAATATAACTCTTTTTTTAGGTAAGTATTAAATTAAAAATAAGAATTTAAATAGGTTGTAAAAAATTAATACATTTTTTTATATTATAAATCATATTGATATTTGAAGAAGTAATTTTAAATAAATAATTATCATCCAAAAAAATCAATTAAGTTGTAGTTTAATAGTGAAGATAATGATGTCAAAGGTCTTGCTTAGCCATTCAAATCTTTAGGAGATATTAAAAAAGATGAGGTTAGGATCGTGCTACGGACAAATTTAGTGGAAAGAACACCCCTTAATCGTTGACACTAAACCGAAAAAACATGACATACACCTAATCAATGTAAAAACCGGATTTCATCTTTAAAAAACCCATAAGAATCATGCTATGAAAAATTTGAATTAGAAAAATTGCCTTAAAAAATTGTTAAAAAAAAATATATAGACAGAAAGATTACGTTGAAATACCGGAGCTGCTTAACCCTCTCTTCTTGGAAGGTGTGTAGACTTCATGGAAAGTGTGTGTGATTGTGAAAAGGATCTTTCAACGCCCCTCAAATCTTTGGAATGGAGAGGGTTCAGATTTCTATCGTTCCCCTAGGACTTCAACATTGTACTTGTACGAAGCAAATTCTCCCACGTGTCGTGCGACGTCGAAACTTCTATCAAAGATAATATCTCATTACGCGGTCCGTCGTTGAGTCATTCGGCGGCGGCTTGTTTCAATGTTCAAACATGTCAGCTTAATTTATTGCAGATATTTTGAATATACCCACGCAGACAAAGTCTGCGTTTATATTTTCCAAATTTCCAATTAAAAAAAAACAAAAATCAACGAGGTGGATAACTACGAAAGGAAAATCTTGCCTGCCAATTTGATAAATTGTCATCAACACCTGTTCATACCAGAAGTTCAGGGCATTGGAGTTTATGTCGGTCTATATCATATTGGACGGCCCGATTTCCAATCAGTCATTTACCATCTGCAAATTTCTTAAGCTTTAAGTTTGAACAGTACCAGAATTCTGCTACAGATACCATGACTCTGAATGGTGACCTAATCCAAGAAATTTTAGGCCGCGTGGATAGCATTACACTTGCGAATTCAGGCTGTGTATCTTCGGAGTTTTGGTCAATTGCAAGACAGGAGAGTAGGTGGGAAGAGGCATGCAGCTCTCTGTGGCCCTCCACAAAGGACACAGAAATTAAAGAATTGATCTCTTCTTCATTGGGTGGATTCAGAAAATTTTATGCAAATTGTTTTCCATCCATTGCTTATGAAATCACTGAAACAGAATCCAAGCTGTGCACTGAGGTGGAAAAGTTGTCTGGTGACCGGCTCGAGCTCCAGACTTCCGTTCCCGACGATTATGTTTTCCTTGTGGATTTGCAATACATGAATAAGGTCATCTATTCCAGAGTTGTTTGGGGCATCCCTGATGCAGAGTATTTCGAGAGCTGGTTCTGTAACTGCCCTTTCAGGATTGACCTCATTAATTTTCTGGATGTTGAAGATGAGGATCACGTTGTTGCAGATCATGGGTTGCCTACAGTTGTGTGTGTCGATAAAGTGAGAAAGGATGATAAGTTTTGGGGGCAGTTGATGGACAACTTTAAGTTGAGCTGGATTATTATCAACAGGAGAACAGGGCAGGCTGCTAATCTTTCAAGCTGGAGACCCCTGGTTGCTCAGAGGCATTCCGATGCAGATTTTGTAATGCGGTTTGGCTCTATATTACCTGCTGATCACCACATATTGTCTTCCAAGGTTGTACAATGTATGCTCGTGATCAAGTTTCGACTCTCAGATAGTGATCATGCCAGTTTGAAGATTACTGAACTTGGCATGCAATTGGAAGACATGATGGGAGCTCATGTTAATGGGAGGAACAGTCTGGTTATCCTGGAAAGAGCTCTGGTTTGCAGGAAGAGTAAGGACCATGATCAGATTTTGGATTCTTATCAGAAGTACTTGGCTGAACAGAGCAAATTGAGAGAAGCAAAGATGAGGAATGAAGACCGTCTAGACACACTCTGTACTCTAAGTGGCATTGTTGCTTTTG
Organism: Torreya grandis; assembly: GCA_037957365.1. Taxonomy (NCBI): domain Eukaryota; kingdom Viridiplantae; phylum Streptophyta; class Pinopsida; order Cupressales; family Taxaceae; genus Torreya; species Torreya grandis. The sequence goes on along the minus strand of JARHVA010001915.1, from coordinate 1,256,743 downwards.
CTTCATTTTGCTATCTTATTTTTGTAGTGAGATGAAGCTATCATGGGACTCTGATCTTCAAGGATCACCATCGTTGACAGATTAAATTTGAAGAAATGTAAATATCTGAACATCTGAATTACTCTCAACCTGTGTATTGTATGGTCGAAGTAAAAAAAATCATCCGCTAATAAAATCAAAAATTTCAGTTAAAAATAATAATGTAGAGATTGTATATTCTATGACCTGGCACGTACTTGTTCGTCAACAGGCTACCAATTTAATATTCTCTGCAACCAGTACATTCCCCAAATGCATGGATACTATAATTGTTGGTCTATTATGATGTCTATTCTAGTGATCCCACCAAACCTCACATTTTCAGGGTCAAGTTTAACCAGAACACACAAATTCGAAGCCTGCATATATGGAAAAGAAAGCGGAAGGTGAACGTGGTAAAGGTGAGCGCAGTGAAATACAGTAAGTGTGCATTTCAACCGTGTCTGCGCACATACAGTTCGAACTTCACCCACAGTTCAATACATATGGCACCACTATATTTATAAAAGTTAAAAAATCAATTCAAAACTATCGAAAAACCTAAAAAACAACCGAACCTTTACTGAACCTAAACAGCAGTACAGACTACTGTAAAGCTCGTACGGACGCGCTGAATTGCGTCCTCAAACGCGCAGGGCTCCTTATTCCCTGCATGTACGCAGGACTTCGGGTGCGCGCTGGGGTTGCTCCTCCGGGCCCTATCCATTGAAAAGTCATCCAACGGCCGTCACGCTTCTCCGTCATCTTTCTCCGTTAAAGGCGACTGACAACGTGGCATGGTTTTTAGATTTTTCCATGAACCGACGACGTGGCATGACCTTGTACAACGCGGTTATGATGGCGGTTTGGGAGATGCTGTTACAATGGCATTGACCGTTCAAATAAATTTAAAATTTAAAAACCTTGCTCAAACCCATCCTACTCAAACAATATACCAGCTGATCCAAACTGCAAAACGAAATGGAGTGGGTGCTGGTTGAGCTCGACCGGTCTGGGTAAGCTCGGCCATGGTGGTGATCTCTCATTTCTGATCGAGCTTGCTATTCCTAAACGGGCGTACATATATAAATTGTCTTTTCACACAGTCTTTTAGTTTCAGATCCTGTTTTTCGCTCTCATATGAACTTTTAAAATTTTAGATTTCTAATAGTGGATTTATTTTTTGGATCTGCAGAGATGCGGAAAAAGTTGCAGACTTAGACGGTTAAATTACTTGAAACCCGGACTCAAGCGAGGTGCGTTAAAAAATTGAGACCCCTGGCTCCATGAGTCCACGCTGTGAGTGCTCAATCCCTGCGCAAATTCTTTGTGGAATTAACGTCATGTGTTTAAATTGAACAGGTGGTCCATTATCGCTAAACTACTTCCTGGCCGAATAGACAACGAGATTAATTGTTTTTGGGATTCTCGCAGTAGGAAAAAACTCGTTCTTAAGGGTCTTGATTCCTACAATCGAGGGCCTTGTGAGTCATCGAAAGCTCCGCAGATTAATAAGAAAAATGGATCTTACAGGAAACAAAACTGTAGTGATTTTGTACCAGAAGCTAGTTTAATGGAACAAGATTTCCAAGTTGTTAAATCAGACGATATTGATCGAGGTTTTAAAAGCATTCAACGTCCTTATTCTATATGCAATTTTGATGGATCAGCAGTAGAAAATGAGGGTTCGCCGCAAGATTTGAGTCGTTACAAGAAGATAGAAATGGCAGTTTTGTCCGATTTTGGTGCACATTCTCGAGCTGAAGGAGATATTGGTGAAACATTGAGTTGGGAAGAATTCGACAATTTGGCTGAAATATTGAATTGGGAAGAACTGCCTGACATGATGGAAAAAGAAGAATTCGCTACGCCACCTTTGGAGACAGATAACATGGAATTTAACATTTTTATTGAACAGGTTTCAGTGTACGATTTATGGACAAGCCTTAGTTAAATGATCACGGATTATAACCATGCAGTACTACTTATTAAGTGTTAATAATTAATAATTTTGGGTCACTAAATTATAGTGTCCATCTCTGTTGTGTCTTGCATTGAAAAGATTTTTATTTGGCTGTAGTTAATTGCCTAATGTGGCTTGCATTTAAAAATTCAAGCAAATTCAATCCTTTATAGTCAAACTAGTCTCCCCATGGTATGTGGACGATACAAGGATAGGGAGCTGCATGGTCTTTCAATCCCATACCACTGCAAGGCTTCCAATATGTGGACAATATAAGGATGGCAGGCTATGCGGCCTTTCAATCTTAATATCAATGCAAGCTTCCAATTTGTCAACAATATATATTTTTTAAAATTGATTCCTCGAATTTGTGGGTAAAATCAATGGGGTCCCATTTATAATGGTGTTAGGAAGTTTTTTTTTTTTTTTTAATTAAATAAAACATTGTGAGGTATATTGGAGGAAGAAAATAGTAAACAAAAAGTCATAATAGAGAATCACATGGTTTATATTTTCAAATTTCTTTACTTGAGAGTGTTTCCCCGTATGTCTTTCAAATTTTATTTTCAATTTTTTTTATTAAAAGATTTTCTTATATTTTTTAAATCAAAATTTTAATTTTTTGTTATAAATTATTATTTTTTAGATAAGATTTGAATTGATCAATTAATATATAAATGTAATTCTATATTTAAAATAGAATAATTTATATATTTTATAATTTTTTCAAAAAGTTGTTTTAAATATTTTTTCTATATAAAATTGATTAAAAACTACTTTTTTAATAAATAACTAACAAACAAACAAGAAAAAAATGATTGAAATAGAAAAATTAAAATCCTCAATTCAATGCCTTGATACAATTGAATGATGCAAAGCAATCTAACAAAGAGTAAGTATACTTGTTTTTAATTCTTAGAAACTTCTTAATTTACGGATGTATTTTTTAATGGCAAATAATGTTGTTATGGATACTAAGATAAGATATTTTAGAACAATAAGTATATAGAAGAAAAATAATGGTAAATATTGTTGTTATAAATATTAAGATAAGATATCTTGGAACAATATATACATAGAAGAAAATAATTGAATACATTTTAATATCTTTCTAAATCAAAGTAGTTAATAATTAATTCTCTTTCATATACTTTTCTCTACCATCTTACTCAGGTGCATAGTTGAAAATGATATTTTGTGTGTGTGTGTGTGTGTGTGTGTGTATTTCAATTTATTATTCATAAATCAGATTTGGATAAAGATGATATTTTGTTAGGATATGCAGAGATGATATTAATGAGCCTCCGTCATTCACAATGTTGAGGCAATTCCTCTTCTTGGGTTATTGAGTCTACCTACGAGCAATTGGTATGGATATATTTAGTAGATATTATAAACTTGGATGGAGACTCAATGTATGTTTCTAATAACCAAGTTAAAAAATGTACGAGCTCAAAATTAAAAAAAATATCAAAAATGATAAAGGATAATTGTGACCAATAATGACCAATGAAGGTCAATTACAATTACGATTGAACCAATCAAGAAATTGGTTCAAATGATTGTATTTTTTTGGCTAATCAAGTCACATTGACTTAAGATTTATTTTGGTGAATATTTTGGCACTATGAATCTAGTTTATAAGGTCTTATATCCTAAGTAGAAGGTAGGGATTCTTCATACTAATTGTAATTATTTTCATCCATATGGTAAATAATTGGCAGTCATGATTGTCATTATTCAGTATATGCAGGTTGTTATTAGATTAAATTTCATAAATTAAGATTCTAATTAGAAGTGATTAAAAAAATGAAATATTTTTTCGGTAATGTAGATACAATTGATCCTCTTTTTTCATTATTTTGTGTTTTTGTGTCATAATTAGATAATAATACATAAATTAAAGCCCTACTAAGGAGCAATATTGAGGAATAGGTAATGATTTATCGCTATGCACTCACAATTAACCCATGTTTTTCAATATTTAATAGTCCTAGGTCATTATTATACATAATTTCACAAGGTAAGTACTTAATGATAGGTTATCAAAACAATAAAGGATGATTTCAAGCTATGTGTAACAATAACAAAACATGATTGTTGTTATTTGGTTTTTATAGACATTTGTTTTTAAAATTCACTATTATAATGATAGTCCTACATTATTCTTAGATTAAATTTGATAAATTAATGCCATAATGATGAGTTATCAAAATAACGAAGGATGATTTTAGGCTAGATGTTAAAAATAAACATGTTTTTTAAAAGTTAAACAATTATTTTGTGGTTTTTTTAGATATTGGTTTATTAATTTCACTATAGTAAGGATTTATGTAGACTAAATAACAACACTCATGTTTAAATATTTTACACATAGAATAAACAAATCCCTTATTATCTTAAACAACCCTCATTAGGGCTTTAGTATATATTCATGTGCATTGATTGACTGCATACCTTATTATGTGGGGTTTTACATGGTGAGTTAGCTTTTAAGATTTGATCACATTAGGTGGTCATAACTTAGTTGATGGGGCATAATTTTCCTAAATTACATCCCTCACTGAACCAATTGAGTAATTGGTTCAATAAGGGAGTCCTTGATCATCCCTAATCACTCATTCATCATCCTTCAGCATCCCTCATTATCCCTATTGTAGTAGAAAGGGCGTATGCCCTTTGATGAATAAAATATTTTTTTGGTTGATTATGTTAGTTTGGGTCATATATATTTAGTTGTATATATTTATTTTACATTTAATTTTTATATATAACATTTTATATTATTATACTTTAATTTTTTCCACTAAATATAAAAAATTAGGGTCACTCTACATCTTCTAAAATTGATTCCAGAGTTGTAGGAGTTACTTTTTAGAAGTTAGTTTTTCAAAATACATTTTGGTCAATGCCTAGTTTTGAGAATTTCAAGATTAGAAGCTAGCTAAAATATTGGAGTTATTAAGCTATTAACTCAGGTATGGATGTCATTGATCTAGATAGATATAGGGAGACACATATATATAGATAAGGGCTTAGTTATGGATTAATTGAGATAAAGATAGGGTATATGCTAACATGAAAGCACCATCTACATAATATAATGGGATGAAGCATGTATTGATGCATTGACCTATCTCGACTGATACATCCAACCCTTGATGAATACCTAGACCAATATTCCCATATCATATTGATGGTCAAGGTTATAATTTTAACACCATTATAGGTGGTGATATTTCCAAACTAGAGCTCAATCATACTCTGAGTATGTATTGGTCACCAATATATTAAATCAAGGGAGAGCATAGGAATGCGACCTCTACCATAGATATATAGGGGAACCATAATGAATGCCCTATCCTGATCTCAAGCTTGCCCCACTTGATAAGTCAATGGAATCTTTCCCTACCTACTTCATCGATGCTAAGGAATAAGGCAAGGGAAGCTTACCTTCCTAATAGATAATAAGGGAGTAAGGCATATCTATCATGATAAGCTTGCCTTCCTGATATCTAGCTTTGTTCTTCTTCTAGATTAAGGCATAACTATTAATGGAAGCTTTATTCCCAATAGCCAACTTTGTTCTTTCCCTACCTATTTACCTATGCCCTACTTGATAAGGTAAATGAAGCTTTATTGATATATAACTTCATTATTGTCCTACCTACTTGCCATTTATAGAATATATTCTTAGGTGTTAAGGGAAGATTTATTCCTAAACTATCGCTTGAATATATTCTTGATATATCTTCTTAGATATACCTTACCTACTTGGTTTTTGTTGTTGGCAAGGGAAGCTTACTTCCTGATAGATATAATGAGAAATAAAGTTTTAAATCATCCTATGTATGTAATAGATATATACCATTTAGTATGCCATACCTACTTTACCTACTTGACTATGCCCTACCTACTTTATGTACATGTGTATGCCCTACCCGATTGAATACCTAAGCCATATCTTGATTTTTAGTATGCCATACCTAAATACCTGAGCCATATATTGATATTGACTATACCATACCTACCTTATTGTAATTGAGTATGCCCTACCTAATTTAAACCTACTTTAGTATGCCCTACTTACCTATCATTTTTCCCTAGCTACTTGAGTATTCCCTACTTACTTAAGTTACCTAATTGAGTATGCCCTACCTAGTTGCTCGTATACCCAACCCAATTGAATACTCGAGCCATTTATTGACATTGAATATTTGTATAAAATATTGACCATGTCTATCTTACTCAATCCATTTATTAAATATATGATACTAGATTGAATACATGTTTTATCATTTTTAAGAATTATGGAATGTAAAACCCTAGCCAGGTAAAATGATTGAGTAAATCAGAGGTATAAATATTGCAATAAATGAATCACCCTAATTTATAATTATTTGATTTATCTAATTTGATAAATATGGAAAGAATTAAATAGAAAGTACCACTTAGCTAGAAAATAAACACTATCAGAGGAACATAAGATGGAAACTAACATAGAGGTTGATCTAACTATCAGGAACCTAGATTAAGAGGCAAAAAAGGGCTTAGATAGTAATGTCATGGCATTTACTATAGTTACATCCACTCCTATCCTAAAAATGGCATTCCTCTCTATCTTTAATGGAGATATGAGACTTCTAAGAGACCTATGTGAGGGTTTATGGAACCTGTGTATGTTTATAGAAACTTACAATCAATTTTAGGTGTCATTGTATAACTGATTTCACTTTGAGATGCTAGGTTCCTTACTTGCAATGATGGAGTGAACACAATGAGAATAAAAATAACTGAGTATCATGGGTTGACTGTGTGGTTCCACACCCATGTGTAACATGCTACCTACATACAAATACTCAAAGGAGGGATCAAACATGATTTAGTTATCTTCTTTAAGTGATATGTGTGAAATCCTATGTAATAATATATGCCTAAGTGAGAATAGTTGATTATATGCCTTAAATGTCACTTGAGATCTAAAATCATGTACCATGGCTGAGCTTTGGGTTTTGAGGGCTAAATGGATGTAGACTTGGGAGAAATAAGGAACTTTTCCTAAGTTTTTAATAATGAATTATGGTGCTTGTATTGATATGAGTGGCTTATGTGCAAAGAGTTCACTAAGTGTGTTTAAATAGGCTTATGATGCAAAATAAGTCAATAAGAGGGTTTGAATAGGTATAAGCTTACCAAAAATAACTTTGGAAATTAGAAAGTATCCATTTGGAGGAATTTTTACTATAGGACAGTTGTGGGTGTCACTCATATTCTATATAATGTTATTGTCTATGTTTCAAATATTCAAGACCCGTGGCTAAAGATGACTCAATAGAGGCCTTATGTAGTGTTAGATAGGTTTGGGTGTTACTTAGGTCTACATTATAGGTGAAAGATGATCAAAAAGGGCCCTAGATTAGGTCAGGTACTAAGTAAGGGATGAAGTATTCTCAAGTGACATCTATGACATGCATGTTCATTTTATATGACTACATTTCCCCCCCACCCCTTTATTTTAGAAATACAATAAAGTGAAATTACTAGGATAAAGTAAAAGACATATGTACCTAGACTCACCTATGAGGAGAAGTCCACACATTTGGGTCTGAGAATTTGAGTTATGCTCCATGAAATGACCTAGAAGTGGAACATGTATACTATCAGTCATTACTTTAGACAAATTTCAAAATAAAAGACAAAATTGAGTAAACAAAGAGAGATAAGGATCAACTACACCTCATTGTGTTTGAACCAATGCTTTATCATGGTTAAATCCTTTTGAAAAATTGTTTAACCTATTAGATGCAGATATATAGACCATAGATTCTGAATATCTCATATTAAACCATGTGTGTCTAATCCTCATATGTGGTTGGCTTAAATACTCAAGTGGGCCTTGGCTCCATCATCACCCACCCATGCTTAGTGGATCATAATCCATAATTCTTGGTAGTATCAATGTGCTGCATATAATCTGGTGTAAACTACTCAGAGTTATTCGAGACTACTCAGGTGAACCAACCATTTTAAGAAAAATAAGATTCAATCTGGTGTAATCCTAGTGAAAAACTAGTATATATGATGTCTGGTGTATATATCATGAAGAATGACATGGAGTTGCCATTCCATCTATGAGTACTAGTGCAAAATTGAGAATATGGAAGCAATGCACTATGTAATTCCCCTAATCTAATATCTAGTGTGAATCTAAGTTCTAAACTGAGCATATTAATTTGAGCAAGTTGAATAACGAAAATAAAAATTGGAATAAACACACTACACATGATGCCCCTCAATCTAAGTAAGTCTGAGAAAACCTGAGTACATTGGAGTAAATCTAGACTACATTTTCTAATATTTAGAAACTGCCTAAGCTTTGAGGTTATTGGATAATAATGCTAGGGAGGAAAATATTGGACTGCACTCCTACCTATACAACACTATTATCCTTATAGATTTTTTGAGTATAAACTGGTTTGAAACTGAGATTTTACATTAAAAAGTAATAAATAGCTTTTGTCATAATCATCATAATGAAGAGTTAAAATATAAAAAAATATAAAGAGTTAGAGTTTGAGTAATGGGATGGAAATAATGAAACTCAATGGGATGGAAATAATGAAACCCTCATCAGCTAAATTCATGACATGTCTACAAAAATAATTCTAGAGTAATTTATGACATGTCTACAAAAATAATTCTAGAGTAGGGTAATTAATTTAAATTTAGATAAATTAATAATCCTAATTTTTATAAGTATATAAACTACACTTTCAAATAAATATTCTGATAATTGAAATGCAAAGAAGAGATAATACTTAGCTTGTCTTCTATTTATATGTGGATCTTAGAAATACTTCTGCAAGAATAAGAATATTTAAAATTAGTATCCAAACATCAAATTCTACAAATATCATTTTTGAAGCCCTAAAAACTAATATTGACCCATGGACACTAGATTCAATGCTTCTTTCTTGTATGGATTATTAGCTGAATTGAGAAGTGACCACTTATGCCTTTTCAAGTTTTTAGTTACCTTTCTATTAATGAGTCTAGATCTTGTGCACATGTTGTAGATGTATTTTTATAGCTCAAAACCTATCTCTTCATTCCTAACATACCAATACTCTAAGGAAGGACTTAGACTAATGAATTTATTCCATATGTGTGGGAATGGGTGTACAAGAGTGTAATATTCTATATTTATATTCATGCCATAATCTAGCTTGTAATTTTACAAATAAGTCTCATGGGGATACCCT